>JAQJVL010000136.1:1482020-2044503 GCA_035578905.1 Stictocephala bisonia | reverse complement strand
ATACAGGTAATACACCCAATTACATTGAGGCAGTTAATACGGTTATACATTATTCTTTCTTGTGGGAGGTTTTCAGCATCACCCAACTAAACTTATGTCTATATATTTTTATTTTTATTTATTCATAAGACGCCGATCGTCAAGATATGGGCGAATATGGATTTCGATTGAGTGTGATGAGTGTAGATGAGCGATTGAAGTCATTGTTACAATCTAAGGCCGATTATTCCTTAGAAAGTGTCATTAATTAATAGCCCAATGACAAATGAACAGCCGGTGATTATCAGCTGATCTTTCTCAAAATGTATCGACTCTGATTGGGATCGAACTGACAACCTTTAGCACATGAAGCTGGGATTGAACCAACTACGCTACCGACCAGTTTAAAGTCTTTTGATAAACCAATAAAGTCTTTATCACCAGACAACAAAAAAAGTTCTAACAATAAATTAAAACAAACAACAATATAAATATAATAAATAGTACGATGAGAAAAAAAGATGTATATATATATATACAATAATGATCTAGACTTTAAAAGCACATTTTACATTAAATATATGAAAAAATAGAAGGCAAATAACAAACATTTTTGCGGAAAAATAAATGATGTAATTAATGGGACTTGAAAAACGTTAGACATTTATATTTAAAAGCTTTAACTGTATCCAGAAATATGTCTATTTCGATCCCCGCTGAAAGCATTGAATTATAATCCCTCATCATCCGAAAAAGAGTACAACATGATTTACTTCCACAATATGTATTTATATTCAATTCTTTACATGAATGGCAAAACAAATAATTTGCAAGAATAGAATTCAATAAAAATGAATTAAAATTCAGATTTAATATTTAGTAAGATAATTTTATCAAAATTATAAACACATTTAACAATTAATTGTAACAAAAACTATTTATTTTATTGTTAAAGTAAAATAAATTGACTATCCTAAGCTAATAATGGTAATGCAACAATAATAATTAAGTTATTTGAATAATGTGTTTAGTGAGAAAGAGTGTTTATTTACAAACAAATGATTGACAAGTGGTAAGAGACAACAGCTGACCTACAGCCATATTAGCTGTGATTAGTACAGTGGAACTTCAATTATCCAAACTCCAACTATTTGAATAGCCGATTATCCGAATTGCTTTCAGAATTTCATAAAATAAATTTTACAATCTGCAGTTTTACAATTTTGTACTGAAAAAAAAACTAAAAGCATACAACAACAAAGAGAAGTGTTTTTAATCCTTAGAAAAATAAACTATACATATATATCAAAATAAATAACTCATAATATGCCTCAATAAATACTTTAAACTCATAACACCGTATTAAAAATAACAAACCAAATTCTGCCAGGAAACATAATGCGATAGGGATAATGTTTTGTCTATTCATGCTATTGTCCTTCCCTCTGTCAAGCGGATGCACAACCTGGCTGCCCAAAAACGGAGAAGACAGTCAAACATATAAAGCATATTTAACAAAGATGTTTGGCAAGCAATAATATTCGTTTACAGGATGGTACGTAAATACACTTAATAGTACACTGTAGCATGTAATTAATTATATAATAAATACCCTTACTCATTTAAAAAGTTTTTTATATCCTATTTCAACATAAATGCATTTAACTCTATATGTAGTAATTAAATAAAATGGACTGCTTTTAGACAAAAATCTGACTATCCGAATAGAGTCTGGCCCCAATGAATTTGTATAGTTGGAGTTCTACTGTTCACTATTTTGTGAGCTAAGAGAAAGTGGTTAAGAGTCCAGAAGCTGACGATTCGAATATTCATCACCAAGGGGAGGGCATTTAAAACTTGACCAATCAAGAGTATTAGTTCAAGGTACAAAATGCAAACGTGTCCTGTCTTTCTCACAATTGTTGGGAACAACCCAGAATAACACTAATTATCTATCTTTCCATGAATTAAAAAAAATAAGAAAATAATAATTTGTTTAAATGCTTTGACTTAAAATAATATTTGAACTGGTATTATATTAAAAATAATCTTCTTTACTGAACAAACATTTTAACTGTATATTTCACAGCTGATTGATACTCCCTTCACGCTCATTCTGCCAGGTGTTATGCGTAGTTACTTGCACTTTTGTTTATTGTGAAAGTTTAAAGTATTTTTCATATTATCATAATCTAGTTGTTTTAGGTTAACGATAAGTATTATTTAATGGTTTTAATATTTCTTTACAATATTTTAATAAGTGAACACTTTCCTCATATTCCAATATAGGCTTTGAATGTATTAAGGTTAATGTAAGATAAAGAACAAAATTTTAGTTGTTATATTTATTCTAGTTTTTATTTTATGAATGGTAAAGACTAGCAACAGCAAAATAAATTAAACATCATTAGAATAATTTTTTTAGTGATTACAACTTGCCGCCTACCTAAACCTAGAACTACGACCGGGTTGAAATAATAAAATTAAATACAATTGTATAGTATTTTTTACTAACTTATAATGAAGGACAATTATAAAAAATTAGTTTCTTTATACATTTTTAGTAGCATTAGGCTGTTATCATTTTCTCAGTGGCTGTAGGATGTAAAACATTGACAACATTCCTATTTTCCTTTTAACCCTCAAAGTGATATGCATTTTACTCTGTAGTGATAGGCCTGTTTTAGGCATCGCGCAGTGTTTTTTTATAAAATTCATAAAAAATGTTAAATATACCTGTAATATGACATATTACATATCAAAATGTTCTAAATAATATGTACTAAATGGTTATGAAAAAGAAAAACTTACCAAAAATTTTCTCATCTTGAAAAACTTTGGATGACCTTGAAAAAAATGTTTCTCAAAAATATTTTTTTGTTTTTGAGTCTATTTATTATAGTTGTTATGGAAACACTTTTGAAATCCATTATATACAAAAGTTACACAATTTAGTTCTAAACACAAAAATATATAACACTCACAGTTTATCTGTTGTAGTATACAAGAAAGTCATATAGAAAATGTTTTTGTACTAGCATAAAAAAGCAGAAATTTCAGAAAAGTGTATTTGTTATTATAAAGTTCCATTATAATATTTATATAGGACTGTAAAACTTTATTTTGACTTGTAAATGTTTCTAAAAACTGAATAAAATACTGTTTGCAGCAAATCATAACTATATTTACATATTTACATGGAATAACGAGGATAAATATCCCTTATTCCGAATCTGACTCCGCTACAGCAGGTGTCTTTCTCTTTTTAGTTCCTTTAGGTCTCCAGAAGTGGTTCAAACGGCTTAGTTGACTCATATTTACAAATAATAACAATATTTACAAACATACAAACTAAATAAAACAACTAAACGCACTAATATAACCTTCAAACGGAATAATAAACAACACTGATATACGACGCTTTGTCACAGAACACGAATGACTGAGCGCGGGAACCAGCTGATCGTAAATAATCAATACTACTTTTCCCGCGTATTTGAAAAACGTTTGACTTAGAGTATCATAAAGAGGAACTCTTTCTGAACATTTTAGTATAAAATATAACTGATTCCCGATTTTAGTTATTTGTTTGCGGCGCTTTTCGCGATCGGCTCGGAGCGAGCCGTTATCGATTCAGAGGGGGTCATTAACGGCTCGGACCGAGCCGATATCACTTGGAGGGTTAATGTTTTTATTTTTTCTTTAAATAAAAAGACCTATTCTAACAAAGTTTTGTCTATGTAACATAAAGATAAAACAATATTTATGTTAATAGATGTAGCAGAACTAAAATTTATAAGGTTAGTTTTGATATTGTGCATGTTTTTGCTTCAAATCAGAGTGCAACAGAGAGTAGGCACCTGGATAATTGGACAGGAAAGGTTTAAGAATATGAATAAAGTAGGGTTTAGCTATTTAGAAAAGGATAGTTTATTGCCCAGCAACAATAATAAAGTATGTAGACAGAGTTATAAAAAGTAGATGATTAGATATTGAGCGTAGCCCACATAACATCATTAATATAAAATGAGTCAATATTGTACAAACAATTTATAACTAAGATCTTAATAGATGTTTTAAAATCATTTATAGGAAGAGATTTAACGTGCTGTAGTAAGTGCTTAGATTAAATGCATTTAATTAACTATTCATAAAGCCAAGTTTACATTCTCATTGGTGTAGTGTCCTGCAACATAATTTAGATTTGAATCAAGTAATGTCAATTTGCTATATCGTTCTTATCACATGTCTGATAGTAAAAGTGCAATGACGTTGTCAAGTAAATTAATATTTTTTATTTCCAGAACATTGTAAAATGTATTCAAATTATCAGTAATATTAGTTTACTTTGTCAAATTAGTAAAATAGTTACTTTGTACATAAATTACAACATATTGTGCAAGTTGATTTTTATATCGTTAAGAAATATATTTTCAATAAATAGTCAAATGTAGAGTACGAATGAGAGTAGTTTTTTTACGAAACAAGGTTAACTGATCTTTACTCTTACTCCCTTGGCCACAATATTTATATTTGGCCTCATCAACGAAATGCCTCCAAAGTTATCGATCGTTAGCATCTGCCATAGCAATTTTCATCCTCCTCAAATCCCTCAGCATCTGGTTCTAACACTTCCTTTTTAGTTTTCATAAGGGTCGCCTTTCATCTGGGTTATTTTGTCATATTTTTTAAATTAAACTAGTATCTTCAATTCATCTTACAGCATGACCAACCCATTTTAATCATCTACTTTTTGTTCCTTATACTTCATCTGACTTGTTGAAAAGTTAATGATTTTCTTATCTCTATTATTATTGATCCTCAATACTCCATTTACATTTTTTTGGTCCACATATTATTTTTAGCTCTTTAAAAAATGATTAATTTACTTTCAGTGCTTTTGTTTAGAACTTAAGTTTCTGCACTATACAATGAGTGGGGTATTTTTTATAAGAGGACTTCCACTTTTGAAAAGTGTTCTATAGGAATAGCCTCACAAGTGGGAAAGTTAGGTGAGATTTAGGTTAGTTTAGAGAGAGACCTGTGGGTTTCAAGAGTGGGGGTCATCTTCTAAAAAATACTTTGGGTGTATTATGGTTATATAAATCTTTAGCTAACTTTTGGATGATAGAGTTTTGGGAAAGTATTTTTTTGGATGATAGAATTTTGTTCTATCTAGAATTTAGTTTAAAATATTCTTCTACTAGCTGAGTTTATTCTACTTTGGATTTCTACTTCTACATTATTCTGTCTGTATTCTGTCCTTTCAAATTCGTGAAGCCTAATGACAACCATATCATCAAACCTGCTCACTCTTCCAAACTGATAGGTTCAAAGAATAAATTATTAATAGAGCAATAGCGAGGGCAAGTATGGGACCTACAGCTTATTATGGAGTCCAAACCACAAAATTTGTTGGATTTTCAGCTAACTAACAAGCCTAGTACTGGTTTCTTCCATGAACAACATCCAAATCATAGCCATCATCAACGTGGACAAACTAGTCTTCTCCACAAGTGTCACCACGCAAATAACCAACCAAAGAGCAGACACTGTGTTGGTATTAAAACCACTGCGAACGGATTCTGTTGCCTTCTGTTCCAATACACAGCCACCGAGTAGCTGTTATAATGTACTACACCATAGTACGAGCTTGTTATATTATGTTGTGTAAGCATTGTATATTATGCACTCTTAATGTTAATAATATAAAATTGCCTATTATAATTTTACTAAATAATTACTTATATATAGTTTTATATTTTAAGTTTTTCATCTCTAAATTATTGATATCTAATTTCGGGTCATTATTAATTTTTATCATTGTATAACACCTATTGTTCCAGCTACTATAAACATACTTCTAGTTCTAAGATTATAATTATTTTCTCAGATATTATACATCCTTTATCATAACATCATATGTAATGAAAATTGATTCGTGTTTTGTTTCAGTGGTGAATATTTTTCATTATTCAGCATTATTTGTTATGTTGTTAGCTCTGTTAAAAATTGTTTATAAAATAGAAAGTATTATGATAGTTTAATAATTTCATCAATGAAAAAAAAATATTTAAAAAATAATTTTTAATTGAAATACTATAGAATGTCATTTTATAATATTATACTCACATGTCATATAAACGTTTCAGGCAGGAATTAACACCCTAATTAAATTTTCAAGGTCAAACAAAACAGTCATAAAATGTGTGTTTATAGGAATTACCAGTTTAAAATTATGCTGCTGCAGCACTACAATTGGCATTTCCTACTTGGAACAACTTTTTACCTACATGCTTAAGAGACCTACAGATATCACTTTAGAAACATTCATGTGCACCTACATTTGCTTGTGAGTGATTAAAAGAGAATGTTTTCGACAGGAAATTGTGTGTCATGACAAGTCTTCTTAATGCTAAAACTATGAAAGCAGTTAAAATTCACAATGATGCTCTACTATTTCATTCTGCTGTAATGTGGGCACACATTTTTTGATGCCAGTGAAATTTGGCTTAAAATTCATCATCCTTATTGCAACTCAAGGAAACTTAACGAACTTGTTGAATATTTGGTTTTGTGCGTGCAGTCAATCAACTTTCCGTAATGTAAACATACAATTACAAGCTCTAAACTGAATGATGGACGATTATATTACTCATAATATTTTATAATAATACTTCTTTATGTACTTCACTTATCAAATGGTGAATTTCTGCTATTTTCACTTTTTAGCCCCTAAGATAACTATAACAACAGATATTTTACAATACAAGTAAAGATGGGCGGGTGGGTCTGTATGGGTAGGTCAGTACCTACATGAATGGGTGACGGGTGTAATACTTTACAGCTGCGGGGATTTCCAATTTGTGGATGCAATTTAATTAATTAAAAGGAAATGGGACATTTTTTAATGTTTCCGTAATAGAAAACATAGGCACAGATATACCTGTGTCTGTAATTTGCTAACCAACAAAAAAGGCACATATCAAGCATGTGATATGCTGACTAAAGCGCTGCCACAGGAAAGTTTTAAAATGTCTCTTATTCACAAAATATGCATCACACTTCAAATTCAAAGCATCGTAAAAACTCTGTAAAGCTCTCTGTATTCTGCACATCTACCGAATATCCCTCCCTAAATATAGTATGTATTTTAATACATAACTAAATGTTTTATTTTAATTGTTAAAATGTCTGTTAAATGATTTAAAATACATATGTTCATTTGCATTTGACAGTCTTAAATATGAGATCGTCAAACACATTTAGCAAAAGTTGTGACGGGATTTTGAGTTCATACCTGGATAGTTAGCTAAGCTTTAAAATAGATATTAAACTAATTCTGTATTAATGTTCATAGATTCTACAAGACATTCTGGGAGGCATCCTGATGGTATTAGTAACCATCGGCTATAAAACCAAGTTAAGTGCGCTCATACTGGTCCTGTTCCTGACAGTTCTCAACTTTTACCACAACTGTTGGTGGCAGATTCCTGAATACAAACCTTTGAGAGATTTCCTCAAGTATGACTTCTTCCAGGTGTGTAGATTTGGCAGACTTTTAATTTGGAAGTGGCTAATATTTAAAATATCAGTTCAATTTAATAACGTCATATTAGGAGAATGAATTCCAACAGTTGTTGCAATAGTGGCTATTGAGATGTTTCTACCAAGGACATTTTTTAGCTATATGTGTAATGAAAACAAGTTTTTTACTGTGGATTGTTTTTCACATTTGTCAATACCAATTTCCTAGATAAGCAACATATCATTGTTAAATGCTAAAAAACTAACATAAATGGGAGTATTTTAGAGCAAGGGAAAGCATTTATACTCTGATGGAAGGAGAAGAGCGATAGTGTTTAGAACCTATGTGATGGCCGGTTACCAATCATAACGAAAATGAAGTTTAAAGACTATATTTCAATCTCCCACCATTAGTACCTATAAATGCTTAATTCAGTGTTTCTCCGATGGTAAACTGGCGATGCAAGGTAACTAGTGAGAGGTGGGGTTTTTAGGATGCAAGGCATGATGGGATCAAATCACTGGTTGGGAGAGTTCATCGATCAGTCTAGTCATAGGCTGTGCTTGGATTTCCTTAGCTTCGGAACCGTTTGGGAACAACAGAGAAGGAAGATGCAAAATGAAAGATAAGTTACGTTTTATAGGAAGCCCATGTGGGTGTGAGGTTAGCTGATGAATACTAACAAATTGTTTATCAAAGCTGGCATGGTATTGCCATTTATTGGTGCATAAAACCCCTTAGGTGGATTAGTGTGATTTTGCCATTATTCTGTGATCAAAATCTGTTGAACTCCAACCTTCCAAGCACGTCACCGTGTCCTCTGAGGGCCGCTGCACCAGAAGTTTGAAAATGTTTATAGATTGACCATCCTGTTTTATATTTAATATCATTTACTATCCTAGCAAATTGTATTATTAAATATACAGGGTGTCCCGTAAGTAACCAGCCAAACTTCTAGAGGTCATTCCTTGGGTTAAAACAAACAAAAAATTTCAGTTGTACAAATCGTCTATCTCACTCCATTATCCGGCTATCTGTCTGTATGTGTTTTTTACTAAAAACTTAATATCTCAAAAGTTATTTAAGATAAAACCATGAAAATTGGTATGAATGTTGATCTTTATAGTATCCATGTACTATTCAAATTTCATTTTTTTACAACAATCTTTTTCAAAATGGTGGCCATTTAAAATTTTTAAAGCCAAATATCTTAAAAACCTTAAATTTTACTAAAAACTTGTAAGTTACAAAAAAGTTAAGAATTTATTTTTATAAATAATTATATAAAAAGTTTTAAGATTGAACAACTATTAACTGAGAAATTAAAATTTTTATCAAATAAAAATATGCTTGATATTAATAAAATTGAACACTTTAGTAAGGTGACATTTATTTACTAAAAATTAGATTAGTGCTAAATAGATTTTTACAGCTGATTTGGAAGTTAAAAATACATACAGTCAATGATTATTAGCCGAATGTAATATTGATAGTTCGTTGTTGGAAAACACCTATTTTTATTTGTTATTGATTGGAGTACATTACTAAAGAAAAAGAGTGATGTTAAGGGGTTTTTTAGATAGTTTTTGTGGTTGCACTGGTATTAACCTCTCAACTGCTGTAAACGAGTTAAGTCGTGCGCCGCCGTCTGTCCTGCTGTGCTACGCACGACTGAAGTCGTTCCGCTGAACGCGCTCAGTGTGATGTACACGTATCAAGTCGGTATTGATTATTTCTCCACTTCAACATACCCACGACATCTATGGATACTTTGTTGAACTACTAGCAAGCTCTTTACTAAACAGAGAATAGTTTTCATTGGTTCATTATGTTGTATACAGCTGACTGTTGGCACTGGCAACTGACAGTGGCTGTTTACTGTATTGTTATGGCGTCTACATCACGCGATTCGCGTCTTGTTACGGAGTCGGAAATTGATAATTTACTGTGTTATAAGATAATATAAGCGTTATACAAATGAAAAAATAATGAAACCACTATGTATAAATGAGTATAATGTTTATCTAAGCATGGGTTACTCTATCTGTAAAAAACCCAGCACAGGGGGTTGGCATGCTACTGAAAACCCAGCAGTTGAGAGGTTAATATATTATCTTATTTAGTTTCTTCATGAACCAAAATGCCTATTTATTCAAATGAAGAATTATCAGATGTTCATTTTATTTATGGATTGGCTAATGGAAATTCACGCGAGACAGTACGACTCTATGAAGAAAGATTTCCTCATCAAAGAACTCCTCACCGAGAAACGTTTGTAACTGTTCATAGGCCCCTGAGGGAGCGTGGAACTTTTGCTAAAGTTGAAAAATTGGGTCGTCCAGTTTCATTGACAACTTTTAGAGCTCAAGAAAGAATATTAAATGCCATTGAAGAAACCCTAGTACGAGTGTCAGAAGGTTGTCACTGTTAGAAGGAATGTCTAAAATCTCTGCGTGGCGTATTTTGAAAGATCAACAATTGTATCCATATCATATTCAACGAGTCCAAAGTCTTTCTAAAAGAGACTTCTAGCCTAGAATTAATCTGTGTCAATTGTTTTTAGGAAAAATTGCTTTTATTCCACTATTTCTGTCAAGTATTTTGTTTACCGATGAGGCAGGATTTTCAAGAGAAGGTATTTTCAATTACCATAACAAACACTTTTGGGCTGATTTCAACCCTCATGCTACATCACAATGCAGACACCAAGTACATTTTTCTCTTAATGTGTGGATAGGGATTATTGGAGATAAATTGTCAGGACTTATATTTTTGCCAACTAAAAAACATATATATATATATAAACAAAGCATCATATTTAGACTTTTTACTAAATTTGTTACCTAAACTATTAGAACACATGCCTTTAGATGAAATAAGTTCAATGTTTATGGAGGATGGTGCTCCTGCATATTTTAGTGTCAATATTAGACTACACTTAAGACGGGTTTTTAGAAACAAATGGATATCCCATGGTGATCCTGTAGCGTGGCCTGCCAGGTCTCCTGATTTAAACCCACTGAACTTTTTTTGTATGGGGTTACCTTAAATCTTTGGTATACCAAACGCCTGTTGGAAGTATTGAAATGTTAAGTAAAAGAATAGTGGATGGCTGTAATACGATTAGACAGAAACCGGGTATATTTGAACGAAGGAGAAGTTCTATGAGAAATCGACTAGAACGATGCATAGACATGGATGGTGGGCACTTTGAGCATATGTTGTAGGATCACTACTATTGTTTCTTTTGTTCTTTACTGTTGTTTTTGTGTTGTAATAAACGTCACTTTACTAAAGTTTTCAATTTTATTAATATCAAGCATATTTTTATTTGATAACAATTTTAATTCCTCAGTTAATAGTTGTTCAATCTTAAAACTTTTTATATAATTATTTATAAAAATAAATTCTTAAACTTTTTTGTAACTTACAAGTTTTTAGTAAAATTTAAGGTTTTTAAGATATTTGGCTTTAAAAATTTTAAATGGCCGCCATTTTGAAAAAAAAATTGTTGTAAAAAAATGAAATTTGAATAGTACATGGACACTATAAAGATCAACATTCATACTAATTTTCATGGTTTTATCTAAAATAACTTTTGAGATATTAAGTTTTTAGTAAAAAAACACATACAGACAGATAGCCGGATAATGGAGTGAGATAGACGATTTGTACACATGAAAATTTTTGTTTGTTTTAACCCAAGGAATGACCCCCAGAAGTTTGGCTGGTTACTTACGGGACACCCTGTATAGTTCTATTATGTTTTATAAACAATTAAAATTGTCTTTTTTTATGATAACAATATATTGTGTTTTCCAGACGCTGTCAGTGATTGGGGGACTGCTGATGATTGTTTTACTAGGGCCTGGTGGAGTGTCAATGGATGAACACAAGAAGAAGTGGTAACTGGAAAGTCGGGAAGCACAACACAAGTACTTTTGAGAAACATGAACATCATGGACACATTTGATGCCATTTTCTGTGTTTAAACTTTTCAATACTAGGATTTTTGTTAATTTTAATGTGAATATTATAATAATGCCCCTTTTTTATTACTCATTTAGGAGTTACAGTTCTTCAGTTACCTTTACAGTAACACTGTTTTCTATTTTTGTTGACTGAATATATTTTTATAAGATTGTAAAGTGGTATAATATTCCCAGAGACTCAATATTTTACGAATTGTTGTTGATATATTTAGAAATAAGTGAAAAATTATTGAATTTTAAGCTTAAAAAATGATTGCTTGAAAATATTTGAAAACCTATAAATTGTTTGATGGGTATGTTATATTGTTTTTAAAAACTACTGATAGTTTTAAATACATCAAAGTTAATTTGATATATTTTGTTAATTTGGTGGATGCCTTTAACTGTGATGATTTAAATTTAACCAAAAAGGCATTTGTTACTTCACTTAAAAATGGCAAATGGAAATAGGTTTTCCAAGCATGTATATTCAATTAGTTTTACTATTGAAAGGTATTTCGTTATGTGTGTTTCAAGCTCACATTTTGCTGAAAGATTGGTTGTAATTATGGTAAATAGTCAGATAAATATTTATTTCATGTAATTACTGCCTCAACTTTACGTTTATATCTCCTCACAAATAGAATAAATAATATATACTTTATTGTTGTCATTTTACAGTTTAAGCTAAATTAATAAATGGATCTTTTTTTTTACTTGTTACAATTTTGTTATTGTGAATGACACATGATATTTTTATTATATCAACTTCTAATGAATAAATCGTATTATGTGATGTAATATTGCTGATTTTACAGTTGACTAATGTCAATTAATTAAAATTGAAGGAAACTTTGAAATATTTTACAAACTGGTTATAAATGAACCAATCCAAGTACAACTCTACAAAATATACCAGTAATATTCTATAAAAATTTTAAATGTGGCTCTAATTTATCAGAGGTGTAATGAACTTTTGTATCAAAAGTGCCAGGCTTAGATCTTAGTTTTATTGGACATCATTATACTGAAAGGAAACAATCCAATGGTTACATTAAAACAAACATCTCTGCTTGGAACTGTTTTTATTATTATTTCTCGGTATGTGTATTGCCGCAGGCGAGGATGAAGTTTCTTATCTCCTGTTGGCACAAATGATAGTCTCTGAAAGGTGGTGCTAGAGTGGTGTCGAGCAGGGTTAACAGTTCAAGATATTTGTGTAAAGCTGCCACCTGTTTGCCCTCCTTTACAAGACTGTCTGCCACTCTAAACATTGCTTCTGTGTCCTTGAACAATATTTCACCATATTAAAATCAGATAACGATAAATAAAATTAGGTAATCAAAAACCAACTAATTATACATCTTGGCAATTTTGCTAATTGGTTATCAGGAAACTGAATGTGATTTTTACTTTCTCCCATGTGCATTAGCACAGAGAAATTTTTGTGATTTTTCATAAAAAATGTTGATACAAGTTGGTTTAAAAATTCATTTTAGGGTCCCCTGAATCCAAAAAAGTGAGGTTTTATTCTCTGTGTATGTGCAGTTCGCTGGGGACTAAACAGATGGATCAATGTTTATAAAATTTGGTATGTAGGTGTATTTAGCCAATATCTCAAGACTATTTTTTCACTTTTGAAATTTTAGTTATTTTTTTTATTTTTATAGGCAAAAACATACAAAAATGAAATTTTCTCAAAAACAATTCTAATGATTTGTATTACATTTTCAGGAAATATGTGAATTACAATTTAAAATATTTTTGTAAAAACCGTGTGTCTCTAACTTGACTAGTTATTTAGTTATAGAAAAAAACATATTTGGGAATCAAACTGGTTTTTGGAACCATTTATTTCAACTTCACTTGCTAAGTGTACATGAGCATGTGTGATATATTCGAGTGATTATAAGTCTGCCCTCTGAGTATTTAAATATGAAGACCTTGCACAAAATTTGGCTACTGACCTGTCATACCAACAAAGGACTGAACTGATGAGAGATGATCAATGTCAACAGTAACTGAACCATAATTTTAACTTTGAAAATTATAATCAAGCATTCCTGAATTTCAGGATTTGTCAGGAATTTGGTTCACAAAGTCCAACTGAATTTAGCTTGATGGGTTTGAATCGTTGTCCCATAACAAAGTTAAAATAATCTGTAAAAAATACCACTGGTGGTGAAAGACCTCCTCCCCAAAAAAAACTTAGTGTGTTCTTTTTAAAATACAAAATACCTACTGTGTAGGCCTTAAAATACACAAACACCTACAGTGTTTATTTAAAAATAGACAAATACCCTCTGTATTAATTTTAAAATGGCTAATTTGTGCACTTTAAAATGTGGAAATATTTACTTTGTTCACATTAAAATACACAGATGCCAGTGGTGTAAATTTTAAAAATCAAAAATATCTACTACTTCTGGTCTTCTTAGTTTGTAACTTTTGTGAAATTTGTTGGAAGTTTCAAACCAAGAACTGAACAATTTAAGCATATGACAGGGTTTGGATGCCAAGAACTACCTCATAATTTTGACGAACAACTGATGTTGTAAATGTTTATGAGATAAATATATTCATATTGAATTTACTCGTAATTATATATTTCCATACTATTTATTTATTTTCATTTTTTGATCCTTTTTTATTTTATACATTTCTTGATATTCGTGATATATGATAGAGAGGCCAATGTACTCAATTAACGAGTTTTTCAACACACTTCAATAACTATTGTAAAGCAGAAAAAAATATCCTATCGTGTCCTTCTGGGTCCGACCGTATCAAAATATGTATACTGTGTACAACATCAGGAGCCGATGTTTCAACCTCGTTATAGAGTGCCATCTTCAGGGCTTCATACAGGTACAAACCACTGCTGCTACGAAGCCCTGAAGTTGGCACTCTATAATGAGGCCAAAATGTCGGCTCCTGATGTTGTACATAACTTGACACGGTCGAACCCAGAAGGACAAGATAGTGATATTGTTTATATTGACCATGGAAGCTTCTCCAGGAAAAAGAAAAAATAATCAAATAAAGATTGATGTCTATTGTCTGCATACAATATCAACATTATATTTAATAAGAACACTATTATTTTAATGTAGTTTGATAGATTATTTAATGACATTGTGCAGCGGAAATTCTGAAGCCACACAAATAGTTTACTGAACTACTAATGCGAAATTCAGGTCCAGATATCTTCCATAGGAAATTTTGAGGGTAGTAAAAATTTAATAAAAACATAATTTAAACTATTTCTTAATTTAAATATTGTCTAAAACTACTTCTTATACCTGTAACACTTTTAACCCTTTGAAGATGTTAAGGTGGTCATTACAGCTAATACATTTCATCATGAACTCTTCAGTATCAATCGGGACTAAGACAATGCTTCCACAGTTACAACGAAACCTCATGATATTGTTGTCCATGTTGTTGAATGTTGGCCAGTTTTCAATACATGCTTCACACTCACAGGAAAACCAATACTGGGTCCTCAATGTGTGTTGTCTTTCCTCACGGTCTACCTGAGTGAATATGGGTCCGTAGTTTTCAGCCACCATCTCGCCTGGTTTGATGGTGCGAATAGCTCGGACCATTACTTCAGCGCCCTTGTGATATCTGTACATCCAACAAACAAGACAGATATAAACAATACCAGTTGTACATAGAAAAGCATTTTATTTTAGGTGTCTGCAAAACTATTAATGTAGTTTTACTTAAAACTAGGGGACACCCCTGCATATTTCGTGTGCCAGCCCTGTTGTTACTCGCTACGCTCGTAAGTAAAGCTCGGCCTATGGCCTCGCCTGGGAAACTCTACCATTACTGCTTTATAGAACTCGGCCTCGTGGGAGGAGCTCGGCCTCGCCAAGACTACTAAAGGCCCCTTTGTAGAACTCGGCCTACAGCCTCACGAGGGAAAGTTCGGTCAGCGGCCTCACCAAGGCACTCTGCTGCAGTCTCATTTGTGGAGATTGGCACTTCACCTCTATAGGAAGATCAGCCACTGCTTGCCAGGATTGTTAACCAGAATAAATTTTGGTTTTTGGGGCAGTGCAGCCCCTAAACATAGAGTTTTCCAAAATATGACAGTAAATTAGTAACTAAGAGAAGAATACCTTTAATTTGATACCTCACTTGGGTGTATTAGTTTAAAATTACCCAATTTTGGGTTTCTGAGCATATTTTTTATTTGGGGGAGGGGGCAGAGCCCATAAACGTTGTCTCCAGGGTGTCCAGCAACAGGGAAAACCTGGAAAAGTCAGGGAATTTTAAATGACCTGGAAAAATCAGGGAATCTGAAACAAAACCTTGAAAATCTTAACAAGAACACCAGTCTGTTGTTATTTGTAATAGTCACTATATACTTGGGTGCGCTACAAAAAATCCTTTACTTTGTTCAGTACTAAATGTTAATTTTACATGCCATTAATTATGAAAAAGCTACTTAATTCCTTTGCTTATGCTTGTTCAACCGCATACAAGTAGTTTAATATCGCTAAAATTTAAAACTTGCTTGGATAATTTTCTGATTAGTACTTGTTAAATAAGTCATAGAACTAAAATTTATGCTGGTTTTGGGGAAATTATAATTTATCGCCGTTTTTTAAGGCATTGAAAATTTTCATAATTTAACAATAGAATAAAAGGTATATTTGTTTATTACTCAAGGCTAATTATAAATATTTTTTAAATTCTACCTTTACTTTTATAAAGTTAAAAAGAATAATTATTGTAGGTAATAGTTTTGAATTTAATTATTACGGTTATCAATAAAAATATATTTGTGAAATATTGGTATTTCGGTTATTAATAATTGTAATTGACTGTAAATAAATAACATAGTGTATGTACATGGTAGTACATAATATAACTATTAAGTTAAATAGACGTATATGTACCTATGTCGATTTGGGGCCAGGGAAATTTTGTATGAAATCACGGATCGGTCAGGGAAAAGTCAGGGAATTTGTTTAAGGAGGTTTACTGGACACCCTGTGTCTCTTCAAAAATATAAGGATAATGTGATTTGGGAGATAAATACCTATATTTTGATACTCCATTCAGGTGTTTTATTTTTGTAATTTACCCTTTTTCTGGTTTGGGGGGGGGGACATATACCCCTTATTATTTGTCCTTTTCAAAATCTGATGGTTAATTTGGATTCAGGAGATAAATAGCTTTAATTTAATACCCCACTTGAGTAGATAACAAGTTTAAAAATTTTGCATTTTCAAAATTGTAGTTTTTGGGCCCGCGATGTCCCAACATTTTTTATTTTTGAGCAGGAATTCATATATATGATGCGCGTTTCTTATGCATGTAGAACTGTGAGGGTTTGAAATTTTTACTCAAGCTTTTTCTCAAATTGGTCATAAAACCTATTTTTTGCGATTTCCCCATAAGAATTACTTGGGGCAGTTTTGGGGTAAATAAAGAGCGCCATCTTGTTTATGAGTGAAAATAGTATACTTTTATGAATTTTTCTGGAAGTTTCAGACCGAGAGCTTCAATTCAAGTATACACTTTATAGGGGTAGGACGCCGGGAAGTGCCTCAACATTTAGAGTCAGTCAGTGAGTCACTACATAGAGCTTTATAGTATATAGAATCTTTCTGGAAATTATTTCTATTTGTTAATTATTGTATGATGAGAGAGATTTCTTTAAATGGATTTAAATTGCTATTTTACTTTTATACTATCATAAATCCAACAGTAACAGTCAAAATGCTTGTTTTTAATTATAAAAATAAGTTCTTACTTACCTAGCCCCAACAATAATGCTGAACCAATTTTCAATAAAGCTAGATATATGTATTCCACCTTTTTTAACCATTATAAAGAGGTAGCTTTTGCCACTAATCTTGATTTTAACACCAATCTCTAAACATTTTTGATTATTGGAGATTTTAAATCAAGATACTCTGGAACAGTTTGTCCAACTCTAAAGCCAAAATATATTCAAAACTTGTAATTTGTCATTTTATGTGAAAATTTTTTCTGGTCTGCACATTCATTCGCAAAAGTAATTTTCAGTTTTTGTGAGAAATAATTAACATACATGAAAATAGATATTTGATTGTGTTTAGCGTAGAAAACTCAAATTAATATTTATTTAATTCAACCTGAAATCTCTTTGATTTAAACATAACATAAAAAATACTAGAATCATACCTTACAATACCAGGGTTGCAGGAATGGTTGAAAAGGGCGAGAGTGGGGTAAACTGCCCCTCCAATGAAAACTGATTGTTTGTTTTCACCTTTAATTACCAATTCAGATACTTCATGGGAGTTAAATTGAAGTGACTGAAGGTGTCTCAATATCAGACCACCGATGTATTTTTCATTTTCTGTTAGTTTTCCATCACTAGATTTTATTGTATTTTTGCCTGTAACAAAAATAATTGTTGCTTAAATATGGTTAAAATAGAGTAAACTGTTTTTACGTGTGAAAACTTTGAACTGTACGTATATGGGTGGGCGGGTGGGTCAATACCACTGTACGTGAATGGGTGGGCAGGTGGGTCAATACCACTGTACATGTATGGGTGGGCGGGTTGGCAGTGTATGGGTCAACTTGAGCCAGTTGACCACATAGCTCAAGAGAATATTTAAAGACTTGATTCAGAAAAACATCTTTACAGCATTCAGGAATTCCATACTGAACACAAACAGTTTTGTTATTACGAAACTCAAACATGAATTTTATGTGTAATTAGTTAACTAAGATTGCCAAGTTTTGTATTTTCAATAATAATAAATCAAGGCTCTTTTAACAATCACCATGTGTTAAAGATTATTGGCTAGAATAAACTATTGTTTCATTATTAGGCCTTTATCAAAATAAAAATGGAGATGTCCCTTGGAATGTAAAATAAATAAATAAAAAATAAAGCTTTCTTATTAAATACATTACTAGACGTACTGTAGGCAATATACATTAATTGTAGATGTAAATTTTCAGTGTTGTTGGTAAATTAATTTATGAAAGATAAAATGCAGAGTTATAGAAAATAAAGTGTTTTTGAACAAACTCTTGAATTTGGCAGATTTTTTATGTTTATTAAGTTATTTTAAAATATTTTTTAGGATGAACTTTTTTATACCTGTATTCCAAACCCCAAGAGGTTGCTGTAAGGCGGTCTTCATTCCCTGTACATAATGTAGATGCTATTTTTCGTCTTGTATATTTTTATACTTAAATGAAGAAATAACAAAATGTTGGGAAAATGTCATAGTGCTTACTTTACTCTCTCCTAGATCTAAACTTTGCCTACCTAAAATCTTGTTATCATTTATCTCGGTAATTCCCCTCTCCTGCTTCTACTTTTTTTTTTTTTTTTGACGGACTTAACTCTGTTCAAAACCCCTTTATTAAACAGTAATCCTAAATAAATATTCAGTCACATTCTTTGATAATTATTTACTTTATTTTTTATTTGCTTTTTACACATACTATGAAAATTGTTTGCTTCAGTTTTATGAAACTTTCTTTTCAGTCTAATAATTTTTCCCTTTACGAAACATGTCCATTCAATGGAGTTCTAGTTTTCGTGACAATTTTTAAATAGAATTAAACAGTGGTGTATAAGTGATTCTCTATCCTGCTTACATCAATCATTGCATCTCTCTCACAGCAGTGCTTTCAGTCACAATCTAAGCGCATCTGTAGTAATGTCTGAATTATATATATAACTATTTACTGTATAAAATTATAAAAAGTGTAATAAGAAGTGACATTATAAATTAAATTTTATTAACACTTTATGATTTTAAACAGTAAATAGTTTACAATATGTAATAATGTTTATCATGTAATATCCTTCATGCAATAGTTTGTATACATTGAATAAAATGTACTGTGATTCATTAAACATTGAGCAAAGCCCATTACCAATTTGAATATAGCAATGATCTTGCTATTAGATCTTGTTATTTTCAAAACTCATCAAATTATTGTTAAATAATCTTCCCTCCACTGATATTTTTGATACTTACTTTCTTGGTTAAAGTAATTTGTTGTTTGTAAACAACGTAGTAGAAAGACAGCCATAACAGAACGTTGCAAAAAGTCCTCTGTAGACCTCTGAGAAGAATGATTCACTAGATTGTATACACTTGCATAGTCACTGCTTTTGTACGGCTTTTCTGTAGCATTAATCTGAAAATAAACTATAGCAAAATCTCTTGACCCTCCCAATATCTTAATCTGAAAATAGAAAATTCTTTAAAATGTACCTTTATTTCTTAATTATACTATTGAGCCGAATAGATTTTAACCTGCATGTAATATTTAGCACATATAAGGGTTTCTCATCAATGGAGGGGAACGTTCCATCATGACTAACTTTCACATAACATAGACATGATCAAATTACCCCTTCAAGCGGTGGTTTATTTTCAGCTTCCGCAACAGTGTTTAGTTGTAATAATTGGGATGAACTGTACAAATTTGTTTTATTGTTTACATAATTATTCAATGAGTTATTGTTATTTGATTACCAAACACAATAGAGTCTCTCATATGGCCTCCGGATGGTACAGTAGGCCACCTGCATATGAGTCACATACATGCCAACCAGAAGAGTATCGTGGGAAGTTATTTACTCCAAATTTAGCCAGTTCTGCTTGGCCATTACAATTGTTCAGTCCTCTAGTTGACATAACAATAACGTAGTATAGTATAACTTCGTGGTAGTGTATTGTACTCTATTTCTTTTATCAGTTTGTGTGTTTTTATCAGTGTTTCGTGCTTGTTTTTTTCCTCTGTGGTTCTGTTATTTTGTTAATAATAATTGTAATACCAGTACATTATAGCTTTACGATAGTGTATTATATTTCTATGATCACTTTTAGATGATAGAAATCAGTGTTTTTGTTTCTTCTCTATAATGTTGTTATTTTGTCCAATACAATACTGTATTTTTTTTAATGAGTTGAAGTAGGAAATGTACTATTGTTACAATGGAACGACTACACACTTTATTGCAAATAGACAAAGAGGAGTCGGTCCAAAGTATTTGTAGATTTAATGGTCGGTAAAAGTACGGTAAATTAGTGGTGTCGTAATTGTAAAACTATTGAAAGTTTCTGTACACAGATAGAAACTGATAAAGTTTGGCAACTTGTTGCACCAAAAAAGAAAACCAAAACATGAGTTAGTAGATGAAACTCTTTGGTTATGGTTCATGCAAGAACACAGAAGAGGTACACCAATGAGCAAATTCAAATTTGGAGAGGAGGGGGAATTTGTAGCTAGTGAAGGATCAGCTAATCCTGCAGCTGTTACTAAATTTTCCAAAAAACAACAAAATTATATCAGAAAACTTATCTCCAAATCACGTATATAATATCTACGAAACAGGTCTAAACTACAAATTTCTATCCAAGAAAACATTAGCTGCTTCATCAGAATCATCAGCTCCTGGTTTTAAGATCAACAAGGAACGAATCACAGTAGCACTTTGCTCAAATGTATCAGGGATGCACAAATTGTCCAAATTTATCATTGGCAAGTCAGCAAAACCGAAAGCGTTTAAAAATATAGACACATCCAAACTTCCGGTTTTCTACCGCTAAATCAGCATGGATGGATGCTTATTTATTGAAAGAGTGGTTTGTTCCCGAATTTGTCCCTAAAGTTAAGTCATTATTGTTGAGTTTGAAACTGCCTGTAAATGCACTTCTTGTCCTGGACTATGCACCTACTCACTAAGATGAACTTGAATGTGAGGATGATAATGTATACAACTTCTCTTCCTAATGTAACAAGCTTACATACAACAGCCAATGAACCAAGGCGTCATCAAATGTTTAAAAAAAGAGTATCGCTGAAAACTTCTTTCTCAAGAACTTTAAAATGTGAATGACAAATATAACCAAAAACCTTGTAAAAGTGATACAGACAATCAACATAAAAGAGGTAATTTACATAGCTGCTAGGGCCTATGATAAATACAGCCATCAACAATAGTAAAGTCATGAAGGAAAGCTTGGCCAGATATAGAAGCAGTTTTTGCTAAAGGAAGTATTGACGTGTCTAATTCTGACTGTTAAGTAGATGAGAGTGCTACCATACTAAGCAATCTCCAGAAAATTCATCATATTCAAGAAATCGTAGAACAAGATGTACTGGATAACTGTTGAGAAGGGGCTGGACAATGAAGTCCTAACAGATGATAAAACTGTTCAAGCAGTTATGCAGCAAAGACAATGAAGAAGAACAAGAAGACGACGATATTGAGGACAAGCGTAAAATTAGTCACGCTGAGGCAAGGCAGCACTGCAACTGGAAGCACCTATGTAGAGCAGCAGAGGATGCAACAGCAGTCAACATTATCTTTATGAAAAAATGGTGTGATTAGACACAAAAGAAATCGGTTCTCAAGAAAATTACTTATTTCTTTAAAGAATTACTATTTTACTGTACGTTATAGTACTGCAGTGTACATATATTTTATTTTTTATTTCACATCATCCTATATTTGTAGGCCTAACTTATAGCTTTATAAATTATATGTTTTGTTTAACGGTCCAATATTTTAATTTTGTCCTTCCTCTTTATTGTTGTACGTAGTTTTATATTCATATTGCTTAACAGTGTATGTGTCATGTGTGTTATTATACAGTACAGTTACTGAAGTGTAACAAAGTACAGTATGTTAAGGCTGTTTGGTCAAACAAATTTTTTGATTTAAATGACTTTATATCAGCTATTAAACACCTCCCAAGTAGTTCTTTCATTTAAATTATGTTTATAGTTATAAATACATCTCCTGAAAGATGCGAGTTTGGGCTGTCTCGGTACATACAGAATTAATAAACTATTTTCCCGACTATTCCCAAATTTTAAAAACAGGCCCTGACAGGACTGTTCATGCTCATCAGTTATATCACACAATTTACAAAATTAACTAACTTTATATACTGAAATTTTTGTTGTACTTTTACCCGCATGTTATATTAATCTAATCGCTACGCACACGTACAGCGAGACACAACACCCGCAGGATTGCGCCTAAACAACTTCCTGCAATTATACTCCACCCATCCCAGGGTAGGGGTCGAGTGTCTGTATATGAGTAGATTGCGGTCAGACATACAGTCAGCGCTTCAAGCGAAATTGAGTTGTCCCAAAAGCCGGCCGAACTGCCGCAATGGTCACTTGCCGAGTTTTATTAAGTTTTTATTAGCACCATTTATTTGTTCAGTTTGTTAAATATTTAAATTATCCTGGAAAGTCACTTTAGGTACCTAATTATAAAATAATTAAGCAATTCATACAACAATAATATGATAAACGAGTTTTGTTTACGTATCTCCGGTTAGTTCGGACATTGGTCCAGTCCCGAGATGGCCGAACAAGAGGGAGTACTGTAATGATATAGTTTAATCGTTGTAAGCTTGATTTGGTAGTGTTTATCAAACCAACCAATGGTCTCTACCGCTGATGATGTAATGGACTGCGCTTGCTATTGTGCTGCAGAATGTGGCCTACCATCTACTTAGTTTCGATGACAAATTTTAAATAGAATTACACAGCGGTGTAAAAGTGGTTCTCTATCCCATTTGCACCACTCATTGCATCTCTCTCTCACCAGTGCTTTCAGTAAATCACAATCTAAGCGTATCTTTAATATCATCTTAATTATATATCTGTAAAATAATTGATGTACCACAACACCAATTTATTACACTTTGGAACAAAAAGTGTAAATATTATGATCAAAATCTATGTAAACCTTTGTGAATTCCTCTTGTCTGAGGAAGTTAATGGTTCACCAAAATCAATCACCATAATACTTGTACATATAATGTAATAATTTTGTTTTGTCTGACGTTTACTTGTATTTTATTTCTAACAACACGTAATATACTAACTAAGAAACTATTATAAATCTATATCTCAGAGTTTGATATTTTTCTTTATAGTATGATAAATTCAATGTAATACAATTCTTCAAATTAAAATCATAAAAAAGAATTTTAAACATATACAAATTTTTAGTCAAACAAAAGCACTGATTGATTTCTCTGTTACTATCAAGTAAAAGATTCTCTTTTCATAAAAACTAAGCAGTTAGGAATTTTGTATATTTTTAATGTAAACATTTAAAAACATACGCTATTGAGAATTGGTTTGAGCTGCAGGAAGTATTCTAGACTACGCTGTGTGATAATTCGTAGAGCCATCATACAGGTGATAGAAGCACCTGAATCCCAGAGCGCTGGAATAATGGTACACTCGATCTGGTGGTGGGATTGTAGGCTTGTCATCAGGCAGGTCTTGCTGCAGAACACAACGCTACTACACTGAGGGCATGGGTAGGGCGCTTGTGTCCTGGACAAAATCAATGGAAACAGTGGTAAATATTGGAATACACTCAGTCAAATTAAATTTATTTTATAAATTAGATATCTACTTTTTCTTAAAAATTATTGTAGGACCCTAACAGTATTGTTATCTTTTCTGCTGCATTTCAGTAAGAATTTAACTGATTACATATGTCCATACAATTTGTATACACGAAAAAGAAACAATAATAAATATCTCAAAACTAGTGACTGATTTGCCCTTGATATTTGTCTTCTTTGCTTTAATATATCCAGACAAACATTTATGAAATAAAAAAACAAGATTGGATGTAAATTATAACATTAGTTTATTAGATTTTAAACTCTGGTAACGGTATTTTAGTACATTTTCGAGATAAAAATTTTTTACACAAAGAAGTGTAAATAGAATTTTTCTGGCTCATTTGGTAACAATATTTTCAGCCATGCAAGCAACATTATAGTTTGAATAATTATTTTTCCTGCTGCATTTCAGTAAGAAATTAATTGATTATATTTGTCCATGAAATATGTATACACGAAAAAAGACAAAGATCTCAAAACTAGTGTAAACCGCACCAAAATAGTCCGATGATATGTATTGGCATTTGAAATCTGATTATGATTATGGAAATTTTGTTGATACGAGATGTAAAATAACAATTATTATTAATAGAAATTCCTGACTGGTTAGCCCACTATCAATTCTTGACAAGCTAAATCAATTTTACTTGATTCTTGTACTTAACATACATTTTGCAAGACTTCTTGGACTATTACATCTTAGCACCTGTCATTCAATTGTTGATGAGTTCAACCTGCACATTTGAGTTTTGTTAGTCCCCAAAAGTGTTTATGATTCAAGATGGCTTGTTCCAGCCCACTAACCTTCTAAAGCAATGGAAGCAATGTGTCTTAGAATATTTGTCAAGGAGTACAGCGCAGTGAGGCTTCTCCTTGAGTAGAAGATCGCCAGGTTTGATTTCGTTTACAGCTTCGGCAAACCTCCCCACACGTGGTTCCTCATTGAATGTGATAATGGCGCTGGCGTCTGGATACTGTTTATTCACCCCTTCTTTCATTTGTACTTTATCTGATGGTGTCTTTACGGTTGCTGAAAATGAAGAAAAATTAATTGTTTTCTCAAGTGAATGTAAGTACAGTTGACGCTATAGTTCGAGGATCACGGAACCGACACCCTGTTGAATTACAGAGTGTTTGGATTACAGAGAGGCTATATCTAGTGCATATGCTATGTGAGCTGTACGTACATTAAATCAAGCTTAGGAGATACTATACTGTGTTGTTAAAGTACAATGCAGAAGGACTGTTTTATTTGTTAAAAAGTAATAAATAAACACACAAAATAAAAGTCAAGATTTTGTTATAAAGTGACTGAATACTAGTCAAAAGAGCAGGGTGTTGATTAGCGGGTATGTTGGAGTAGGAGCATCGGATTATAGAGCTACAACTTTAAACACAAGAGCAATTGATAATAGCTATCATTATAGTAGTTAACAAATGACTTTTAGATTACAGTACAAGTAAACGTCACACAACACAAATTTATTACAATATAAGCACAAAATGCACAAATATATTACAATACAAGTACAAAATGCACAAATATTATGGTGATCGACTCCAGCGAACCACGCTCACCTTCCTCAGACCACAGGGATTCACAAAAGAATGCCATGGCATTCTTTTGTGAATCCCTGTGGTCTTAGGAAGGTGAGCGTGGTTCGCCGGAGTCGATCACCATAATATTTGTGCATTTTGTACTTGTATTGTAATATATTTGTGCATTTTGTGCTTATATTGTAATAAATTTGTGTTGTGTGACGTTTACTTGTACTGTATATGTACCAACACGTATTATGCTAATTAAAAAGCTATTTTAGATTACGTAACATACAGCACTGATAGGTCAGTTCAGTAGAGATTTGAAGCATAGACTTAATACCCCACAAACCCAAACCAATTTACTGCACTCAGTTCAAACACTCCATTGAGTTCCAATTTACTTGCTGATGTAGTTGTTGTTCTAATGCCTTTTTTTTAATAGCAGAATTTGTTAACAAATGTTACTTTAAGTCGTCAACACACAAAGAACTTCTGTGCTGAATGTGAATGTGGATATGAGCAAAATATATTGATTTTAATATAATATAAGTTCAACATTATTATAAATAGGACATTTTTAATAAATACAAACCTGAGTTAATTTTTTTAATTTTAGTTGCATAAAAATGATAAAAGACACAGAAAACGGTTTTATATTAACAGAGATATGGTTTTATATTGTTACACACAGACATTTAATTCCATGTAATTGTGTGGTTTGCTTTGTGTTATACATAGTACCCGGAGACCGAGCTACGCTCAGTTGAATTTTGTAAACTGAAGAGGTTCGTAGTATCCATATCTCCCAGAGGATCCTGAGGATTGTTTGTTGTTGCTCTACCTTTTAGCCTATTAATAAAATTTAGTTTCGGACGTTATCCGCATTTTATTTCTAGGTTTTCAAACATATATACAGTTCAAGCAAACATCTCACATTTTAAGGGTTAACCTTATTCTACAAAATGTAAAACAAATAACCGTATACTGCTGACTATAGCAACACAGACAAAAACGACACGCTTAGAAATAATTTACACTAACAGTGTTTGACAATGTAAACCCATACAAAAATAAAACTAATTGAGAAGGAAAACCCACACAAAAATAATAAAAACCGGAAAAATACTTTAGATTAGCTGTTGTTTGTTGATGTGGGTTGTCCTCTCATCACATCAGCTGTGATGGATGATAACACGGGACGTCTAGGAGCCTCTGGGGTTGAAATCAGAATTTTCCCAGGGTTGAGAGCAGTGCCAATTGATTTCTCGTGGTCGTAAAACCCCCCAAAAAATTAAATTTGTAGCAACAGAAATTTTGTCTGGACGCAGCTTTTTTTAGATAAGATATGGAACATAATGTGGATGCAGACACATATGAGTTATTTTTTGAATGAGGAGTGTAAAGTGAATACGTATTGGGAAGAGGTTCTTCTAGCTTACCTGATACTTACAAGTTGTTCAGCTTCTCCATGGATACAAAATTCTCCAGAAACTCACACACAAAGTTCTGATATGTTACCATTATGTGACTTTTACTTAAGACAATTTTGTTTTTACCATGAAGAAGTCACAAAGGGTTTGTTCTCAAAGAAATTGAAAATCTTCTGAAGAAGGTCCCACTAGTGTCAAAATAAGGGCGTAATTGTTTATGTCTGTGTGTATATGAACAGGAGGCTGGAACAACTTCTTGTTAATACCAGAAGCTAGCTGAACTGCACTCTCTTAAATGATGGGTACCAGTGTCATAATTAGTGGAATTCTATTAATGTAGCTAAGGAAAGAGAGTATTTTTATCTAGTATAGAAGTCTGTAGAGCTCAAAATTGGCATTGTTTTGAAACAGATTAAAACATTTTAATCCAGTTTAACTTCACATGGTATATCTCAAGAACCATATTGAACCATCTCATTTGTTTACGGCTTATTTTAGAATCAGTGTTTGATGGCATAAATTCATTGATATATATACGTAGGTGATAGCACTTTTTCATTTTCTCAGTAGATTATAATAATTGATTCAATGGATTGTAGAAATGATTTTCTGGTACCAAGTACTTGTTGACATTGTGTTGGCTTAATTTTCATCCAGAAAAGTCATACATCTTAATTTATTTGACTTTTAAACATAAAAAAAACAAGTGATAATGGAAATTGGTTAGTCTTTAAGTTTAAAATTAGGAGAATAAAGACATTTTTTCTTAGATCTTTGTTTTGAGCAGTATTATTTAGATTATATAAACAGTTATAGTCCTGCTTGCCAAGTCTGTCTAGTGTCAACCTAAAAATACATGAAGTCATACTAAATAAATAATTACAATTAACTGACACAAATCAAGGTAAAATGACATGAAAGTAAATGATTAACTTTCATTTCTTCTAAAAACAAACAGTGGAAAAAACACAGTCATGACTTTGAACTTAACTATACTATATAACAAACATATGATATATAAAATCATGCATTTTTTCGTTGCAATCAATAAATAGCAATGGAAAATCAAAATATACAACTTCAAAGCCAAAATCAGCTTTTTATAAAGGAGAGACCCATCTCCTTTTTAATTTTAGAGTACTGAAGAAGAGTGGCCTCAGAAAAAATGTATCTACGCAGAGTGTATCCAGCATAAAGAGTGGATGTCACAGCAGAAAACAAATACTTTCTGGAGCATAACAGATTGATAATTTGAATTTTTTATGACCATTTTAAAGTAGAATAAATTACTAAATAAAAATCCAGCTTATGTTGTAAATTGTTTAACTTGTATCTATATTTTTGAAATTTGTTAATGATGGAGTATCAGATGAGGGAGACAAAGGTACCGGTAGTAGGACATTTGCCATCATTACGTGAAAATTACCAATCACGACGTTTCGATTTGGTAAAACCCAAACCTTTTTCAAGTGCTAAAATCTAAATTACATCTACACAAACATGTTATAAAACTACGTTCTTAAACTAATAAACTTATCTACTTTAATAATTATCTACATTTTAACTTAGATCATAGAATGGGGTACAACAAAATGAACTTCTACTAAATATAAAAATGTCACAGGGTTAAATTAATATAACCAATTAGGCGCTGCCAAGGTCATGATATCAATGAAAAAAATGTTAAAACACAATTAAATTAATATTCAAATGAGACTGAAATAAGATTACATTAACTAATCATAAATAAAATAAATATATGGTACCTGAAAAACACTATTAATTTAAAATAACATTAAACATGCACAAAAATGATATATGTGACTCGGAAGGACTGAGACTACTATTACAATGTGATTACTACTGTATGTGTATGGGCGGGTGGGTGGGTCATGTGTATGGGCGGATGGGTTGGTCATTACCACTTTACGTGTATGGGTAGGTGGGTCATTACCACTGTACGTGTATGGGTGGGCGGTTGGGTCAATACCACTTTACGTGTATGGGTGGGTGGGTGGGCCAATACCACTGTACTTGTATGGGTGAGCGTAATGTAATTGTAATAGTAGTCTCAGTCCTTCCGAGTCACATATATCATTTTTTGTGCATGTTTAATGTTATTTTAAATTAATAGTGTTTTTCAGGTACCATATACTTATTTTATTTATGATTAGTTAATGTAATCTTATTTCAGTCTCATTTGAATATTAATTTAATTGTGTTTTAAAATTTTTTTCGTTGATATCATGACCTTGGCAGCACCTAATTGGTTATATTAATTTAACCCTGTGACATTTTTATATTTAGTAGAAGTTCATTTTGTTGTACCCCATTCTATGATCTAGGTTCAAATGTAGATAATTATTAAAGTAGATAAGTTTATTAGCTTAAGAACGTAGTTTTATAATATGTTTGTGTAGATGTAATTTAGATTTTAGCACTTGAAAAAGGTTTGGGTTTTACCAAATCGAAACGTCGTGATTGGTAATTTTCACGTAATGATGGCAAATGTCCTACTACCTTTGTCTCCCTCATCGTGTATCTATATGTTATTACATACCATTTGAAAGATCCTTATTTTTGTCCAACATAGCCAGCATTATTTGAATATCTCGCTGCCATTTTTGGCGCCTTTCTGGTGTTAGTTTGGCAATATCTAATGCTTGTATTGTTTTGCGAAATATCTCTCTAGCTGATTTGAGTTGATTTTGAGCCAATAAACATCTTGCTTTTCTGGAAATTCCAAAAATTATAAGATTATTGAACAAATTAAATGATTTTTCCTGGATTTAATCCATAAGTTTGAGTCAGTATTATTATTACAGAAAATAAATGTAATTTAAATTCACATTCAATACATTTCCAAAAATCAAATCATATTTGTAACGTTTATTACACATCTATGGCTAGATAAAATGAAAGCACAAACAACAGAAGTAAATATACTCTTCTTATGACCCCTGTTTTGTTCATAGTAATATTATGATTGGTGATTTTGTTGGGCCGATGGTTTGTGGTGAAATATGCGATGAAGTGGCGCAGTGCTGTAACCCAGCTACTTGGGGACAAAATGTTTGGGAGATTGTAGGCAATAGGTTCTATGCTCGGTTCTCTTAATACCGACACGGCGTCCGCTCAATGGTTGCCATCAACATAGACACTACTAGAGAAGTCTGGAGTGTCCGTGTTGAATGGTAGTCAAGGTTCGGATGTTGTGTAAGGGAGAGAACTGAGTGTCAGACTTGTCAGTTAGTTGAAAATCAGACCAACACTACTTGGTTCGGATTCCACTTAAAGCTGTAGGTCCCATAGTTGCCCTGGCTATTGGGCTATTAATAAATAGTCCTTTCTGAGCTAAGTTGAACTCAGATAGTAACAATGACTACACTCGTTCATCTACACTCATTCACTCCTCATATTCGCCCATATCTCTAAGATCTGCGTCTTAGAGATGAAGAATGAATAATAATATTAATAATAATGAATTTTAATTAAATATAAATTATTTTTTAAAATATTATGTGTCATAGTAACTACACAAGATCTCTTAACCTAATGACCATAGGTTATTGGACATAATTTTTAAGCCAAGTTATCCCGGTTATAGTAATTTTTTCAATAACTATTAATTTTTCTATACATTATTATAGTTAATCCAACAATATCATTTTGGTTATTCTGTATTAATATGCTATTGTGTCAAATTTCAAAATAGTTAGCTAAAAATATTAATAATATTTTATCTTTAACACATGTCCTGAATGTATTTCAACTATGTACGTTTAAACTCCATTGAAGCCATCATTGGGTATATGTAAGGTTATAAAAAATATATATTATTTTACAAATAAAGACCATAAATGTGTTAAAAGATAAAATACTATTAATAATTTGATTCTATTATACACTTTCTGGAGGCTACAATGGAGGCTATAATAGTTAGCTAACATACAATGTCAGCAAGCCATTTAGTAGTGCAGAACACCATATAAAATTCAAACATACTCGTATGGATGAATTAATTAAATTCATATAGAGTTCCCCAACTACACTAAAAAAATTCCAACTAAACTGTAAACACATATTAGTATAAACCGCATCAAAACAGGCTAATGACATTTTAGGCATTGTTGACATATCGTTTCTGAGAACCACCCAGCCACATGTTTCATGTATGACAAGTATACATATGTTCGATACTGTCAATGTAATTGGCATTTTGTTTACAAAACAACTGTATGATAATATTTAAAGACCTCTAGAACGTAGTGGTAAAATGAACTATGTGTAAATCCTGTATTTTTTATATATATTTTTAAAAAATATAAATATTTTATATTCTGTAGAAAATACTGTTAATAATGTTTATCTAGTGAAATAGCTGTTTTATCCGTAGTATATATCTAAATATATATAACCAAAACATGTACATTTGTTTACAATATGGTAACTAGAAAATACGATATGTATCACGACTAGGCTTCACAGACCGTGACGGCACATGGGTAAAATCAGCTGATTTGTTTATTCTATAAAATACTGGTAACTAAATCCACCAATTACATAGAAGCGTTCAGCTAAATAGTAAGCAAGTTATTTACCACTTATCAGCTGGAATTATAATTATAGGAATTAGAACAGTATTTTTGTGTTTATTTTTGCTATTTAGCTGAAGTGACGTCATGGGAGATGCATGTGATACCTACCATCTTTTCTAGGTAACGTGGTTTATAATAACAAATGATGGAGTTTGTTTACTGCAACGTATGTCGAGACAAAACATTAATATTTTCAATAAATTTATATTTTACAACATTGCTAGGCAAGAAGTGAGGAGGGGGGCTTAACACAAAACAGCTATCATCGAACTATTTTGGTTTGGTTTTACACTAGGCATCCAACCAATAGTCATTGACGTCATTATCATCACCATCATGTGCACAAATGGATTAGTCTAGAGTACCCAGTTGATTGGCCTGTATTGATAGAACTTTGACTAAGACAATAGTTGAGAATAAATAAGCTAATCAATATGACAAGAAATCAAACAAACTACAGATTCCACAATAAACTGTCGGTGCCTTTGCGGGCCGGCCCATTTGGCTAATTAGTAACATTTCTTAGAATGGATCAATCTTAGTTATTATCTCACTATACTAACAAAACAGTTCTTTAAAATTCTTCCTATACTCTTAACCTCTCATGTGTCAGAATCTCATTATCAAACAAAAATCTACACAGTTTAGATTTTTTTAGGGTAGGAAAACAGGCTTGACCTTTTAAAAAAACTTTTGTAAATCGTTTATTAACACTCGTGGAGATATTTCAGGGTTATTTTGAAGATTATCTGGCCTTATCTTTAGTCCAGTACTTCTCCAGTCCTTATCTTCTTTGTGTGCTCTATCACAGAAGAGCCCTGCTGTCCATCCATCCATTGTTCTGTTCATTATTAAGATGCGAATACATTGTCAAGATATGGGCAAATGGGTGTAGATGACGAGTGTAGTCATTGTTACTAACTAAGATCGACTGTTTCTCAGAAAGAACTATTTATTAATAGACTAATAGCCTGCTTTCCAGTCCTAAACATAACCTTAATTATTCAGGCACTATCTCTATATGTAAAATTCTAAATCAATAAAATAACTAACTTGGTTGATAATAATTGAGTACTGTATTAAGTTAAGTGATTTTCCAACCTGTCATAAACTTTGTAATGTAGATTAGGTGGGTAGTTGAAGTCAAAAGCAGACTGTATATCAGCAAGACAGGATTTGTAATCACGAATGTGGTATAATGCTGCTGATCGATTGGCAAATAGAATGGATAGTTCTTCTATTTCACCTGAAACAACAGATTAAATTCAGCTAAAATTAAATGAAAACTGTTTATTTCTCTACAAAAATACAAACAAATATACATTATGAGAGGTACATGAAATAGACTCCCCCACTTTGGTGTGATAGCTACATTTGTGGTGAATTTTCTGAAAATAAATACACATCATTGGTCATTTATAAACAATTCAGCTAATGGAATAGTGGATCAATGAACTGTTCTTGATAATTTAAACAATTTTGGGATGAGGGATGTTATTCTAGTTTTATGAATAAAGGAAAAGTAAAATTGTGATATCGAATGGGAGATCACTGTTCCTGATAAATTGAGTTACCCCTCAATTCAGCTTGTTGGGATCTGGGAACCATGGGAATTGTGGGCTGGAGAGATTTTGATATGAATTCCTAATAATGATGGTGTTTCACCAAGATCAATTACCATACATAATACATGTGTCTTCTTACACTTACATTTTATTTCACTTGTATCGTGTTGTTTAGATTCTTTTGTGAATCCCTCTGGTCTAAGGAAGGTGATTGTGGTTCACCGAAATCAATCACCATAATATTTGTGCATTTTGTCCTTGTATTGTAATATATTTGTGCTTATATTGTAATAAATTTTGTGTTGTTTGACGTTTACTTGTACTGTTTTATGTTTCATTTATAAATAAAATTGTATTATTTATTATTAATTTATGTGATTCTTGTGACAGATAATACATTACTTACTTGAATATTATGTTTTTTGTGGTAAGGGAAAATATCTCAATATTCTAAGAAGGCAATTAATTCTCTCAATTTATTTTGTTGTGTTTAATTTAGTAATGCTAAACCAAATACAATTCCTATTTTCTTCATATTTTTTATCAATTCTTGACTGGATTAATATGGGAAGAGAATTTAAACTTATTTAAAACTACTTGATTTGAACTTATAGAAATGTTAAATAAGTTAAAATTAATTTAGTTAACATGTAATTAGTTTAAGACAAAAATGATAAAATAATTTAACCCTCCAATACACACGTCGCGGAGTGAGAGATCGTATTTCAGAAAAATTAACATTACATAAAAACTAATTATTTCTAATGGCTGTGGTACCTATTACCTTATCCCATACCCTTAATAAATACATTAATCAGTTCAGAATAAAAATGAACCCTATTTAATGGCGTCACTGTGAGTATAAACATGTTTGTACACTGGAAATGGCGCTGCTAGACCATATATTAGCAAACTCACAGTCCGCACGTGTTACTCCATGCTCTGAAATTGCGAGGCCACTCCAATGGTTTTAGTAGCGGACTCTAAGTCCGCAAGCGTACACCGGTATAACAAAATGTTATGCACAGACTGCTGAGTTAACCTATAATTGAATTATTTCTAATTCTCCAGAAACACAAAGTTTATTGGAAACTGTACATAGTTTTTTTTTATAACATAGACCAATACTGCGAGGTTCGGAGTCCACATAAAGCTGTAGGTCCCTTAGTTGCCCTGGCTGTTGTGCTATTAGACCTAATAAATTGGTATTTCTGAGGAACAGTCATCTTTAATTATAACAAGCCATTCACACTCATACTACATTCATATTCACCTTACAATATGCACAAAGCTGCATTGATGTCTCATGTCTGAACAATGATCTTAATATAAGTCTATAAGGCATTGTATGCCTCATGTAAAATCCATGACTCATAGAACTGCAACTGCAATTAATTAAAGGGATATCAGAACAAATAGGAACGTCTGTAACATATGAGTCTGAACAATGAGCTTATCTAGCCTATGTAATATTTTGTCTAAGGACTTATGATACGGCATTATATTTTAAAGATCAGGAAAAAATCATTAATTTTATTAAATAAATTAACTAAATATTTTATTCTACTGGATTTTTTTGGTCATCTCAAATGGGAGGCAGTTGTCAGTTTATTATTTTTAATGAATATGATTTTCCCTCTCCTAAGGTGTCATTCCTAGATCTACTTTTCAAGGTTTATTTATGATTTATAACAAAATCACATGAAAACATGCAAATTGTACATACACCTGACAAATGGACTAGGGTTAGGAATTTTTTTACATCCCACAGTTGGTAGTATTTAATTTAAAATGAGTTTTCAGATTAGTTCAATTTTATTGTAGTACTGCTACTTACTTTTCTTTTAAATTTAATACTTTAATACTCAAACAACACTTTTAGCTTTAAATAAAGTTTTATATTTCAAGCTTCCTTCATTAGAAACACGCCTTACTTTTAAATGAAGAATTGCATTAATTTACATCTTGTTCTGGAGATAAATTTGTTCTGTCCTAGACAAGTAACAAACTTGTTTAGTTTAAAAATCGGTTTCTAGTGGGTGGATATATATAAAAGTCTTTCTAAATTATCATTCAAGGCTTTTACTACTTGTTGTATGAAAGTTATTTGTTGGCATTGGATTTTTCACGAATGTCAGAAAATTATTGGAGATTGAATATCCAATCCTTCAAGTGTTTGTTTTAAGCAACAAACAGAACATTTTAACAGGTATAAAAAAATGCTGTTGTCTTCAAGTGTTTCTACCTTAGCCTACACTTACAACTAGTTTTCCTTTATTTATTCATAAGACGCTGATCGTCAAGATATGGGCGAATATGGATTTCGAATGAGTGTAGATGAGCGATTGTAGTCATCATTGTTACAAACTAAGGCCGACTATTCCTTAGAAAGTGTCATAAATTAATAGCCCAATGACAAATGAACAGCCGGTGATTATCAGCTGATCCTTCTCAAAATGTATTAACTCTGATTGGGATCGAACTGAGAACCTTTAGCACATGAAGCTGGGATTGAACCAACCACGCTACCGACCAATTTACTATTTACTTACTAAAGCAAAATATTCCTTAAGTAAAAAAAAACTGGTGAAAAGAAATTTTACGCACAAAAATGATAAAACTTGGATAGGTATTCCGAACTACGCTGAGTAGTGAATTTCGAAGCTAATTTTTCCCATTCCTCAATGTATTCAATTTTCTTCTTCACTATATTTATTTAAGTTTACCTCATTGCAAATTTGTATTCAAATTTCCTAAAATTAAAATATTTTAAATTTGAAATGAATACGAGAGCAAGAGTATATATTTTTATCTTTAAATTTTTAGCTATGTGCCTGAGGAACCACAGAGATATTAGCAATTTCCTTCCTTAATAATTTGGCCTGTCAGGGCAGCCATTTGAAAGATACAGTTCTTCATCAATAACTTTCAATTTGATTGTTTTTAAGTGTTTATTGTTATTGGAGTTTAATTAAGAATATCATAGTGTACTTTATGTAATATAGTATTATTGTTACTATAAGTTATTATTATTTTTGACAAATTACTTGTGATGCACTGCCTATTTCAATAAGGATTTTTCTGTCCTATTCTATTCTAAAGAAAATTTGTAGAAAAAACATTATAATAGCCTAAATTAAATGCTTTTTTATTAACAAAATTTTTTATCTTACTTGGAGAGTTCTGTGGTTGTTTGATAATACTTGTAGAGTATAATTCAAGAGCACTTTTATACTGTTGCACTTGAAACGCACAATTCCCAGCTTCCTTTAATTGTTTGGCCAGTTCTGGTGATTTCAAATTTTTATCAGTCAATATTTTATAGTTGTTCATAAAAGGCAAATTATACACATAATTCAGCCTACTTTCATCACAAGTAAATGTCTTAAACGTCTCTAGATCATTTTCATTTAATGTTTTCAAGAAATCTGTGATGAAATGTTTAAACTTGCTTGAAACAGAATCTGCTTCAATAACCATAGCTCTGTCTTGACTCACACCAAGTTCACAACAGAACCACAGGCAAATCTCACACCAATGTTCTCTTACACTAAATATAGTTGCTGCTATTTTTACTTTCTCTCCCTTCTTGCACTTGCTTTTGAGGATTTGGCATGTCTGATTGTTTATTATTGACTAATATTTTATTTATTCATATCAATTAATTGATTATTAGCTGATTGTAGTATGAACATAAATATATTCAACATAAAACAGTTTGAGACTTTTAAGGAACAACTTTTATATATATTCAAATATATACTTTTATATTATTATTTATAAATTATTAGCTGTATATTATTAATAAATAACAGGAAATTAAATACATGAAAACAAAATTATGTTGACAGTTTCATGAATGTGCATGCTCTGAGGAATATATTGGAGTTGACTAATACAAGCTCTAGTTTATACAAATTGCAGTCTTTAGAAGATCATAATTTTAGAACTTTTTTTCTTAATTTTAATTATATGACAAATATGTTCAAATAAATCTAATTTAAAATCCTAATAGTAGAATTTATATTTTTAAACCAAATAAATGCAACTTGCAAAACCAATAAATAATGGCTAATTTTATCCTCAATAGATTTAAAATCGTCTACTTTTAAATTCAGACATGATATATTTACTATAATGGGATAAATAGAAGGAGTTTTTCATGGTTATCTCCAGTCTTCTATCTGATTCACTTATTTTATGAAGAAATTCATCAACGTTCAATAATATGTTGGTTGCCTTATGGTTGAGTTTCTTATACTAAAATCCCATATTAGCTAATATCAGGGTGAAAGAAGATCTTTTAGATACGCCATATTACATTCTTGAAGCCACGAGGGATGGCTTTCAATCATTTATAAATAATAATATATAACTAGATATATAAATCAAAATTAATAATTGTACACATTGTCAAAATAATGAAATGAAAATTATCTTTATTAAAGCCAAAGTTAATAATATAAAGTATATTCTTCTAATCAATTCCAAAATAATCATTATTGTGTTGCCAAAGTAACGTAAGTTTTATATTTCAGAATGTAAATTATGGACATTTAAAAAAGTTATAAGCTTTAACTATTTAATTTATAAATTGAAACAATATCAGTTTCAGAGTATGCCTTCTATCTTTAAGTACTCTTATTGAATCCCCTTTACCACCGAAGTCTAAATCCATGATGTAAACTTATATTATTTTGAACCAGCAGTAACATTTTAAGGGTTGGTGATTCGAGAAAAGAATGATGTTTCGAACTTTTTTGCACTAAATTATTTCTGTTTTTGAATTTAAATCTCATTGCTGAATACAGTCTATTAATTTAATATTCACAACAAAAACATATATAACATTTTGCAGAGCTCCTTACAGAATCAAGCTACATCACAGGAATTGCCCAAATGGACTGCAAAATATTATATAAAAATGGATGTTTTGAAACAATTTTTAAATTTAGAAGTCTATGAAACAAGACTTCCTCTAGATGAAAATTAAATTAACAGACTGATTCTTACAGAATAAGATATTTTATAGTCATACACACACAGCAAAAATAACAAGAAACACAAATAATTTAGTAGTGGGTTTGGAAATGCTACTTTCGGAAGGCAAGAATGAATTACATTTAATGACAGTGGTGGTTCAAAATTCAGGCCTCTTGCTAGCTTAGTGGTTATGGTCACGGGAATAAATTTTAGCAGGTCTACTTAAAATTTGCTTCAGGGCTTGGACCTTTGTGCCTTAACACATGTTTGTAGACTAAAGAAAAATGCTACTGGCATATATTTTTTTTTAAATTGTAGCTTTAAGCATTGTGGATTTAGACCAAGCTCGTGGAAGTGGACGGTCCCACCCATCACGAAACGAAGAGACCTATAGGATGCTCCGCTAAAGGACCATCTACAGGGATTGGTTTTGGGCTGGAATTGGAGGTGAGTCCAGTGAGTGGCAGGGGATGTGATAATAGGGAGAGAGTTTGGAAGGAAAGGGGAGATATTTGGAAGTGATAGGACTTAGGGAAATAGACAGAGAGGGAGGACTAGTACCTGGAGGTCCAATTATCTAAGCATCGTCAACCCGCCCTGCTCAGCGAACACAGAACGAGCTAGGAGGAGGACGGAGCCACGGTTTAAAACCCCTTCGAGATCGACCCCCGGAAGACTTCACGAGCGGCAAACCTGAATCTGAGGGACGAGTGGACAAGCAGCCTATTCTGAGGACCAGAGAAGTATATATTCTCAAGGTACTGCGAGCGACTCCACCCACTCCCGAGGGACTGCGAGTGATTCCAGACTCAAACAGCCCACCTGACCCTGATGGACGAGCGGATGCCGAATCCACTACGGCATCCCATACCTGAGAGAGACAGAGTTCCAGGGGTACGTCAAAGTTCAGTTAACACCTCCAGGGTTAAGAGGATATGATTATATAAACTTGTCACTTGAAGGCACTTGTAAAATAATATAAATTGAATAAGTGCCTTCAATAATAGCCTTCAAAATTGTGGAGGACGTGATTGTGGGTAAAGTCGGGAAATTGTTATTTGCTTGTTAAATTGATTTGTAAGTAATTGATTGATAATTTCGTAACTATGACTTGTTATTGAATATATAAATTTTCAGTTGTTATTATAAATATCTTGCATTTAATGCTGGTTTTAGTTTTAATTCTTAATGAAACCTTTATATCATTGTATAGAGTAATGTGAATTAAATATACAGGTTGATCAACTCAAGGTGGCCCCAATTGAGATCTCAAAATGTATTTTGATTTTACAGCAAACTTTAAATGGGGAACACACTTATTTTTTATGCTCATTAAAATTACATAGGTAACATTTTAAAATTTGGTCGCCATTTTCTAATATGACGATCAACTTTGTAAATTTCTTCTTTTTTTATGATGGTTTTAGGTTTTAATAGAGATTTTAAGAATATTTTTATTCTTGGTATTTTTTTTTTTTTTATATACTTAACTGTTTCGCTGCTAGGAGCGCTGAAAGTTTAAAAAATCCTTATTTCAACAATTTATTAAAGAGGCGTGCCATTTACAAAAATAAAGCTTAACTTATAATGCAATATATTTATTCCATCGAATGTATAAAAGCTCTTAAATACAAAATATTACAATCACGTAGTTCAAATTTTAAAATTCAGTCGCCATTTTGCAATTAGCTGGTAACTTTGAAATGACTTACAGTAACCACTATTTTTTATTATGGATTTAGGTTTAACTATTGATTCTAAGACTATTTTATTCCTGGTATTATTTTAATAGACTTAACCATTTTTCCGCTAGGAGCGCTGAAAGTTTTAGAAATTCTTAGTTTAACACCGCTCCTAGCAGCGAAACGGTTAAGTATATTGAAATAATACCAAGAATAAAAAAGTTTTAGAGTCACAAGTTAAACCTAAATCCATCATAAAAATAGGGGTTACTAATAGTAAGTTGTAAGTCACCAACTAATTGGAAAATGGAGACTGTATTACGTGATTGTAATGTTTTTGTGAAACTGCAAGAGCTTTTCAAAATTTAATTGAATAAAAATAATGCATTGTAAGTTAAGCTTTATTTTTGTAAATGGCATAACACGCCTCTTTAATAAATTGTTGAAATAGGGATTTCTGAAACTGTCAGCGCTCCTAGCGGCGAAACGGTTAAGTATATCAAAATAATACGAAGAATAAAAAGTTCTTATAGTTACTAGTAAAACCTAAATAAATCATAAAAATAGGGGTTCCCATAACAAATTTGAAAGTTGACCCGCCACATTGAAAAACGGTGACCAAATTTAAAAATGTTATCTACATAATTTTAATGGGAATAAAAAAGGAAGGTAAGTTCCCCATTTAAAGTTTTCTGTAAAATCAATACTTTTTGAAATCCCAATTGTGGCCACCTTGAGTTTATCACCCTGTATATTGGAGTTAACACGATATTTGTACAATATTATTTCTCATACAATACGAGTGGGTTGAAACCTTGTAAATTAACTTTGATATTTGAATTTATTTGTTTACTGGAGTGTATGTTGAAAACAATATTAATTTGATTGAGGATTTTGATACGGTATAATATTTATTGTCTATTATTGGATGAGAAGGGTATGTTAAAGGAGGTGTATAGATATGAGCTGGAATAAGATAATTGTAATATTTTGGAAGGAATTTTCAAAATGATATGCTGTAAAAATAAATATGCTTTGTACTTTCACAAGTGTCAGTAGTTATTCCAGGTCCTGGTCTTCTAAACTAGCTGAGCGAGTTATCAAGGTTAAAGTGTTTTTTCAATACTTGTAGAATAATTATTTGTAATTCAATATTTTTTTATTTACTTTGACACTTGTAACTTTGAATTTTGGTGGAAGTGAAATCTTACTTGGTGGATAATAATAATAATAATGACTTAATTGTACAAAAAGTGTTTTATACAATTGGCGAACTTAGGACTAATAAGTCCTCTCTTACAGTTAACACTTTTATGTTAAAGTAGTAAATATAACAAAGCCTAAAACATGGAAATACTGAACTAAACTAAAGAAAAATAATAATTAAATTACAAAGAAGCAAATCATATAAATTAAATAAACTGCTAACATATGATCAATTTTACCATTCTCTCACTCATACATTTGATTGACCCTAATCCCAGACCTCATCCCCAGCCATCATCACAGACTCATCTGCTCAAAAAGAAAGGCTTTCAATGATGTTGTGAACCCAGCCCAACTGTCATACCTCTTTAAATATGGAGAAAGTTTATTCCATTTTCTACAGGCAGTTAGTGAAAAGGAATTAGTTTAGAAAGGCGTTCTATGAAGTATAATTGTAATATTGACGAGGCTGAGCGTGTCTCCTTTGCGCCAATTTTTAGTTATACTGACAGTTTTGAGAGGTATTTAGGATTCCCATCGTTAAGTGCTAAAAACAAAATACTCAATATTTTTAATAATCTAAGGTCGGCCAGTTTAAGAATGGAATTTGAATAATAGTATTGAGAGATGTGATCATCATATTTTAAATTAAAAACAAATCTAATACAATAATTTTGATAAATAATTATTGTTTTAGATAATTGTAGTCAATAAAATTGTAGATTGTAGTCAGTACAAATTGCTGTTTTTATTAGCCAAAGACACAGTCATGCCATTGTACACAGAGTTACAATAGATGAAATGTAGAAACAAGTGTTTTTTACAAGTTTTATTTTTACTGGGAGAAAGTATTGAAGTTGTTTAAGGGAATGGACAGAACCAGAAGCCTTTTTACAACACTTAGTATTTCTTCTTCCCAAGTCATATTCTGGTTAAAAATAACACCTAAATTTTTAACTGAGGTACAGAAAGGCAGAGGGTTGCCATTGACTAGCATTTGTTTGATATTGTTTATTTTGAATTTGGTGTGAAGGTGAGAAGAATAAATAATAGTGGGCTGTGTTTTATCCTCATTAAGTTTAAGGCCATTATTTTTTATCCATTTGACTAAATTTTCAATATCAAGGTTAGTACGACTTATTGTTTCCTTTAAGGTACTAATATAGGAGTGAGCATAGATTTACAAATCATCAGCATACATGTGATGTTTCGAGAAGGATAAGACTGAGCTTATATCGTTAATATATAGGGAAAATAGCAGTGGACCTAAAATTGAGCCTTGAGGAACACCAGATGAAACAGATTTAAAGGTTGAAGTTCTGTTGTCCACACGCACACACTGCTGACGATCAGTTACGTAAGATCTAATCCAACATAAGCTGATATCTAAAAAGCCTAAATTTTGGAGATTAACCAGAAGAAGGGAGTGATCCACAAAGTCAAAAGCCTTAGAAAAATCAAACAAAGTTAAGACTGTACATTTTCTAAGATCTCTTCGAATGTCATCTGTGACACAGAGAATAGCTGTTTCTGTACTATGGCTGGAACGAAACCCTGATTGATATCTATTAATAATATTATTATTATTAAGAAAGGTTTATTTGTAAATGTACGATTTTTTTCAAGACATTTAGAAATAGTGTGCAAAATGCTAATAGGCTTGTAATGTTTGGCTTCTGATGGTACAGGTCTTTATTAAATGGGAGAACAAGGGCATACTTCCATAAGCTAGGAAATGTAATTGTGGAGTTCTTCTATATATGATTTAACAATGTCTTGGTCATTTGGAATAGAAGATTGTGCACACCCATACTCGTACTGTGGAATTCACCTACCCGCCCTCCCATACTCGTACAATGGTATTCACACACCCGCCCACTCATAAACGTTCTGTGGTGTTGGCTCACCCGCCCTCCCGTACACGTTCAGTGGTGTTGGCCCACCCACCCTCCCATACACGTTCAGTGGTGTTGGCCCACCCACCTGCCCATACATGTTCAGTGGTGTTGGCCCACCCACCCTCCCATACACGTTCAGTGGTGTTGGCCCACCCACCCGCCCATACACGTTCAGTGGTGTTGGCCCACCCAACCTCCCATACACGTTCAGTGGTGTAAATGAAATAAAATATTCATTTAGATCATTTAAAGGAATATTGACGGGAAGCGTGGCTTTTTTGTTTCCCACACCAAGACTTTTTATATTTCTCCACTTGGCGGCTGATGAAATTCTTCGATCTGAAAATATGTTATGAATATATCACATCTTAGCATTGCGAAGCTCTTGCTAAACTTTATTACGTAAAAGTCGATACTGTAACATAAGTTCCGGATCTCTTGATCTTTAGCTCTACGGTATATAGCATCCCGTTTACCTATCTGGGACCGGATTTCATTGGTAAGCCAGGGTGTGGAACCTTTTTAGATATTCTCTTTGTGTTTAAAGAGGCGTGTTTGTTGTAGTTTGATTTTGTCCCAAAATCCAATAATTGAATTGGGACAACATTTCATCAACTGTTGGTAAAATCCGGTAATAATTTGCCAAGGGATACGTGCAAGATCTGTAAAAAACTGATTTTCGTCAATGTTTCTGAAATCTATATGTAATAAAGTTTGCCTTTTGTCTGAATTGTTTGATAGGTATGACACAGAAAACTAGATCATGGCATGAAATTCCAGGAATTGGAAGTTGCCCATGGCGAATGAGCAGAGCAGAGTGTGGGAATTAGCAGTATAGTGTGTGGCGTCCAGAGGAAGAATAGTCATGTTACAAGATTCAAACATTGTAGTTAGATGTCTATATTCATAATTGAGTTTAGTCATGAGAAGGTTGATGTTAAAATCGCCCATAACCAAGACATGAACGTAGTTTGGCATACCTGATTACCTGATTACCTCCTGCTGAATCCTTGACCAGCTCTGCTGGATAGATAGCGTCAAAGAGAGAAAAAACTTTTTATAAAACATTTTAAAACATTTATACATTTATATACATTTTATTCACAGATATGGGCGGCAGACTCAGTAAGTAGCTTGGAGGAATTCACCCAGTGAGTAAAATGGCCTCTGCAGCAGCCAAGTTTTTAGGCGGTCCCTGAACTCCTGGACGTTTCCTATGTTCCTGATATTTGCTGGTAGCCTATTGTACATACGCAGCGCGAGATGGGGGAAGCTGTCTTTCCTCTTGCTGAGTCGGCAGAAGGGAATGTCAAGGTCGCCATTTCTCCGGGTGTTATAAGTGTGGAGATCACTCCTTACAGAGAAGTCCGACAGATTTGCCTTTAAATTGGTCAGGCTGGAGAGAATGTACTGGCTGTAAATACTCAGCACTCCCAGTTCGATGAAAATGGGCCTGCAGTGATCTCTACCCTTGGCTGACAAAATCAGTCTAACCGCTTTCTTCTGAAGGATGAAGATATCTTTGCACCCAGTGGCATGACCCCAAATCTCCAGACCATAGCTGATGTGGCTGTGAAACATTCCGTAGTAAACTGTTAATAAGTATTGCTTAGTCAACATAGGTTTGAGTCTACGCAGCAAATGAAGAACGCGGGCTAGCTTGATACAAATGTTATTTGTATGCCCTCTCCATGTAAGTTTTGGGTCCAAGGTAAATCCCAAGAGTTTGATATCATGTTGTATATTAGTCAGGGGTCTGGACAGGCTACAGACCATAACTTGGGTTTTGTCCTCGTTCAAACATAGGCTATTTTCCTCAAACCACTTCTTTGCTCTGGAAAAAGTTTGATTAGACCTAAATTCTGCTTCCTCTGGAGTCCTGCCGCTGGCGTAGATTGTAGTATCATCCGCAAACAGAAGCAGGCTTCCCAGCTGGTCCAAATCATTGACTGTGATGAGGAAAAGAACCGGGCCAATAACCGAACCCTGAGGTACTCCGTACTTTACAGGTCCTGGCCTAGACTGAGCGCCCCTGACACAAAGGACTTGTTTGCGGTCAGTCAAATAAGATCTAAAAATCTGCAAAGCAGCTCCGGCCACACCATACTTCTGTAGCTTCGATATAAGTTGGTCATGTGAAACGCAATCGAAGGCTTTACTTAGGTCGGCTAGAGTCAGGGCAACCGAATCTCCTGCCTCAAAAGATTCCAAGATGTGGTCGATCAACTCCAAAACTGCAGTTACTGTCGAACGGGTTTTCCTGAAACCATGCTGAGATTCCGAAAACAGGCTATTAGCTTCGAAATATTCCACCAGCTGCATCTTCATCACTGTCTCAAAGACCTTGGAAAAAATTGACACTATCGAAATCGGTCTGTAACTCTCCACCTTTTCAGGATCCCCCTTCTTGAAAATTGGTACGGTTCTAGTAGCTTTTAAGATATCTGGAAAGATGCCAGCACCCAAACAAGCATTCAGGACAGCAGCCAAGGGAATGGCTATTACATTTATAACATACTTCAAAAGAACAACGTTCATGCCAAAGATATCCTGACTCTGAGAGTTCTTGAATTTGCCAATAATTTTTATTAAGTTTTCAGGGCTCACTTGAGACCAATGGAGGAATTCCCCAACTTTCTTACCAGGTACTGGTACTTGAAACTGCGATATGCCAGAATTGTCCGAGGGAATGGAACCAACTATCCTGTCAACTTCACCAAGAAGATATGAGTTAAAATCATCTGGACTGGCATTACACTTTAGAGTAGGTTTAGCTTTTGTGGTACGGTTAACCAGACTCCATAAGGTGTCATAAGGTGTCCATAAGGACTGCATAAGGTGCAGTAGAGCATTTTCAAATTCAGTCAATAGTTCCGTCCTGGGCGGCCGATAACAAATTCCCAGGAGAAGCTTTTCTTTACTAATAGAGGTTATTTCAACAAACAGATATTCAGGTTTGGCAGAGAAATCAGGTGGTGAGGTAAGTAATACATTAGCTTTTAACCCATCCCTAACATAAATTGCAACTCCACCTCCCGTTTTGTTCACTCTGTCATTTCGAATTAGAATATACCCTGGTGTTTCAACTTCGTATGAGTCCAAACTAGGCTTAAGCCAAGTTTCTGAAATAACAATTAAGTCAAAATTTGAATGATCAAAAATGGCTCTAACCTCATCAATATGACGCTCACAGTAAGGATTGTGCATTAACATGACAGGACTTAAGAGATTTGTGGTAGGGAGCAAGATAAGATGCGAGAAGGTCAGCGGTGTTTGGAAGATTAGATAAGCAATCATGCTCGGCGTCACAGTCGGCAACAGGTATACCCACTACGAAACTATGGGTCCGTGAGCCAGCCGTGGACAAGGGCCAGAGGATGACAGGTCGACATACGTACACACACTCACATATACCCAAATTTACGACGAAAGACATTGATTTCATAGTTATAATTTTAAAAAATGAAGTAAAATCTTACTAGGTGGATGTTTATGTAAAAAGTTTTACAAACTCATACATAACTCTTAGTCAATAAATAACGAAACATTTTGGATTCGCAAATAACATTGTTCTTATGGTATTAAAACCAACATGGCCGACAGCCTCTGCAGACTCTTAAGTAAGGTACTTCACTACACTCATAAATGGCGTTTCATATATATTATTTTGCTATCTGTATTATCCTTGTTGGTTGTATTTAACAACAGATGATAAAATAAATACCACTTTTTTTGTTGCACCACCAATCTTGAGTTTCTCAGCACGACAGGTTCTGAAGGATATTCTTCATCTTCAGGCGCACTTCACTATGGGATTTCACTTAAGACACATAATATCTCATTATTCCTACCTAGCAATACAGCTACTGAGCTATTACAAGACCGAAAACGAGTTATGTTCAAGAGGGGAGCTGTCTCTTCGTATCTACCCATGAAACACGGTGCGTCTTAAGATTGTCATTGTGTGTGTATACTCATTTTGATATGAATAAACGAGCCCTTTTAGTGCCATTCTCTTATTTCTTAATAATATAACCAGATTTTTATGCTGAAGAAACCTGGAGAGGTACCGTTTATGATTATGTGTAGTTGCTACATTTTTGGGGTTAGTAGTATAAATATTTTGAGCATAAAAGGGGCCAAAATACAAGAGATGGTTTCCTGTTTGATATATCTCAGTTTACCATTAACCAAAAGCTACAGTGAAATCTCCACATAGGAAATCTTTGAAAATTGCTTTCTTGAACTACTTATTTTATTTACATCATAGACTACAGTTGCTGGAGAAAATATTGTTTCTCCATTCCGGATTTTCAACACTCAACTGAGGTGCAGGCCTCTTTTTTTAAGTAAATCGACTGGGCATTAACTTATTGCTCCAAGTTCTAAAGGGCGCTAGGCATAACATTTTTTATCTGTTCTTAAGAAAATACATTACATTATAATATTTAAACAACATGTAATATACTTTGTCTATGAAAGTGGGTTGATGTTGACAGGATTGAAGAAAAACAACAGTTTTTTTGACAACGTTTTTTTCAGTGTATATTTAAAAAATTAGTTACCGTCATACAATGTTGTGCTATGGACTGTGAAGTAAATACATTTCTACTGCACTTTTAATTATTTAACACCATTACCAATCCAATGGTATTTTGTAGAGTGATTCAGTAGCTACTCCAGTTCCAAGGATGAGGTGATCAATTTTCATGTATTGAGCAGATAAAACAACTTTTCAGCAACCTCGTTAGTTTAAGTAGGAGTAGGTTTTTTTTAACAAATGAATATATTATAACAATAATGTCAAACAACTAATTATTTATTGTTGGTAACTACAATCAAAGTTTCCTTTTTAAACAATTGTCTGAGTGTAATAAAAGCGGTTTGTTTGCCTTGGTCACAATTATTAAAAAGTTAAAGTTCGTCTTATTTTACCAAAGGAAGTATAGTTTATATTTTATTTCTTATATTTATTTATATTTCTTAGTTTCGTTTCACTTGTTCTCCAACTGTAATCAATTATAATTATTTAATTTTTATTAACTTTTAAACAGAGCTCCATTTCATTAATCATTCAGTTTTCCGCTGGGACTGTTTTTTTATAAAGTGTAGTCCCTCTCAAACTTTATCATTGCTACAACTTATTATAACGCTTTGTTACTTTGCTTACTATAGCTGCCAGCATTTTATTTAATTTATGCATTTATATTTATGTAATTGTTGGGTGGTCATTAACATATTTTCATTACAGTTATAACACTTAATTAATAATTAGTACTTATATCATAGACCTTCTATTATACCTATTATACCTTCTATTATATAATATATTATATATATTATTACTGATAATGATAATATAGGTGTATAATATAATAATGAAGTCACGTATAATATATTGAAGATAAATATATTGAATAATATTGAAAAATGTCTTATATTTCATTTATATATCCTGTCTGTGTGTGCGTGAGTGGGTGTATGAGAATGGCCAAAGAAGTATAACTTCCACCGTGTGGTCCGACGCACACCCATTGTTTTTTTTTATTTCTATTTGATTATAAAAATAAATTTAAAACTCTTTGATAAGTATCAGGAAATCAAATGTTTATGTTGTTTATGATATTTGCTTTCACATAGCTTCATTATTTTGTATGTTTTTATTTTTCTTTGATTGTGAGAATAATCATTAAAACTTAATTTATGTTTATTACGAAAGTAATGAGTGTGTAATAGTTTTTTTTCCATATTATATAATATTAATTACTATTAAGTTATTTATTACGTAGGTTTTCATTTCCCTTGAGGTGTCAGAGTAAATTTAAACATTAATTGAAATTTATGACAAAAGTTGTATGTAAAATAGTTGTTGTTCATAATTTGGCTTTCAATTAGTTTTAGAGTATGTTATCCTATGTACATGTTTTACATACTATTGTAATAATAATTTTTCTCGATAAAAATAACTATTGTCTCGATGAAATATAGTTAGATTTCTTATTGAATTCTAATTGGTGCCTATAAAATAAATACAATTTTATTTTTAAGGTTATTTAATTATGGCAAAACAAAAAAGTTTAAATGGTAATGGTAGTATTGTTTCAATTAGAATAATTAGTTAATATGTTGTGTTTTCTTTTTTTTCAATCAGTAGGAATGTTATTTGGGCTTTTGCCAGTGTTGAATTCTCTCCTAACTTGTTTTTCATAATACTGTATTATAAATATTGCATTTGTCTAAACAATTGGTTTGGGAAATTAGTATTATTTTTGTACTTATTACTGTAATATTTTTATGAAAGTGTTATTTTTTTACATTATATACCATTAATTATAGTACATATCTCATTTATTGTATTGTATTTAAGTATGTTGTTGCTGTGATGAAATGTTAAAGATGGAACATTACAGTACATGATTAATTGTGATGGTTTAATTTAAACATAAGATGCAGTTTATTTCATAACTCAAAGATGTTTAAAGTGGTTTGTTGTTAACAAGAGTATTATATGTCAATTTGTTTAGTTATTTTATTTGTTCTTCTTTTTTCTGTGGTTCCAATTTTATGCAGGTTTGGTTAAATTTAAATATATATTATCTTATAGTTGTTATTCAATTTTCTGAAAGTTGTAAATTTCATTTAATAATACTTGGTACCAAGGTATAGACATTCGTTCTAAAATTACATATGGTATTAATATTATATATCACCAATTTAACAAACCAAAGCACATATCACAAAATTATAAAAAACTATTTTATAATTTCCACCAACGATAAATACATTTTCAAATGTTTTCTTAAATTGCAAATTTATTTTTTAGGTTCCACTTTGATAAATGTTGTACCAAATGTTACAATGTTAAGGTTATTTTTTGTAGGTGTTACTTATTTCCTTAATACAAATATAAATGTCATTTGAATTATTTTGGTAGTAAATTTTAATTGTTATATTATACCAATGTTATTATACTTCTAAGAACCAGTATTCTTTTATTCCATGTGCTTTTTTAACGTGTTATTACTGTTAAATACTGTTATAATACAAAAATTAATAAGGCTATTAGAAAGACTTTTCAACACAGTAAATATACACTCAGTTTTAAACCAAAGAACAATACTTTTACTTTAAATAGTTTTTTGGTATAATACGTGTTGGTACATATACAGTACAAGTAAACGTCACACAACACAAATTCACCACAATATAAGCACAAAATGCACAAATATACTACAATACAAGTACAAAATGCACAAATATTGTGGTGATCGATCACCATAATATTTGTGCATTTTGAACTTGTATTGTAGTATATTTGTGCATTTTGTGCTTATATTGTGGTGAATTTGTGTTGTGTGACGTTTTACTTTAATTAACAAACTATCTAACAAAGAAAATAATAACAAATATGAAAAATCTGGAATATACAGTATAAAATACAATGCTTGAAATGCAATTCTTTTTATATAGGACAAACCGGTAGAAAATTTAATTTATGTTACAAAGAACACATACAAGTCATAAGAAACAACAACTCAACATCAATTAAATTCAACTTTGCTGAACATATTCTCCAGTCAAATCACAATTACCAAAATATCAATGAAAATGTTACAACTTTAGAACATAAGAAGAAAGGAGAAAAAATGAATTCCAAAGACAATTTACAATTATAATGAACCACAGAACATGTTAAATACACAAATTAACATGAAAAATCCTATATATGAAAAAAATAAGACAAATTAAAAAACATAAGAATCAAAAGTATATATAATCAATGTAAGTTTATATAATCAATAATTCAACTTACCCACACACTAAATTAATCATATGTTATCTTCATCTGTTTTATTTTTATAATTGTTAATTTCTTATAGGTTATATTATTTACACTCTGAAGATGGCCCAAGGGCCGAAACCGGTCATGTATTGTTATAAAAAATGAATAAAGAGTACTTAATTATAGTTATTATTCAATTTAATAACTCAGTCTTAAATTATTACAGTTATCATGCTATTTTTAAATAAAAAAAAGAGTTCTTTTGTCTGAAAATGTTCTATTTTTATTTCTTTTGGCCAAATTTCCATAATAATAATAATAGTACAGTAGTATTATTATAAGTATTTGTATTGTCTTAGTAAATAGTTACTAAACTATTTTCGATTTGTTTTCGTATCGTACCGGACACCCGATCGGAATAGATTGTCAGTGGAGAGGGTCTGAGCATAAAAGTTTACAGTGACATGTCATGTACTGAATTGTTGAAGCCATTAAAAACAATGGTTCTTTACTAAAAAAAAGTAATCTCTACAGAAAAATATGACTGGTTTCAGCATTCAGCCATTGCAACTATACGTATGGCAACCCTGCATAGCTCCCGCGCTTGTTACTGTGCTTTTCGGCGCTCGCTAATTAAGACTGTGTTATTAAAACTGCCCACATATAAACGTGTTCTTAATTTATAATGCTGTTTTTCCAGATTACGTGGAAGTTCGAATGAAATTCGTACATAGCGTAGAACTAAAGATACTATATCCAACGTATTTTAATATTTTATTTGGTTTTAATAATCGCCTTAGCCTTAGTTAAATTATTATAAATATATTATTTACGTTTGAACATCTGTTACTTTTAGATTCATTTAGAAATTTCTTCTTGCTGCTCAGCTCTACTATGTAATAATGAACATATTTGAATTAACAGTCTCTACGTTTAGTCATAATGATATAGTCTATAGTAGTACGAACGCTATAATTATTTATATTTGACTCGTATCATTTACTAGCTGTTTACCCGTGTCTTGCTACGGGATTAACATATAAAAATTTTTTTTTAGTTTATTAATTGTAGCTTCGAGTGCCAACCTGTCCCTCCCTTTTATAAGATAAAAGTAACTGATAAATTATTAAAATGTAGTAAAAAGAGATTCAAGTTATTATAACTTTGGATAACAATAATCATACCTAATTACTGATACAAAAGGTAAATTAATACAAAAGTACTATTTTGAAATTTGGACGGAAGGTATAATCATGTCGTCCCGAGAAAAATTTTAAGATTTTACATTTCCAATAAATAGGGTTTAATTTTAGCGATTGAAAATATAAATTTTGCCAAAAAACATAGGCGACTCGGACGTACAAAACATGATTTCGTTCTTACATTCTTACTTAATAATGAGATACCGACACAACGTTGTGCGTATTTTAAGGCGAATATGAATGATGATATGTGTGTAGGATGAGTGTAGTCTGGTTACTAACTGAGTTCAACTATTCCTCAGAATGACAAGTTATCATACTTGGGATTAACGATTAAATTTAATCGTTACTTTTTCTATTAACTTTTTAACTTATTCGTTAGTTTTGGTAATGTTTAACTTCTAACTTTAACTAGTTGAAAATCTTGCTAACTGTTAAAGTAACTCAGTTAGTTTTTCAAATGTGATAAAAGGTGCAATTTGGTCCGAGGAATGTGGACTGGGGAGAAAGTATCTAAAACTCAGGTCAAAGACCGATTGTTTTCCTCATCCTGACCCCCAATTGTCACCGACAAGCAAGGTCACTGTTTTGAAGACGCACCCCCTACCCTTTACTCACATTTTACTGCCTTATAAATAAAAAAGGTGGACCAAACGAGTATACCATTGTTGTGGGATTGACTTGTGTCCTTGAAATGATCTTTTCACTTGACTAGTTTATGTTTAGGGGTAAAGTTGAGATAGTCATTTAGTTATCTTGTTTTAAATCAACGTGTTGGGCCTAAGCTTGTTTATCTGTCATAAACTCTAATACTGTAATTTTACCTATTTACCCATCTATCTGTATAAGTAATTAGGAAAATCAGTTGCATTTTGACGTTAATGCTGTCAATACTTGATTAATTGATCATTACATAAAATCCAAATTGTCCTGTTAAAAAGAAGTCGGGAAAAACCATTTAAATGGTTAGTCAATCCAACATTTCCTCAAACGTTTACTTTATTTTAAATTAGGCTTACTAGGTAAATTCAATCCAGTATATGATACCACGCAAGAGAATAAACTATCTTCAAGATTGCAGAACATATTTCAAGTAACAATTGCTATATTTCGTTCTGTTTTCATTATTTTGCTATCGGCACCGTCGAAAAGAAAAGATAATGATAATACTATCTTTAATATTAATAATATTATCAATGGTAATTAGTTTTGTATTTTTTTAATGATTTATATAGTTTTCATAATTTTTAATTAACTTATTTCAGTAAGAATAAAACATGCACTCAGAACGGCAAATACTTAAACATCTAATATAGAGTGAGTATATTTTGTTCAGTTTTTCTTTACCGCTAATCCCCATACTTTCTTATCAGTGACCCTTCCTTATCATCGCACGCCTGATAAAAATCACCTGGAGTCAACATGTCATGATATTATTTGGCCTTTCTTATTATCTGCACCAATTAAAAAAGTTTTGTTATCGTGAATTTCCTATAAGATAGTTATTGATTTTTCAAAGTATAGCTTAAAAATGTAAAACTTTAATTTCAAATACTTATGTCAGGTTTTGTTAATTATTTTAGAAATTAAATTAAATATTTAATTTGTAAGATTTCGGACAGTTATATAACAAAAATTACTGTAGAAATTGCTATAGTCTAATTAATAGTATTGTATGATAATGTACTATAAATAGGCCTATTTATCTAAGATATTATAAATAATAAAAGATAATACAGGTTGAGTATTTGTTTATGTATATTTTACTGTACCAAAACTAACTTTTAACTTTCAATTTCAGTTAATTTTCTAATACTTTAACTTTAATCAGTTAGTTTAAATTTATTCTAACTTTTAACTTCAATTAGTTACGTTTTTAGAGTATTAACTTTAACTTTGTTCAGTTAAAAAAAATCATTAACTTTCCCAAGTATGCAATTTATTAATAGCCCAACAGACAGGGCAACTAAGGGACCTACAGCTTTATGTAGACTCCGAACCACGTAGTGTTGGTCTGATTTACAGGTAACTGATAAATCTGACACTCATTTCTCTCCCCTACACAAAATTCGAACTCTAACTACCATCCAACATGGACATCACAGACTTCTATTGTAATGTCCACGTCGATGGCAACCGTTAAGCGGAGGCCGTGTCGGTAGGACCGAGCATGGAACCTATCGCCTACAATCTCCTAAACACTTTTTCTCCAAGTAGCTGGGTTACAGATCTGTTGCCACCAGATTCCAACGCTCGTTGAAGCAAGAAAACTAAATTTAAGGTACACATGTGGCATATATTTTTTTACAGGAAGAAACAAGTATTATAATGGTAAATGTTTATTATAACGTGGTTGTGACAGATATTTTATACAAGCGTTAAAATGAAAACCTCATTTTAATTCATTAAAAATCCGCGACATGAAATTTTCAAGAAGCGAGGAATTTTTTTATTTCTTGGTCAGGTAAGTTTGACCAGCGTAAAAAAGTTTTGTAAATAACCAAAGTAATTAATAAATCTACCAGAAATTTTTTAAGAATTATAGTTTTTTTACAATGGGGCTTAAAAGTGAAAAATTAGCATTTTAGTGTCCAGAATAAACACTTATTTTTAATTATCAGGCTGGAAGAAATAGTATTTTGAAAGAATAGTTTTATAGAGCATACAATTCTCTACAACTTTTAAATCTTGTCGTTTTCTATATATTTTATAGTTCTTGTTTAATTGCTGGTTTTGTATTTTTAAAAAGTAATTAATTTTCTGAAATAATTTAATAATTAAGTCATGAAACATGGTGGTCGTCAGTGTTATCCAAACAAATATAAAAAGGATGTCAAAATTCTCTGAGGTACTGAACTGAGTGCCCCAGTGTATATTGCAAGATTAAAACCTTCAACGCTAACTGAAATGGTGACACAGTTGAAGAATCTGTTTGAATGTTTGGGCTTCGCTTGCTTTATTTCCGTTCCCACGCCCCGCAGGTAATTGCCTCCTGGAGACATGAGGGGGGGAATGACATCATCAAATTACGTCACAAGTCTTATTTCCGAGATTGCCAGTAGAGTCGCATGAATCAGGGGGTATAAAATTGTTTGTAGTGGTTCCTACTAGGTTGCTCTGCCTCCGCTCCGATTTTTACTGTCTTCAATTTTCTGGCTGGGATGGGACTGTCTGGTATAATAGAAGGTCTATGCTTATATACTCTTATAATTTTTTCCCATCTCTTTACCACGCATGTATTGATTTTTTAATGTACAGATGGTTTAAACTGTGTATAAATAAATAAAAATCTAATATGATCATAATAATAATAATTATTTCTTCCATTACTGTAATCGTAATAAATGCAATATATTTTATTTTGAAATTTTCACGAAAATACGGACTCACAACATATTACATAATATAGTAATATTTAGGAGTTATCTTTATGTTGGCAAGATTGAATACAGGGAATGGTCACTGGTCAACAAATCTAGACAGGCTTGTAAAAAATGTCAGTCATCTGTGCTAATATTTGTTTTTAACCAACACAATCCGTATTCGATATGCACAACATTTGAACGAAATCGTACCGATAGATCCACTCCCCCCACTACTGGCCCTTCTTCGGGAGGACTCGGTCGTATTCAGCTTTGGTCGGCTCATAGCAGTATTCCTTCTGATATTTATTGTTCAACCAAAAACGTCGACTGACCTCCTAATTTTGGTTGTTTGCGAAATCGCTAATATTTGTTAAAGGGAGTTCTGTTTTTGCTCTTTACGTTAAATGATTACAATAAATCCAATAACTATTTTTAACATTTAGTTTCTTGTATAGAATATAGTTTTTTCGGATAAATTAACGAATTATAAAAACTTCCAAAAGATAAACATAATTGTATCAGTTTTATTGTATGAACTAATGCAAAACCATACTGCACTTCTATTAATAAAAGTTAATTACAAACCATACGTTATGATATTAAGTTAGAACGCTTAATAAACAAATAGTAAATAGCTTAGTAAATAAATATATGAACTTTATTTATCAAAATGTAGTTAGAGATAGGCTACTAACTTGTTTGTATAATTGTTCTTTATACTGTACAAACATAAAAAATGCATGCATACATTTTATACATGAAATTTATACAAATACACACATAATTTAAAATCTATTATTCTTATCAAACCTGTAATGACTGCAAATAAATATTTTAAAGTAAACTGTGAAAATATATGACAGCTAGGTATACAAATCAATTTATAAATGCTTTCATACTATAGATAATGTATTGTATTGTATTTTCAACCTTTTATATGTTTGAAACTTTAAAATTTATTAAGGGACCTAGAAAGCTTATCAACCAAAAAGTATCATATATATTAAGCAAAATCACTAAACTACTTTACTCATGCATTAGGCCCAACGTCGGCGTCTCATATATAAGAATAAGAACTTAAACTTAATGATACTGTATATTCTGTTATAAACCATAAATGGATTAAATTGCATAACAAAGTTTCTTGTCCATTAAAAAAGAAAAAAATAGGAACATATTTTATTAAAGTTCCTAATCGATCCAACGGAAGTAATCTACCCAAATTAACAAAAATGTAGAATAGAATGAATTACAAACACGTTTACAATTGATTTAATTCTTAAAGCACAGAACACAAAACCAGTTAGTTTTCTCTGCTTAAGGGCACTCGAACCATGCTTACACTTAAGATTTGTATGACTTCCTCTATGGATCGACCCCCCATGGTATGTCATGGTATTAGCAAAGAAAGACAGTTTACATAGCCATATAACACTGTGCAAAGTTCATTGTTGTTATCCGCTATGGTTCATTAAATATTAAGCCGTACTCACTTTATAGACACCCAGTAAATATAGTGTAATAATAAAAGTCTCGTGCAGTAAAATCGAATTACAATGGTAAGTAACAAGCATAATAGAACCTATGAGCCATGGAAATAAAAAAGTAAACTAGAAGTCATTTAATAACAACCCATCTACCCTTGAACATATAGAAGGCCTATTTATAGTGTCATTATTATTATTTATTAATTAACGGCAAACGCCAATTTACAAAGAGTTACATACATAAACCAAGATGACTTATAATAAACAGCTTGTATTAAAAAAAAAGAAAAATCTAACAGTATTTTAAGGATACATACAAATCTGACGTAATCTGCAATATTAGTTTAACTGAAAATAAATTTGAGAAAATACAATATATAAAAATTGTTATATAGCAATATTTTCATCACTTAAACATGTGCTTCGCAACATGTCCATTTAAGATAATAGTACAAACAAATAACAATAATAATAAAAAATAAGCTTTATTTCTCATAAAAACGTACAACAATACATAACAATACAACAGTAAATATATACACTTAATAATACTTACTCTTAATAATGTTAATTTGAGAAATAAAGGAGTTGACTCCCAGGTTAAGCCTGTTTTGGAGGATTTCTAGACACAGACTTGTATTTTTAAAAAAATGGCTATTGGCAATGACAATTACTAATAAATAAATAGTCATTAATTGTTTTTCCCTAAATGAACTGATGTATTTTAATCTTAAAATATTTCATTTTAACTAAGGTTAGATTAAACTGGTTTTCCGAGCCTTCAATACAATAGATTTTCTACATTTTAGTGCCTTTCGGTCAAACAATTAATAGAATACTACAACTAAGAAACAAAAAATGTATTTATATGAGTTACAACAAATAAAAGGTATGCACATAAATAATAAGTGTGTACAAGCACACATTTTATAAATAATAATAATAATAATAATAATTTCTTTATTGTAATAAAACAATACACATTGTGTTACAAACGTCATCTATAAAAGGTTACAGTGATAATAATAGTAATATATATCAAGAAACTGAATAATTAATGAAAATGGAAACTGTAACATAAAATAATGCGACTACCTGGGTCGAAGCCAGTGTGATAAAAAGAAAAAGATTTTGGTTATTGCGGCCCATCCGTAAAATGGTGGGCCATGAACTCCCCCACCGAGTAGAACGATCTCGAGATCAATAGCTGCTTGAGTTTTCTCTTAAACGTGGCTTTATCGGCTACAACTACTAAGCTGTTTGGGAGTCGGTTTAACACCCTGACGCCAACCTGTTACGGCAGGTTATTGAAGGCGGATGTTCTATGTTGTTGCTGGCGATGTGTCCCTCCCCCTAGTATTGTAGTCGTGGATATCTACACCTTGGGTGAGATTGCCACTGAAACGACAGTAAACTGCCACCTCAAGTAAGTAGAGGCAGGGTAAAGTTAAAAGACCGAGCTCCCTAAATGCATCCCTACACGACTCTCTGTGCCTCAAACTCGCGAGAACTCTGACCGCTCTCTTTTGCAGTCGAAACACTCTTGAAAATCTAGAATCTGCACAGCTCCCCCACAGACGTATTCCGTAGGACAGATGTGGGTAAATTATACCAAAGTAAGTCATTTTTAGAATTCCCAATGAGCAGAACTGAGCAAGGGATCGCAGGACATAGATACCCGTCAACACCCTGGAGCAGACACTGTTGACATGATTATCCCAAGTCAAACCTCTATCAACTTGCATTCCCAAGAAACTAGTACAATCCACATCTTTCAAAAGAGTGTCATCTGCCATAACAGACAGTGGCGTGTCAGCACCAAGTTGTCTTAGACAGAAGTAGACAAAATTTGACTTAGTGCTGTTCGTTTGTAGATTTAATTGTTCAAAAAATTGAATGCACGAATTTAACTGGATATATGTGTTGATTTCAAGTTCCATTACCGATTTATTTTTTATACAGAATAAAAAAGTAATACATAATTAAGTAATGGATCTGATTTATAAACATTAATAAATGATCAACACAAATAATAAAAACTGTGTAGAATGTACATTCTCATTCATATACCAGAAAAAAAACATAAACATTACAGTATTTTGGTACTCACCATTACCTATGCACTTGTTCATAGGTTCATAGGTTGTTCATAGGTTCATAGGTTGTTCATAGGTTGTTCATGTTGTTCCTAAAAAGCACCTGTTCAATATCTTCCACTGAAAAAATCCATTGTTTAAGGTGTTTCAAAAATGATTTAATAGAATTTTGCTTTCTGAGTTCAGCTGGTATTCGATTAAATAATTTTGGCACTAAATAGGTAAATGTTTTTGTAAAATAAGTATTTAATGGTTTTGGCACACGTAAAACTTCTGCATTTCACAGTTTCTGTTTATGTTTATTTGTTTCCTGATGATTGTTGATTCTCACGTAGAATATTTTTAGTGTCTTATACACATACCTTAAAGGCAGAATTTCAAGCTAAAAAATAACAGAAAAGATGACTCGGTTTTCTTTTTTTCAATATCAATCTTATAAAATGTTTCTGTGTAGTTATTGTAGTTTTTAAATTAGATATGTAGGTTCCACCCCAACAAGATATTGCGTACTCTAGCCTACTATTTACCAAGGAAAAATATAACATTCGTAAAAAAGTTAATATCACACATATTCCTCAAAAAATAGAATACTCTCAAAACACTATTTAATTTTTGTTCTAACTTGTCCAAATGTGTTTTCCAATTTAACTCTTTGTCTAACCACAGTCCTAAATATTTCAAAGATTTGACACCAAATATAGCACTGTAATCTGTGTTGCATTCACTATTACTATTGATACAGTCCAAGCATTTGTAAATTATCCTATTTTGCAAATTTACATTACACTTCAAGCAAAAATGTATGTACTTAGTTTTTTCAGAACTTAGTATCATGTTATACTTTGTAAACCACCATCTTAATGCATGTAAATCTAAGTTCATTTTCATTTCAATCTCATCCCATGTATTTTCAACATAGCACAAAACTGTATCATCCGCAAACAAAATAACATTGGCGTGAAATTTTTCTTTACAAAGATCATTTATGTATATTAAAAACAATGTTGCACCCGAAACTGACCCTTGGGGTACTCCGTACTTCATTTCTCCAAATTGGCTTTGCGTGCCTTTACATTTAACACATTGTGTTCTCCCTGATAGATAACATTTGATCCATTTGTATACTGGCCCCATTATCCCACAACAATACCTCTACACCATATAACAACTAATAACAATATAAATACTTCAACTGTTCTACCATAATACTCAAACAAGGAACCAATCAAAACTATAAATCCTAAAATTAGTTATCATAATATATTTACAGAGATAACAGGTAATTTTCTCAACAGTATTGCAATGCTATAAGAAAACAACAACAGATAATTGTGTGAGAATATAACAATAATATATATCTGAGAAAATAACAGTTAATTCCCAACAGTAATTGATACACTAACAAAAACAATACAGATAAATTATGTATGAATAAATATATATAATAAATATCAGTTACAAATTAGTTTAAATCAACAATAATTAAATTACTCAACAATATACATTCAAATTGATTATTCTAGCCTGACGAACAGTGTCACTTCAGACATCGTCCAAGATTTCCAAGGAGAGAAAAACCTTCTAAAGATGTTGACTACTGTCATGGAAGAAGTCGTGATCGGGACAGACGAGGTTCCCAAGTCAATGAAGGCGAGGAAGAGCACTATATGACATGTAATTGGTCGGATGGGATTGATGGCAAAATAAGTCCAGTGTTCGACTAGGCACTCTGATGTCAATGGAGCTTAGAAGTTCAGGGCAAATAACTTCGGCACTGAGCAATTTGTGCAGGAACGACATATCAAGCAGCTGCCTTCTAGCTCGCAGAGAGTCCAAGCCCAAGAGAGTCCCAATCCGTGCCGGCGGTACAGTGCCATAGTTGAAACCAAGGTTCACTCCCAACACACGCAGAAAGCGGTCCTGCACCTTCTGAAGACGCTGGATGTATCCAATCTGGTATGGGAACCATACACGCTGGCAAACTTCAATATAGACCTAACCAGGGCAATATAAAGGAACTTCAACGCATTGACACTAGACACAGTTCTAGCCATTCTGTTAAGAAGCCCCAGGGCACGAGTACCTCTGCTGACAATGTCATCAATGTAGTAACCTGGATTCAGATCAGATGAAAGGGTAACACCTAGGTCACGAATCGTACACTTTCGAGAGATTGAAGACTGTCCAAGAGTATAATCATGCAGCAACGGTATAGTAGATCGATGGAAGGAGACTACAGCACATTTTTTAGAATTAATCCTCATACCATCTCGAGCGCACCACTCCTCAATTCTTCCAAGACAATGCTGAAGTTTATCACGGTCATTCAGGGAAGACACAGAGGGGACACTCTTTTTATTGTGTCATAAAAAGAGAGGGTCACGCAAAGTCAATTACTATGGTGAATGAATAATACTATAAACATCAAGGAAGCATAATATATCCTCATCCATAAACCATTGCAATTAAACATACCTCTATGATTCAATACACGTTATTGAATTTAATCAATGGAATTCAAATGAACGGAAACAAGTAAACAACACTTTTGGCGGGAGTGGGAGTTGACAGCTACACAGCTGATAGTTTCCTGTGAGCCGAACAAAGCCGAATACGACCGAGTCCTCCCGAAGAAGGGCCAGTAGTGGGGGGAGTGGATCTATCGGTTATCGGTATAGTTTCGTCAATTCGTACCATAAGATGACGAATATTGCTGGTAGTGATAGTGATAAAGACTGACGAATCAAATTTCCCATCCTCATGAAAATAATGAAACACAAAGAATGTTGATGAAGCAAAGAAAATGTTACTATTAAATCATTGAATAGCTTAGGTAAGTTTATTTAATATTAATAACACACTTCATTAGATGCTTTATTCTTGTAGTGGGTTAGGTCTTGCCTTTGCATTTTTGTCAGAAATATTTTCTAAATTATCATTACTAATGAGAAATGTCTCAAGAAATGGACAGCAGATGCAAAGTAAGTGAAATTCTATAATATTTGTAACCTTTTTAATTGCATTTCTACATGCTTGTGGCCAGCTAGCTCTAAAATCTAGTAGTCATAGCCCTCAAATTCTAAAACAAGTACTACCAAGTTGAATTTCCTCAAAGTATATAGTAAAAGAGCTAATTCAGTTAGGCCCAAATGTTTTTGTTGTGTTTCTAAAAATATGTTTATGATGGCTTAGATTAGTTATTATGACTCTGTATTCCAACTTAATTGATGTAAAACTGGTTTTATTGGTTATGTTTCAGTTTGCCATTTGTATACAACAGTATAAATCAATCTATGATTGTATTTGTGCTGCCTTCCATCAGATAGTAAGATCTGAAATATGATGGAAACTGTTTTCAAAGAGGGAAGGACTAATATTGGTTCTATATTAAATCCTCTTAATTATTTCGAAGGTTTGGATTTTGGATCAATGTTTGAAGAACATCAGTGGGTAAGTACGGCTTGGGGAGAAAGAATCTTAGGCCTAGATATTAAAACAGTTGTTTGCCACCATACAAAAACCGAAGTACTTAAAAATGTCGTAGTTTGTAGTATGTATAAAATGACTTGGAAAATAAAAATGGAACAAACCATCTTTTAAATATGGTGCAAATGTGTTTTTATATATAAAATTGAATCTTTATTATTAGATGCGGGTTTTTTCATTTTTCTTAGTCTATCTACGCCAGAGTTATTTTATATTTTCAGTACTAATGCTGTTAGGGACAACTGTCCAATCCTATCTAGCAAATTTTAAGTGAACCTCCTGGGATTTGAACCAGTGACCCTCTGCATATGACAGCAGTACCAACCACTACTCTTGAAAGAGGCTTTATTTTCACAATATTTAGTAGTAGGCCTACAGAATCTTGTAACTTATTCAAAAAATCATAAATAGGTTCACTAATTTTTATCTTTAATTATACATTATCTTTAATTATACAAACAAAGGATGCAATGAAAAGTCATATAAAATATCTTGCTCTCTTTAATTTAATTTTTGTTAGAAAATAAAATGAAATTATAGCCTAATAGTTTACCAATAAACCTTCAAATTGAGTTGTACCTGTTCCAAAAAATCTGTATACTTATTTATTTTATTTTTTATTCATTTACTATTCAAAATAGAAATTGAACTTGATACGGTACTCAAATAATGGAGGAAACAAAACATTAACTTCTAATAAAATAAATAATAGTTAATACTTTAATTGAATATTTTTATTGGTTTTCAGCTGATTTTTGTAATAGTTGTGAAAACGCTGTTAATGGTAAAGATTATTCCGATTCTGCCTCAGGAGTGTTGCTTACAGAGGGCAAAGATATTCAGAAAGGCTGTCAGAAGCTCAAAATTGTGGCGCATGAACACCAAACAAACACATACACACTGCATGTAACTTTAAAAAAATTAACTCCAAGAAGGAAATTGCCGAACTCACAAAGATTAACAAAGACGGTTTGAACAGAAGTGGCAAATAACTAGGCGACGGCGAAAAAGGGTGAAATAACCATTGTTGAGTATATTTATGTGGACATCCCCTCTACGCAAAATTGCCTCGAAACAAAAAAGCCAAGAACCAATCAGGGGGCTTTGAGTTCTCCCAACTAACGCTGCAACATTCACCAAAACCTGTAAATTGCATAAAACTTACCAATCCAACTCAACAGAAAAAAAGAAAAAGATTTTGTTGAAACAAATATAGGTTATATTATTACCTAAGGGGAAAATCCACTATTTTATTTGAGGGGTTAAGATTAAATTTCTGAAAAACAGTAACATTTTGGTTGGAAATTTCAGAATTTGGACCACTTCTCTTTTCCAAATACTTTTTGCAATATTTTCTTTTTTTTAAATTAATGTAACATGATATTGTTACTATCTAATTTACCATATCCTTTTTTTAGGTTGCTTGATCTCTAAATGCCCATAAAACAAGCTAGTTTTGAAATGATTAAGTCAGATTTTGGGAGAAAGTGGTTTATTGTACGAAAATTAAAAAATTTGAATTTTCACTAATAAAATGGGATGCATAATCTAATATAACTGTAAACACATTTAGTGGTTATCTTCCATGGGAGCCAGCAGCGATTTCAGTTAGGCGCTGCCAACTCCCATCAGAGTCACTGCTGCTATTTCAACTGATTATTGCAATATTTCATAAAATAAAGTAAATTCTTTATTTTGTTATATATTATTGGAGAGGTACAAACAGTTATTTGCAACTTCAAGTACATGAGTCGTTCCTAGAGGGCCAAATACTACAGAGCTCATAACAACTAAAAATTAAAATTTACATCAATTTCAAGGGGTTTTAGTTGTAACATTGTTTCATGTACAATCCTGTCCTATAATACTATTTCAATCAAACTAAGGGATAAAATGATATAAATAAAATAAAATTTAATGTTAACTAATGCATATAATTTATTTATAAGAAGACAGAACAGTGAAATAACATTCTCTATTACAGTTTTGTCATGAAATACACCTTCAGTGTGTATCGTTTAGGAGCTCGACAAACTCTGAGGTTTGTGTTGTAATTAATCAATTCCACATGATTAAATATAATTAATTCTTTATGACCAAGCTCCAAGAACATAACCGTACAGTTCACAGTAATGAATAACTGAAAATGAATACTGTGAATTAAGTATTTTTCTCTAGGATTGCTAATTCATAAATATTTAAATTGATTAGGCCTATATTGGTTGATGAAAAAGTCATATGAATCTCTCTCTCTCTCTCTCTCTCTCTCTCTCTCTCTCTATATATATATATATATATATATATATATATATATATTTCACAAAATCTCAAAAACCACCAAACGGGTTTACACGAAATTTCACAGGAAGTTAGCTTTAATATTGTTTAATATTGAAGGGACCCAATAAGAAATGATTTTTTGAAATTCCGTACCTAAGGGGTACAAACAGTCTCTCAAAATTTCCTTTTTCAGATTACGATAACACTGGGTTGATTTTAGAAAATTAATAACAGCTGTTTTGTAAAAAATTAAATAGGTTTATTTTATATATTTGACATTATCCTATTGATGCATTAAGAGTTTAATCTTCAGCTTACAAAAACAAATGAAATGAACACACTTGAAATAGGCTAAGTATATACAAATAAATAGGTAGTGTCACACAAGTAGTGTGAGTGAGATGCTTAACTGTAATTAAATTTAATGTTGTGAATTTACATAATACAGATAATCTACTATTATTTGTATTCAAAAGTCACATGCTGATGCCAAAGGCTGAAGTGTATCAAGTGCAGCGAGTGTTGAAGTTGGCACGTGAAACGTGCAGGAGTTTCCCCTAGTATTCTATATATATCTCATAACTTATTATATGTTCATAAAAACATATTTGTAAGTGTAATATATAAAGGCAATAAATTAGAAAAGATTTTTTTGCTAACACAACTTGTTATTCAGAATACTCATAAATCTCATTTTAAATGTCCGATTAATATATAAATAACACTTACACAGTTTTACTCTTGATACTTTAAATCATACTATACCAACTAATAAATTTTGAATGGAAACGCACTTGCACTGTTTCAAAACATAATGTTACTTGATGTTCGTACTAATCTACTATGATAATAATGGTTTTGCGTTACCATAGTCACGTCTATTAGTCACCCGTTTCTTTTTAAAAATTTCTTTTTGTTTCTTTTTAGTTAGCTGCGGTACTGACCATACTAATGGTTGTTATAATAGCGACCTTGGTCTGGCGGAAGTGGAAGAACAAAGGTCAGTAAATACTGATTTGTTTTATTACAATTCCTCAAAATAGTTAAGACCTAAATATTTGATAATGTTTTGTATTAATGTAGTAATTAAAGTTAAGTAGTTTAGTCTGAACAGTGTTTTTTATATAAGTACAGTAGATTGCCGATTATCCACGATAATGAGTGGCTGACCCTTTGTGGATAATCAAAATCGTGTATAATCCAAAACAAGCCTAAAATTGCCTGGCAATGACTAAAATCAACTCTGAAACAAAACTGAGCCTTAAATTAAGCCTTACTATGAGTTTAGGTTAAAAAAAAATTAAATACAGTAGTACAGTACATACTGACATTTAATTAAATTATCACTTGAATCACATAACATTTTAATGAATGTAAAACAAACACTTTTATTGTTGGGTTGGAAAGAAGTTTTTTTATAGAATTTTGATTCTTAGCACTAGACTCTTTTCTTACAATGCTTGCACAAATTTTTGTAACACCATAATATCACATGCTGTTGTGTCTTGTTCCCCCTCTATGGATTTTCCGTTTATCCATCTTGTAAATCAGTCGATAAGCACTTCCACACTGCACTGACTGCTGTACACAACTGACTCACGGTGGCAGACGGCAGTGAACTCAAAACAATGGAGCATGCCACTGCCACGCTTGACGTGACTCATCAGTGGCAGACGAAGTACATTGTAAACAACTACCCTAAATGTTTGGAAAATAACGTTGAAGAGGGGAAATAATGATAATAATTTGATTGATAGTAATTTCAAATTTTATATATATATCATATATTACATATCAAGAGACATATCGATCATATAGTGATCATTATCAATCTATAATTATAAGTTAAATTTTAAATACAAATCAAATGACTATCATTATTTCTATCATAATAACATCGTTGCATAAACTATGTACTATTATGTGCTTTATTTTTTTTTCACGTTCGTGGTTGATCCGCAACGTGGTTAATCCACTCGTGGATAATCGGGAGTCTACTATAGTTTTACAGGATACAGCTGTTGTTTTTATTAATTTTTAGATAGTAAACATTTCTTACTATCCATAAAAATATTTAATATTTAATTACACTAATGTGAATACTGTGATACAATTACTAAGGTGGACAACTAAATATTACCGTTTTCATCCTGCTACCACTACTGCGTTATGCCTCAGTTAGGATCGTTGTTTGCTTTTAAGTTAATCCTCGCATTAATAATATTATTTTTGGAATTTACTACCTGAATGTGATACATCCCATCAACTGGATCACTTATGTACACCAGTGTACCAAGGTCAATCATCCCCACCACCATATGACGATTATTAGTGAAAGCAAAATAAAGATTAATTAACATGGCTAAGTTTCAAAACACTCTTGCTTGACCTTGCAGCAACGCCCTAAGCCAGTTTAGGAAAGGACATATCTACAACTGTGATCGTTTTATCAATCTCATTCAATGAAAATTGTTTTGAGATTGAGAAATTTCAAAATTAACTGAAGCTAAACAAATGAAAAATTGTTAGATAATTTAACATGTACAAATAGTTTGATTGTACTATCTGATAATTAACAGTAAAAATGTAAATTGTTGTCTTTTCAATGTAATTAATTTTTTTAAATATCTTTTGTTGTGTCTTCAATAAAGAGCTATTGCAGTTAAGATTTCAGCAAAAGTTGTGCAAGAATTAAATTAGGGACTAACAATTTGAGATTTGAAATGGAGAATGGACACAACCGCACACAGTTGTGTCTATATTCTGTTAAGAAATAATTATTATTGGAATAAAATAATATTTAACTGGTCGTACACTGCAAGTAAAATTTGCCTCAAGCATTTCTGAATCTATTGTTCAGGTCACATCTGGAGTACCCTAGGGCTCACTCCTGGGCCCATTTTTGTTCAGCTTGTTCATTAATGACATTGGTAAGCTACTTGACTGTAAGTTTGTTCTTTTTGCTGATGACGTCAAGATTTTCATGGAAATCTTGCCAGAATGTCAACAGTATTCTCTTCAAGCTAATTTGAACAATGTTTCTTTATGGTGTGATGAAAATGGTATGCAGTTGAATGTAAATAAATGTCAGGTAATGACATTCGGGAGAACTAAGTCTTTGATTCCTTTCGACTACCACCTGAATGGAACCAAACTAAGAAGAGTTACAGTGAACAAGGACTTGGGGATCCACTTTACACCCAGTATCGGCCCAGGAGAACACATAGCTAAGATCTGTGCCAAGGCGAACAGAGTTTTAGGACTTATTGCTTGCCATCTAGGAGTGCTTTTTCTCCAGATACGGTGAAGATATTGTATGTGTCTCTTGTGTGCCCTATATTGGAATATGGGTCCGTTATTTGGGCTCCCCATCAGGTTGGCCGATGCTGTCCAGAAACGCTTTCTTCGCCTGATGGGTGTTAGGGGTGGTGTGAACTATTTGGATATTGATGTTCAAGAGATTGCAGTTCAGCATGGCGTTATCTCTCTTTCCACCAGAAGAGCTGTTATGGACTTGATATTTTTGTTTAAAGTCGTCAATGGCTTGATTGATTGCCCTGAGTTACTTCAGCTTTTTGACTTTCATGTTCCTCATAAAACCCGTCTCACTCAGACTTTTTCCAAGCATCACCACTCCACTTCTTATGCTTTCAATAGTACTGTGCCTCGTTTCATGCGTCGGGAATATTGCTCAATTGGATTTTTTCTGACTAACCCTCCAGGAGTTCAGAAGACTGGCTCGGTCCTTACTTGAAGATGAACTTTGATGGTTGTATTTCGAGGCTATTATGCACTCCTTATTACACTGAATTATTTCCTATTATATTTAATATTTATTAGTATGGTGATTGTTGAATTACTATCCTTGTATTGTTTTTCTTGTACATTTGATTTATTTATATTTATTCAATGTTTGTTTATTGTTGCTTGTTGTTATTTACTTATGTTATCAATAATTTCACTTTCTTTGTCATCCACATGTAATTTAATCAGTTAAGTGCTGGTCTTGTATGGCTGTTTGATTCAACTTAATTCTGTTATTCTTAGTTATATGAGGTCGTTGGTTTGTGTACCGTATTTGCTGATCTCTTTGCATTGCCATCTTTATATTATATTGTGTAAAATGGTGTTACCGTTGAAATAAATAAATAAATAAAAAATTTGATTGAAATCCATATTGTTTTGCAAAAATGTAGCAAATATATTGTTAATATAAATCATTAAAAATTGCTGGGTTGTTAATTGCTGAAGTGCTGATAACAATTTTCTTACTTTTTTATCAGCATATTGTTATGAAAAAAAAATCTTCAATTAATAGTATTAAGCAGACAAATAATATTTGGTCCTTTCCGGTTTACTGATAACTCATTTAACATTTTAGTCAGTGAATATAATCTATTTTGAGACTAGACCTAACCATTATCACTAATATTAGGGTTTGAATCAGATCTTCTATGACATCATCAACTGAAGATCATGCAGTAATACTTCTTGTTGGGTCGCTAAATACAAGAAAAGTCCTAAAGTGGACAAATTGTAATAGCTGTGGTATGAATGTAATAGCTATGGTTTAAAGAAATATAAATGAAGTAAAATCTCACTAACTCGACAGTCATTAGATAATAAGGTGCAAGTCTCTGGCTTTATTTTTATGTGTTTTTCGACTTTAGGACAGCCGAAACGACCCTAAACTCATTGGATATTTGAGATTTCTCTGCAGATACTGTAACTATATACTTGTAAGTGATACATTTATAATGTAATTCAAATGTATTGTGAGTTCATTTAGTAAAATACATTGAATTCCAGTGTTTTGGATAACTCTACAACCCCTAAACTCGATAACCTCTGTGTCTACAAAGTATCGAGTTAGTGAGGTTTTACTGTACCAATAAATAAATGAAAAATTCTTTAATTTTTTACATAAATAACTAACATATGTTGTATTATTTTATTTATTTATAGAGCTTTTACCAGAAGTGAAGGAGTTAGTTGGAGTTTCAACTCGTCCTCGTTTTCGCAAACGAGATAAAGTTTTATTCTATGGCCGCAAAATAATGAGAAAGGTATGTTGTTCCTTATTTAAAATTTTCTTTAATTGACATAAAATTTGTTTGTATACGTGATCAGAGTTGTACTATCTCTGTAAGTTAAGATAATTTCTTAGGTAAATAGCAAGATCTCCATCTCATAGTTTGATGATGCAATTTGCTTAGTGAAAAATTGTGGCCATATTTTGTTGGTTTGAAATGGGTGCCATAAAGTTTTGCCATAAGAACTGTAAGAACAGTGTGCGTGACAGCCAGACTGACAAAATGGAGGTGGTATCAAGAAAGGATATCATGGTTTATATGAATATCAGTTTTATTTGAAGTTTAGTTAGTTGGAGAAAATTGGGACAAATTTGAAGCAATTGTACAGAGATTTCTTGGTCTAATTTTATAGAGATTTATTTTCACTCTTATACCAGGCAACATTTTATGAATTTGTTTAAAAGTCTACTTTTACTTTTATTACATTCTAGTGTTGATAAATAGTCTATATTTTCTGGAACTTGTGGTGCAAACCTTTTCAGTAAATTTTCAGTTGATAAATTCAGTTTATTTTTGAGATTTGATTGTAGAATATATTCCAAAACAAGTGATCTGGAATAGCAATTGATTCTAGAAAAATAAAAACCTCTTTTAACACTCTAGTTGTAAACTTGCTAAGAAGATTTGTTTAAATGTAGGAGGTGATGCTCATACTTGGGATGAACGATTAAAAATAATTAACGGTTAAATTTAATCGTTACTTTTTCTATTAACTTTTTAACTTATTCGTTAGTTTTGGTAATGTTTAACTTCTAACTTTAACTAGTTGAAAATTTGGCTAACGGTTAAAGTTAAAAAACTCAGTTAGTTTTTTAAATGTGATAAAAGGTGCCATTTGGTCTGAGGAATGTGGACTGGGGAGAAAGTATCTAAAACTCAGGTCAAAGACCGATTGTTTTCCTCATCCCCCAATTGTCACCGACAAGCAAGGTCACTGTTTTGAAGACATACCCCCTCCCCTTTACTCGCATTTTACTGCCTTATAAATAAAAAAAGGCGGACCAAACGAGTATACCATTGTTTGGGATTGACTTGTGTCCCTGAGGTGATCATTTCACTTGGCTAGTTTATGTTTAGGGATAAAGTTGAGATAGTCATTTAGTTATCTTGTTTTAAATCAACGTGTTGGGCCTAAGCTTGTTTATCTTTCATAAACTCTAATACTGTAATCCTACCTGTTTACCCATCTATCTGTATAATTAATTAGGAAAATCAGTTTTGCATTTTGACGTTAATGCTGTCAATACTTGATTAATTAATCATACAGAACTACATATCTAAATTGTCCTGTTCAAAAGTAATCGGGAAAAACTATTTAAATGGTTAATCAAACTAACATTTTCACAAACATTTACTTTATTTTAAATTAGGCTTATGTGGTAAAATCAATCCATTATCCACGCAACAGAATAAACTATCTTCAAGATTGCAGAACATATTTCAAGTAACAATTGCTATATTTCGTTCTGTTTTCATTATTTTGCTATCGGCACCGTCGAAAAGAAAAGATAATGATAATAATATCTTTAATATTAATATTAATAATATTATCAATGGTATTTAGTTTTGTGTTTTTTAAATGATTTAGATAGTTTTCATAATTTTTAATTAACTTATTTCAGTAAGAATAAAACATGTACTCAGAACGGCAAATTCTTAAACATCTAATAAACGTAATTGCTTATCGAAAATAGTATGAATAGATCTGCTTTCACTCACTTATAGAGTGAGTATATTTTGTTCAGTTTTTGTTTATCGCTAATCGGCCCATACTTTCTTATCAGTGACCCTTACTTATCATCTCCAGCCTGATAAAAATCACCTGGAGTCAACATGTCACGATAATATTTGGCCTTTCTTATTATCTGCGCCAATTTAAAAAAAAATGTTTTGTTATCGTGAATTTCCTATAAGATAGTTATTGATTTTTTAACTGTGTGCTTTACAATATTTGAATTCACAATAGGCATTTAATATTGAAACGTTCTTGGTTGCCATATTCCAATTCTCCATTTCTGTACGGACGGAAATAAGAAAATACAGCTTGCTATTGGCGGCACCGGACCAGATATTCGTTGATTAGTGTTTGTTTTGTTTATGGTCTGTTATACCGTTCATTGGATCATAATTGTTCAAAGTAGTAGGGAACTAATTGGCGTGTTTTAGTGCTTAGTTGTGCTTTAAATTTTATATTTGTTAACAGAATTTCGTCAACTTTATAATTCTCTTCTGAGTCTTAAAGTTACTAGGCCAATAATAATATATAGTTAGTTTTTGTTAAGCCTAGTGTTTGTTTTTATGCTTATAGCAATTTTGATGTATAAAGAACTTTAGTACAAAATTGTTGGTTTTTATTATTGTTCAAAATAGCCCTAAAATTAGTCAAATAAAAGTGTTTAGTGTTTTTGCACAATGCCTGGAAAATGCAAATTTCAGAACTTGTGGCTTGAAGAAGAAAATTGAAAGAAGTGGCTTCAGAAAAATGAAAGTGATGTACATTCAGCATTTTGTATGTATTGCAAAAAATCATTTGATATTTCCTATTTGGGCTCAAATAGTAATAAGTTGCACTCTCAGGGAAAAAACATAGCTCTATAGAAAATAACTTAAAAAGTGGTAAGCAAATGATGCTAGTTCACTGTTTTGATCAAAATAGACCTTCATCTGATAACCCCTATGCCTTCATGCTCTATGACTAGGCCTAATATAAAAATAGAAACAGATACTGATACACGTAATTTATTAAAAGCTTCTCCTACAACAAGCTCAAGTCATGAAACAGAATCTTCATTTTCTAAAGACCAGGCCACACCAAGGCTTCAAAGTTTTTTATTGTCTGAGAATGTGGACCAAGGCTAAAATTGTATGGGGCTGAAGAATTGTTTGTTTGTATGATTTTTAATTGTGTATTGAAATTTTAAATTTATATTTACTACAAAACAAATGACAAATATGTTTATCAGTGTTTATAATATTACATAGGAGCACTTACAGACTGTTTACAAGGTAAATTAATCCACTATAAATTCAATTTACTGTTCAACTTAGGTTAGGCCTATTTGATTTGTTGATAATGCTAAATTAAGACTGAACCTAATGCAAACTTGTGTCATCATCACATAAATCATTGTGAAAATATAAGTAGGTAATGCTCAATTCACAGGGTTTCTGGAGTCTGAACCTGCGTTTTGTTTTGTTTTCATATTAATAATGAAAAATGTCTGCAAATTAGTCTTACTCACACAATGCTGGGCTTCTTTTAATAAATAGTGTTAGCCTACTTTAATCTGTTGTATTTTATCTATATTTGGTCTATTAAAGGTTAATAATGGTATCATTAATTTAGTAGAATATGACTGAAAATAATGCTATGTTATAACTTGAACTGTATTTACCATTATTCAGGTGATGAATTTTCATGTTGTAAGGTCATGAAAAGTCATGAATTTTCATTTCTATTTGGCAGTAGACATCCTGTCACTGCAATTGAATGACACCCCCTGAGAAAGCGGATTCGTGAGTTGAGATTGGCACAAAAATTGTCAAAATAGTGGAATGTTTTGCCTTATTTTGGCTCCAGGAACAACAGCTTATTGAAATAATCTGAACATCCTGTATATTAACCTTTAGCACGTCATTGACATGAGCTTCCACATACTCTATACTTGACCTCCTTGTTAATGACGGGATATTTTAAGAGCATCAAATGATTTGTACACTAAAAAACAAAACATGTTGCCCATAACTAATGGTTAATGCCTTAAGGCATCATCTTTCCTAATTATGAGTGATGTCACCAACCAATCACAATACATGTGCGCTGTAGCGTAAATATCTGGCAGCTAGTGTCAGCTGTCTACGTTGTTGACGTAACTTCCCGTGCACGCCATTTTGTCACTGACACACACACTGTACACCACTCCAGTCACAACATTCTGTCCGTTGTCTGAGAGTGTCGCTGCTTAGACAGTAATTGATAAAATGTTAAATTCATATCGTAATAATTCCAATAAATGTATTTACGGCAGTCAGACAAAAATATTGTAAGAGTTGAATTGCAATAATTGTGTATATGTATAGAGTATATATCTTAAATTGTTATCAACTTGTTCAATTCATTGTTTTTTCTCAGTTCTAAGCACCGATTGATCTAACATTTAGAAGAAAATATTTAGAAACAAAGGAATTGTAATATTTCAATTCATGGCTTTTTATATAAGTAGACACATTGAAAAAAAATTAAAACCCTGAAAGTTATCAAAATGATGTTTTTTATTTTTCCCCACTTCTTTTATAGACACAAAAGAAAGAAAATGTTAACTTTAGAAAACAAGAAAAATACATTTTACATTAATAGTTATGTAACAATAATTAAAAAAGTTTTCTATGATACTTACAGGGGTTAACGAATAATTGAAACTAAAGATTTTTTATGTTTTAGGTGAAATCAATATCAGGACAAGTTCATGGAGCTCAAGGAAAAAAGAGGAAGCTTGTAATGAAATTTGCAAGAAAATTACTGCAGATTAAAAAGGATAACATGCCTCAGCAGCTTAAAGTAAAATGATATAATTTACTTTAATAGTATTCTATTGCCTAATAGCCTGAGTTTATTTAATAATTATATTTTATAATTAGGTTGTTTATAAGGCAATTTATATAATTGAAGAATGAAGAACAAGTGTGCTGCCTGTATATATAGGCAGAATCTGTTCATTGTTAAGTGCCAGAAAGTGCAATGGTAGGAATTATGTATTATAATAAGATTTGTAGGACATCAGCAAATTCATCTCAGAAGGAATATCTATAAATTATATCACAAACAAAAGTACATTAAAAATACAACACACAAAGATAAAAAATTTTTGTTACTACTGATAAAATCAGCTTGAGTGACACTGCCATTGCTAATCAATTTTGCGCTCTTGTATATTTGATTAACTAATTCATTTGTTATTGTGTGTTGGAATTGTTTATCATATTTACTGATGACTGCTGACAAACACTCAGTATTTTGATTACAATTTCAACAGCTTGCATTTCTAAATAGAATCTTTTAGTTAAGTAATATAACTGAGAAAGACAAAGGTTGTTGGACATTTGCCATCATTACGTCAAAAATTCCAATCACAATGTTTTGATTTGGTATCTTTTTCAAGTGCTAAAACTAAATCTACATTAATTATCTACATTTTATCTAGAACCTATGATGGGGTACAACAAAATGAACGTCTACTAAATCTAAAAAAAATTTACCTGGGTGAAATAATATAACTAATTAGGAGCCAACAATTAAGATAATATTCTAATCAGACTGAAATGAGACTAAGATAATATTATTAGAACTTAGGTTAAGATATATTATCTAAGTCATATTTGACTCCTTTGCTTTTTATTTAATTTTTAACCCTTTTGAGACCGGCCTATAACACGAAGGGCAAACAAGAAATACCAGGTTGTTTTGAAGGGGTTTCCAGACCTTCAGGGAAGTAGCTATATTTTAGTAACTTAAAATAATTTCTGCCTGGCATATATATATATTTATATATAGACTATAAAATGACCTTTGAAAGTAATTGGATTTCAGCTGAAAATATTTTACATAAATATTATATCCTATTTACAACTTGTGAGTAAATTTGAAAATTTTTAAACTTTAAACCACCCTAACCAATAGTAAAAAAGTACTGAAAAGTAAACTTACATGGTTTATTGTAGGGAATATGTTTCTAAACAACTAGAAAAAATTCATTCTGGAGAAAATTATTTGTAATAAGGAACAATTAAAATTTATTCACAGTTGAAGCAACCCCCTAAAAACTGCAACTTTCAAGCATGATGGTTCTGTCATGCTAAACGTGCAGAAAACAAAAGAATATTGTTCCAAGCATCAAAAGGGTACACCAAATACAATTTAAACAATCAAATACGTAGATTAATTACAAAGACAACACAATGTAAATAGCACAGTTCACAATGTAAACAGACTTAGCATCTGGCACAAACAACTGTTGTTTATACATAGTAGTTAGTAGGGACGCGGCAAAGCATGATTAATAAACAGATACGAATATCATGTAGCATATGACTATAAATCAATTATTTTTCGTTACCTTGATTATTTATCTACATATGTCACAAAAATTCAATCAAAATATATCTTAAGAAAATAAATAAAAAAGTAATTTTTAACACTCAATATATCTTCGCTACAACTGGACTTCGATATATCGGAAATTGATCTCAAAAGGGTTAAATATGATTGTTAATAATCATATTTTAATAAAATAAAAATTATCTTTTGTTTTATATAATAAACTTGACTTTTCTTAATATTTAGTCTAATAACATTTTATGAAATAATATAGCTCAGATAAGATGCTGCAATCAATTTTATTAGTAGTTTAAATACAGTGGTACTAATTCTGATAACATTGTTTATTAGGACTATAAGCCAGATTTAGTTTATTTTGTATCTTTGTTACAAGGGCCAGCTAATTCTATGTAAAACATAATAATTTTAGACATGCAAGCCTCTAGGCAGCTTGGCATACCTGGCATATTTTTGATTTATACTCGTACTAATTAAATTGGTATACAGGGAAAAAAAGAAAATGGTCACAATATCCAAATGGATTATGTAGGTTGTGTGCAACAGGTTTTTGGTTATGTTCTAATGAAAGAAAATAGCATTTACTGCAAATTGGTTTTAGAGCTATTAAAACATTAATTTATAGTATTTTCAGAAAAATGTATCCTGATAAATAATTGAGAAATGTTCCTATTAACATAGTGTATCATACTTTGAACTTCCACGTCTGTATATAAAATTTAAAATGAATTTTTACTAAAACGGATTAGCATGTTTAGTTGAAATTTTGTATGAAGCTTGTGAAGCATGAAGCCCACCATATTGGCTTGGACAGTGATGATGTAGGATTCACACAGATCAGCCAAATATTCTAAAGCAAACACTTTCACAGTCATCCATCTTACTAAAACCTAAAGAAAGTTTGTTAAGAATCGAAAAAAATACTCATTTATGCTGAAACTAATCAAGAACAAACAAGACCACACTGGTTTCTTTCAAACTTTCTTTGTTTCATGAACCTGGATTGTATAAACAAAAACACTTACACTCTTATGCGCAAAGCAACATTATGATATGTAATTAAGTAACAGTATGGTTGCGGTAATCCGAATATTTGTTTGCAAGGGCCTGTTCCAAGTTGTTTGCAAGGTTTGAGAAAAATATTGCTACTTATTCCATAAAATCCCCATTTAATCAAATAATTAACAAAACTATAATATTGCATAAACATAATAATAAGCTAGACACATACAGTAATGTAAAAATCCAACTATTTACATACGTATTTGTTAAAACTTTCGAGTTCACTTACAAGGAAATGTTTATATTTTCTAAAATGGTTAACATACAACAAGTAAAAATCAAACAATTCAAACCAATTAAATGTTACCTGATTATTAAAGTTGTGTGTGTACGTTTATTTGACATTTTAATGAGTATTGGAACATATTAAATCAACATTACTGTCAGTGTTACTATCCGTACCCAAAACTAACAAGTCGAGACGTGCAGCTGTTTGCAAGTGGCTGGGGTATATTGTTCGGATTACTGAATGATTCAGACTACAGTGTGTTCGGACTACCGTGACCGCTCTGTAATTAGATTTAAATGTATGAAATAGTAAATATACAGTTTTGACTGTCTTACTAAAAAATTAGAATTAATCATACTAGTTTTTAATACAGGAAAAGCTCGTACTTAAATTAGTTCATTTAGGGGTTAAGTGAAAGAGATGGCTTTATAGTCCTAACTTCGCCCCTAATAAAGATGATTTTCATTTCATTTAAATTAGGAAACAGTCAAAATAATTGAAATTTAAAATAATGTAGTGGCGTTGTTATAAATATTCTTAGTAACATCTTAAACAGTGCACATAGTGAGGTATAAACTAAAAAATATTTTAAAAAAAATGTAAAACAAACTTATAACTATTATTTTTGTGTGGTTTAAAACCATAGGTGAATATGTTTAATTTTGATACCATATAGTGTATTACTTCTTGTCAGTGAGTATAAATATTGAAACTACAATTTTATATGCATAACTGGTTTGAAAAACTTTCTTTTCAAATGCAATAATAACAACAAGGTAACAATTGATTGAATAAACATAAATCTTTAGTGTTCCTCAATTTTATTTTCAAACGCATTAACAAATATCATTACATAAAGTTGCCATGATTGTTTTATTTTCACATAACATATTCTTCATCAAACTAGCATATCTTTATCCTTACCTTTGAATCACTTATCGAAATGTTGCATACATTTCCTAATTCAATGGTAAATTTCATTCTGTCTTACATTCCTCATGTTTGAAAAACAGGTTACATCCTTATAGTTTTTGGCATTTTCATGTTTCTAATTTGCTAAAAAAATTTTAAAAAAAGCTGATACAAATAGTGTGAGTTGTTTTCCATTTTTACAAACATGGTAGGAACTGTTTTGTTAGCCGTTAGCAATACTAAGGCAACTTTTAGTTAAGACGGTTATCTTCTGGACTGTATATTTTAGCAGTGTATATTTTTATGAGCAAATTCAAAACTAACGTATTTAGCTTAGTTATTTTCATAATTTAAACCTGTATGATTTTAACTCTAATAGTACACAAAATTATTGCATCAATATCTTCAACAGAATTAATGTGTTGAAGGTGTTAGAACCTCCTGCGGAGTACCTTCAGGAAGACTTCTCCAGTAAAGATGAGCGAGTACCTCCGGATGCCTTCTACATGCTTCAGAGCATTCGGTAACTCAAGTAATTTTAATTAGGGTTATTGTAAATGTTGTCTTAAATCCTTATTGTTTATTATGGTTTTTTTTAACCCTAGCTGTACTGTCTGGTTTTACCAGCAATACACACCAGATTTGTGTCACTTTGTAAGTCTTGGGATTATTTTTTTTCACCTACTAATAAATATCAAACTATATGTTGTTATATATCATTATTTTCAGAATTTAACGAGAAATAAAAATAAAATAACATCACATTTTTTTAACTGTTCAAAAATTAAACAAAAATAAAAAAGACAAAAATTGCGAAATTTTTGAATTTTTTTTTTTCGTTTTACCCCTGAAATGTGATAATAAACAAATGTTTCCATGGTAATCGATATGTTTTTTCTATAGAACAGTTTATCTACTTCAAAAATACGTATAATATGATATACTTTATTCAATGAATATTCTCAAAATATTGCAAGCAGTAAACACAAACAATAACACAAATCAGCTGACGAAAAATACTGTTGATGTTGTAGCAAAGAAAAAAAATAGCTGCTTCACTCAAATTGTTGTCATAGAGTACCAAATTAAAGTTTGCTTCTTTCTGCACATTTTGAGTACTATAACAACCGTTCCATACCAATAGATGACTCAATAACGGCAAATTACGAAAGGCATGCACATCGACGTCAGAGGCGTCGACGGTATCGGCAAGCAGGTGCCGATCGACGCCTGAGACGTCGTTGGTACTGGTAGGGTTAATAAAACCAAATGTTTTATTATTCTTGAGATGGAAAGTTTAAATTTACTTGATAAATCCTCAAACAACACTGGGCCATTTTTAACAATGAAAATTGTAAGCGTAATATAAAAATTGATTTTGCTTACTATGGCAAACTAAAGGTTACTCCTGTTCAATTTGCTGAACTCTTAAAGAAATACAGTAGATTTTTGATAGTTTGCTAATTGAGAAAATCAATAGGCCTACAAAATATTTGCTCATTAACCCTGGATCTGGTGATCATCTAAAATGTTGTCAGTTGCACAATTTTACTAACACATATTTGATAATATAAATATGACAATTAATTTATTGGTTTAACATGTAAATTATTGTGTCATAATATTAAAAGAAAATTATGATACAATAAATTTTAAGGTACAATAAAAGAAAAATGTGAAATGTTTGCTCGCTATTTTGTTGCAACTTGGAAAATTTGCAGTTTTCTAAAGCTGTTTTGAGAGGTTAATTATCATGTAGTAAGAAGATAAACTACATCTTTGTATTTAATTGTTTTCTAGAACATAAAATGGCTTAATTTGTCTTTGTGTTCTCTCCAAAAGTAAATCTGATTTCCCCCTAAAAATTAACCAAGGAAACATTTGTATGTATATAATTGATTACATTATTTTATACAAGGTAACATTTTTATAAAACCAGTGTAGTTAAAAAAAATCTTGGATACAATATTATGAATTTACATCAATGATTTGCTTCCACAAAATTTGAAGTTGTGAACGTTTAGTTGGTCAAAAATGGCTGCCAATTTAGGAATTTTATTGTTAGTAAAATCACCTTTGTTTGGTACCTCTTTTTTTTAATAATGAAATTTGGGAATAATATGGTAATACTGTATATCATTACACAAATGTTATATATGTCTGTAACAAACAAACACATTTCAGGAACTGATTCTGGAAATGTGTTTTGTAAACTTAATTATAGTAGATTTTAATTACTGTAGAATTATTCTCTAGTTTTAATAATGTTTTATTACAGGGTTTTTGGACATTTTGAGAAGCCAATATTTTTGAAGCTCTGTAAACATACTGAAATATTAAATCTTCCTGCTGGTGCTTATTTGTTCAAAATAGGTAAGTGATTATAAACGTTATCCTATTGTTAAATTTATAGATATAGCTCGATAATCTTTTAATTAATAGTCCAGTTTGGTTTTCATTTTATGTTTGTTTTTAGTCTATACTCAAACTTTATATCAATAAACAGCAAAGTTGATAGTAAAAATATTCTAAAACAATACAATTCAATGAAAACTAACTGTAAATTTTAAATTTCATTACTAGCAGCAATCTCATTTCAAATACTTTTCTTGTCCTAAGAACAATTATTACTGTCGTTCTGTGATACCAGTTTAAGTTTATTTGTGTTTTAAGAGAGCATCAAATAAGCTCAAATTAGTTACAAATTTAATCAAGAATTCAATGTCAACAGTAAAAATTTACATTTATACTAGATAGATAGATATTTATTGCCATTAGATATTTCACAAAATATATTGGCTTAGTCATAAGCCAATATATGACTCTCTTTTGTGTAGAGAAAAGATATGGGAAAAAATGGAAGGTTTCTGAATACCAAGTAAAATCATAAATTTGGCAAGGCTTAGTGTAAATAACAGCAGATGTAGAGTAAAAGTGGAAAACGACTACACCACAACATTTGAAGTTAAGACAGGAGTGAGACAAGGTGATGGCTTGTCCCCTATTCTTTTTAATATCACATTGGAAGAAGCATTAAAAGAAGTAAAGAAAACTAATATAGGGATAGAAATAGGGGATAAAATATCAGCTCTGGCCTTTGCAGATGACGTAGTTTTGTTGGCAGAAAGCAAAGAAGATCTGAAAATTATAACTGAAATTTTAATTAAAGAAACCCAAGAAGTTGGACTGAAAGTTAGCAATGAAAAAACTAAATTTATGTATTTTGGCTGAAATCCTGATAACACACAAAATTTTACAGTAGAAGGAAACAATTTTGAAAGAGTAGATGAATTCAAATACCTTGGTACAATAATTAGCTCTAACAACAGTGAACACACAGAAATTCAAAGTAGAATAAACTCAGCTAACAGAAGCATGTTTGCTCCAAATAAACTTATGTCATCAAAACTTTTGTCTTACCATACAAAAATTAAAATTTACAAAACAATCAGACCAGTAATTCTCTACGGAGCTGAGTCATGGATTATCGACAAAAACATAGAAAAAAAGCTGATCACTTTTGAGAACAAAGTACTCAGAAAAATCTTTGGACCCACAATAGAAAACGGAGTATGGAGGCTGAAGCACAACAGAGAAATTAGAGGTCTATTCAAAGAACCAGACATTATAGCAGAAGCCAAGTGCCGATGTTTGCAGTGGGCGGGGCACGTATTGAGAAGAAATAATAATACTATGATAAAACAAGTGTGGAAAGAAAACCCTGACGGTAGAAGGCCCCCTGGACATCCTAAGAAAAGATGGAAGGATCAAGTGGTCATCGACATGAATAAATTAAGGGTCAATGAAGAAGATGCAGAGGATCGTGAGAAGTGGAGGCAAATTGTTGGTGAGGCCAAATACCACCTTGGGTATCAGTAGCCATGGGAGTGAGTGAGTGAGTGAGTCATAAGATACAGACAGCACTGGACTACTCTCTAAAGTCCATTTCTGTCCATTTCTGCGTTACAAACTCAGTTATAGAATAAAATGGATGCTTGATTAAGAATTCCTGCAGAGTCTTTTTAAAATCTTTCTTGTCAAGTTGTCTAATTTCTAACGGAATTTTACTATACAATTTACTAGCCATTATTAGTGGACTCTTATCACTTTTAATTAGTCTAACCTGAGGCAGGTTAACATCATTGCAATATCTTGTCTCATGGCTATGGATCGATCCTCTCAGCTCAATTTTGTTTAAATTTGCTCTTAGGTAGAGCAAACATTGCAATATATATAAAGAGTAGAGGGTTAGTTTTTTTAAATTAAAAAAAAACCCTCTGCAATGTTCAAACTTATTAATCTTAGCCATAATTCGTATGGCTTTTTTTTGTAATAAAAATACTTCCTGAGCATGAGAGGAGCCTCCCCATACAATAAGGCCATATGAGAAGTGAGGTTGAAAAAGCCCAAAATATGCCTGCCGGAGACTATCCTCATCAATTTTCCTGCAAAGTCGTTTTAAGGCATACACACTTTTGCTTAATATTTTTTTAATTCTAATTATGTGGTGTTGCCAATTTAGTAGTTGGTCAAATATTATACCAAAAAGGGAGGATTAATATTGATATTATCAGTGCTAGGTATTTCTTTTAAGCTGAACACCACAGTTTTAGTCTTTTCCGTATTTAGGGCCAATTTATTTGCAGCCAACCAATTTCCAACAATATCCAAATTTGATTTTGAGTCCACTATCACCTGGCTGCAATTTTTATGTCTAGTGATGACAGTAGTGTCATCCGCATAGAGTATTACTCCTGCAGGCACATTAACACTGAGGTCATTAATAATTATTAGAAATAGCAGAGGCCCGAGGACAGAGCCCTGAGGCACACCGCTATTTACTGATAAATGACTAGAGGTACTATTACCAATTACAACATATTAGAGGTTCTTTCCTCTAAATATGTTTTTAACAAATTCAATGGAGTATCTTTGATATTGTAATATTCTAGCTTTCTTAGTAGGATTTCATGCGACACTCGATCGAAAGCCTTGCTTAAATCGCAATAAGTGACTGCAGCAAACTCCTTCTTTTCAAAACTATCAAGAATCTATCGACTAAACTGATTATGGCATCAGCAGTGGATAGGCCACTCCTAAAACCAAACTGATCTTTACAAATAAGATTATAACTTTCCAAGTAAAATATCAGCTGTTTCGAAATAATAAGTTCAATAACCTTAGAAAATACAGGGACTATTGCTATAGGTCTATAGTTGCTAATCTGATCCCTCTGTCCTTTTTTATAAATTGGGTGTATCTTACTTATTTTAAGTATATTGGGAAAGATTCCCTGGTTAAGTGATAAATTAATTAACCTAGTCAATACCTTAATGTAACAAGATACTGTTTGTTTTACCAGTTCATTGGTCAAACCAAAGTGGTCTTTACTTTTTTTGCATGCCAGACTCTTAACGATATTTAAAACCTCAGTTTCAGTTACAGAAGTGAAGACAAACTTTACATTAAAATCAGGTACAATAACATTACTTAAAAATAAATTAAAATTATGTACAATATTATTTACATTAATAACAGGTGTATTGTTTACAATATTTACAAAATAATCATTATATTTATCAGGGGAGATCACGTTTTCACTAATGCCATTATTTTTTAAAGGTATGATTATTTTCTTTTATTATTAATTGATTTCCACAATGTTTTGCTCTTATTGCTAGAGCTGTTAATATACTGTACATTTGTTTTGATCTTAGCTTCTTTAATTTGTTTACGATAAAATGCTTTTTCCCTTCTATATAAATCAGATAAGTTAGTATTGTCAGGTCCATTTACTCTATAAAGTTCATATAAAAAATCTAACCTATTTTTTATTTGCCTTAACTCATAGTTGTACCATCCAGTTTGTTTAGGCCTATCATTTTTATTTAGGCTTACTTTAGATTTATTTTTAACTTGTTTGGTAAAACTTAAATGGTAATAATATTCTATAGTGCTAATAAATTCAGCAAAATTTTTGTTAACATCATTTGAAAGAAAAATATTTGACCAGTATTCTTTTTTTAAATAGTACTTAAATTCATTGAGACTCGCCTCAGTAATTTTAGTAACTAATTTAACATTAGGCCTATTGTCGAATTTTAATCTAGGTGTACTATCCCCGATAGTCCTGTTATACTTATGTTACTGTTCATAGGTATCGAGATTAGCTGCCCAAGGTGATCACTGACATGTTTATTAAACACACCAATGTCAAAACTACCAGGTAGCGAAGTGAAGATATTGTCCAAACAGCTAGATCCACGATTAGGTTGTAAAATTGTCCTCTTTAATCGTTACATCTTAGCAAGGTTAACAAATGATTCTGTTTTCTTTTCACTGGCAAGAAAATTGAAATTGAAATCTCCACACACAACTGAGTATTTATTTAAACAGTTTATACAACAGAACAATTGTTCAATTACTTCTAGAAAGACTTCAGGACTGCCGTTTGGACTTCTGTATACCGACACTAATAATAAATTTATATCATGCAGTTCTACGCATGCAATTTCACACTCCATTTCTACTGAAAGTTTATTTAAATCATGTCTTACCTTGTAATGGGATGGGTCGTACCTACTGAAAATGGCAACACCACCATGTGTTTTGGTTGAGCGACAGTAACTTGTTCCTAGATTGTAGTGCTCACCGATATGACATTCCTCAATTTCCAGGTTGCACATCCATTGTTCACTAACACATAGATAGTCCACATTCAAAGCACAGGCTACAGTCTCCAAGATTCCAACTTTATTAGATAAACTTTGCACGTTCTGATCGTAAATTCTAATCGACTCCACGCTTTTAACAGAGTCCATCAGGTTGTTTTTAGTTTCTGACTTCCTTCCCAGTTTAAATTTCCAGTATGTTTCTTGGGTTTGTTAATGAAATTTGCAATAAATATATCACTAGGCCAGAAGTCCGGAGAGTATATCTGCTGCAGATGTTGTGATGGAATTCCCACTTTAAATGACGAGTAATCTAGTGGATACTTTGAATCAATTTTTTCAACAATATAATTTCCACTTAAACTCTTATTTAGAAATCTTTTGACATCGTCACACTTTGTTTCTGGGCTAAATCTGGAGACAAACAGAAACAGTTTTTTGCCAGCAGTACACAGGTTATGTTTCATAGTAGAACTGCCGTTGTCAGTTATAAACTTTCTCTTCTTTTCAGACGATTGGTTTTCACCTCAACTTCCAAGGTAGGTGGTCCACGACTAGATTTGTTGTCTTTATACTTTTGTTTTTTAGTTTTATACATCTGAAAATCCCTTCCGTTGACTTTTAAACTAGATTCAGTATCGAGTTCCGTATCTGCTGCAGACTCTTCTGCTGTGCTGTCCGAGTCAGCTGATTTTGTATTTCATTATTCCTCAATAATTGCATGTCTACCATACCGTTTCCATTAGTTTTATTTTCAGTTTCATTATCGGTGATCACTACTTGAGTCAAATCCCTATTGGTAATTGGAGTTTTAGTTTTAATATTGATTTTCTTGTGAAAATTGAGATTTGGCATTTTATTATTCGTATCTTTATTTTTATTATTTGTCTGTTTTACCTTACTAGCGTAGGATTGACCACTGACGTCGTCATTAGTTAATAAACTGCTTAAGGCGTCTGCTTGGCTAGCTACCGCTGCCTTCAATTTTTCATTTTCACAGACTAGTTTATTTAATTGTACACTGAGATCCTTATGGTTATTAGTCAAATTAAATATTTGATCAGTTAATATCTTTATGTGTTCAAAACACTCGTATGAGTTACCATCTTCAAGATGAAGAATCGTCTTCTTTTCAAATGAGGTTATCTCCACATCATTGTTGACGTCTAACCGGCACTTGTCACATTCAAAAAACGCCTTTGATCCAAGCTTTTTGAATAGTTTGTATTCATCATCTGATACACTTTCACATAAACTATGATTCCATTTATTACATTTGAAACATTTCAACGCACTACTATTTTTAGAAACGTTTTTATTACACGCTCCACATTTGATAGACTTACTAATCGGCGCCATCTTGTCAATTGTTTTGATATGCAGCTAATCATGTTGATTTTGTGTCAAAACAGAGATATCTTCATGGTAGCTTCAGAGAGGATTATTGGGCCTTCCTTCAATTGGAGAAGCAGTGTTGAATGGTTGTGAAAGTTAGACTTATCTTAGCCATGGGTGATCAAAGTTATAGAAGACATAATTAGAAGTAGTACTGGAAATTTATTTTAGGTTTTAAAAACATTGGTGTGCATTGATAAGGTGGAAGCATAGCATAACTGGCGCCTACTGTATAATTTTTTAAGTCTGATGTATCATTGAATTTCTTCAATATCAGTTGAAGTGCAAATAAAGGGTTATGAACTGACAATAGTTAATGTTTTTGTTTTAGGTGATCAAGATGCAAATGTTTACGTTGTCCAAAATGGGAAAGTTAATGTTTACATAACTGGTACTGATGGAGAACAGATTTCACTAAAAATCGTGAAAACTGGGGAGTCAGTCACTTCGCTCCTTAGTTTCACTGATGTGTTAACGGTAGGTTGAAAAAACAATAGTATGAAGTATTTTTTAATGATATCAAATCAATGGAAATATTGGTGTACATAAATTACATGTCATTTTTATTTAGCATTTCACTAAAGATATATTATCTGTTATCATGTCAAGACAGATAGCTTCTGCAGTTAATAATAATATATTTATTTATCTTTATAAATCTTTGCTTCTATTTCTATGGAAATCTTCTTGTGCTTCCTCCATAAATGTTTTTGAGGTAATCTCTTTTTACTCTTCTTATAATTGCCTGTGTTCTTCTACAGACTTGATCAACAATTCTCTTTCCAACCTCATAGTTTTCCCCATTTATCCATGCCAGCTTTGCCTTGTTTCTTTCTTGAAGCGCATCTTCACATTCATTAATTAACCATACCTTTCTTCTCTTAGGTCATTTTGGAAATATTTCTTGAGCTACCTCTTTCACGTTATCTATTATTACCTTCCAATTGTCGTCTAAATTCTTCTCTTCCTCTTCTCCATTACTTAATAACTCTTGGAAACAATTGCCAAGACTTAATTTGTAACAATCTTTGAAACGCTATCTACCAATTTATCACAGTCAAAAGTGGTAACTTTATTTAATTTCTTAAACATTTTTTGGTTTCCACCGTATTTTTAAAGATACTCTAACCAGAAAGTGGTCTGAACCACATTCTGCCCCTCTCGCTGTTTTCACATTTTGTACCCAATTTTTACAATGCTTTTCTACTGCTACGTGGTTCTATCTGATTCACAGTTCTGCCATCTGGCGACACCCATGTGCCTTTGTAGTCTTTACCATCAAAGTTTGTACTGCTAATAAAAAATCTTCTGAAGTGCAGAAATTTATGTATCACACTCCATTGTCATTACTATTATTGTGCAAACTGTTTTACAATTGTTCCACCGAAAAAAATCTTCTCCACCCAATTTTGCATTAAGGTCTCCTAAAATAATTTTGTAGCAGTCTGGTGATATTTCATCTACCCATGTCTCCAATTCCTCATAAATAAGGTCTTTAATTTCATCATCACTATTCTTAGTTGGCGCATGGCAATTAATTAATGCTACCTTCTTTTCTTCTATGATTAAAAGTTACATTATCGGGTTTAAAAGTCCTTGATGTTATTAGCTAAACTTTTCCTTAGTATGAACCCTGTTTCTAATGTGTGATTCTCATTCGATGCTCCATAAAGTAAAACCAAAATTTCCACTTCTATTGAGCCAGTTTCTGCCCAAATTATTTCCTGTAATGCTATTATATCTTCAGCATATTTTTCTATTTCTCTGGTCATACTCAGCAGGGCACCAGGTTGATATAAACTTCTAACATTCCAAAATCCCAATTGTAATCCAAATCGTTGTCTATTGGGTTGCCAAGGTTCACTTCCAAAATTCCGTCCATTCCAAGCCACAGTTATAACGCTTGTACCTTTCCTTTTTTTTTCTCTAGAACAGGATGGTAGCCTGTTGCCAACCCACAACCTGGAGGACCACGAGTTTATTTTCAGAGTTCTCTTCTCTTAGATCAATTACTTCCACCGCAGCTTAAAACTAGATCTATCATTGGTTTTATCTCAGAGTTTCCTTCTCCTAGCCTTCCAGGAACCAACCTTATCATACAAGACAGTACGGGCAGTGCTTATTTTATGGTGGCACTTTCCCGCCATGACAGTATCATCATCGGAATCTGTGGTTTTTAATGAGTGTGACCTTACCACTTGTCACCCTCGCCACTACCTCTTGATACTGCCGCCTCGGTCAGGGACTGCTTATTCGGGTTGCCCCTTTTTCGCAGCTGTCCACCATGTCTGATGGATCATTCACTATCCACCACCTGTGACCCATCCAATTCCTGAGGCTCAGATCCCCTCTTCTGATTAGGGGTGGACTGTAAGTTCTAAAATAAAATAAAATTTATAAACTTTTGATTTTTTCTTTCCATTACGTAACCAGAAATTACACTAAGAAATGTGATACTAGCAGGCCAACAGTAATTTAGTTTTTATTTTTCTTAAAAAGTGTTCTATTTTATAAAATAATTACTAAATATTTTGGAAAACCCTTATAGATCAGTATTTAAGAATCCATTAATTACGCAGGTCTTTCAAAGCATAACCCCGCAATACCCATGATGCATTTGCTACAATGGAAACCACACCTTTATTATGGTAATTCAATATTCGGCTTCAAAGTTATCCGGTCTACCTTGGTGCTACATTAGGCCGGATATGACAGGTTTTACTTTAATATACTTACTCTTACTTACTCCCATGGCCACACATATCTAAGAAGATATTTGGCCGCACCAACAAAGCCCCTCCATCTGTCTCTCAGTTCCGTGTCTTCCTCGGTCACTCCCAATCGCTCCAGGTCTCCCTTCACTTGTTTCCACCACTTGCTGTGGTCTTCCTCTTGGTCTTCTTCCTTCGGGATTCCTCATTATAACTTGTTTCAATTATGATTCTTCTCTCTTCTTAAAACATGTCCAGCCCATCCAATTCTTCTGCATTTAAATTCACAAACTACATCCGGGTCCCAATAAAGTTCTCTCAACTCCCTGTTGTGTCTCCTCCTCCACTCTCCTTCTTCGAAAATTGGCCCATAAATTTTTCTGAGGATCTTATTTTCAAAGACAATTAGTTTCCTTTCTTCCTTTTTATTGAGTTTCCATGTTTCAGCTCCATAGAGCAATACTGAACTGATGATTGTTTTATATATTCAAATTTTGGTTGTTGGTGACAGTAATTTTGAAGACATAAGTTTATTGCATGCGTGGAAACATCTGTTTGCAAGATTTAGCCTATTTTGTATTTCTATTTCATCTTTGTTTTCTCTAGATATTACAACGCTTAAATACTTAAAAGAATCTACCTTTTCAAATTTATGGCCTTCTACTTGGAGAGTGTCTTGATTTATGTTAATTGGATTTCTGGCAAATTGCATATATTTGGTTTTTTCATCATTTACTTTTAGACCTAATTGTTCTGTTTCTTCTATGAATAATTTTGTTAGCTGCCGTACGTCTTCTAAATTTTCTGCAAAAATTAATACATCGTCTGCGAATGCCAGTACGTTAATTTTGGAACCAATTGTTATTCCTTCATCCATTTTCGCTACTTTTTAGAGAGCTTCTTCTATCGCTAGGTTGAAGAGAATTGGGGAGAGTCCATCACCCTGTCTTACACCTGCATTGATTTTGAAGGGTTCCGAAACTCTTCCATTTACTCGTACTGAGCCTGTGGAGTCCGTCATACATGTTCTAGCAAGATTTATGAGCTTTATTGGAATCCCAAACTTGTCCATCTTTTTCCACAGTCTCTCTCTATTTAAACTATCATATGCTTTTTGGAGATCAATAAATATTAAAAAAAATTCTTTATTAAACTCCCAGTACTTCAATATAATTTCTTTAAGGATAAAGAATATTTATTTTAATATAATATTTTATTAATTGGTCTGTAGCGTAGTTGGTTAAAGCCCAGCTTCATAAGCTAAAGGTTCTCAGTTCTATTCCAATCAGTCATAACAAAATTTGAAAGGGACCAGCTGAGAATCACCAACTGTTCATTTTGCATTGGGCTATTAATAATGACACTTTCTAAGAAATAGTCAGCCTTAGTATGTAACAATGACTTCATTCGCTCATCTATACTTCTTACACTATTTTGAAATCCGTATTCACCCATACCTTGATTATCGATGTATTAAGAATAAATTCATTTAATTATTATAATTGTTAGCATGGCACTGTAGGTAAGTGACTCATGATAAGCTAGATTCTTCTAGGCTACTTTAAGGTTCACTCAATAAAGTTGTTTTGAACTAATAAAAAACTAGCCCTCTCATTTACTGCATTGAGGGAAGCTGTTGGTAGCCAATTTAACTATAAGTTTAATATTTGTTTTATCCTAATTATGTTACATATTGCCTAGTTAATTATAAGGACATTATATTTTGACGTTATTAATGTATCTATAAAACAATAAAATCTCCATCAATAGAACATCTGTTAATATTATCAATGGCATAAATAAAGCCAAACTTATCCAACCCAGTAAAAGTTACATTATAAAAAAATATATATTTATAAATATATTACAAAAATGGTATGTAGTTGTCTGGCATACTCAAAACAGAGCTGTCCTATAAATTAGGTTCAATAAATAGTATGAAAATTGAGTGTTTACGATTTGAGTAAATGTATTAGTTAACCCTCTAACAAGTAAGTTCCGAATATAAATCACAATTTACCAGGTATCGACGTGTATGGGTGGTTGGATGGGTCAATACCACTGTACCTCTAGGAGTGGGGGTTTTATGGATTTGCCGAAAACTGTCTTTTTTATTACGTAGGTACCAATATTTCCTAAACTATTGAATATTTTTTCATGAAATTCTCCTAAGTTATTTATAACATACTGTTTCTGGGTAATATGATTATAACATTGTTTAAATTGATTTTCAATTCAATATTTTGATTTTTTTAAGTTGATCCATCATTAACAAATATAAAAAACAAAGCTTTGCATTGATTTTGAATTTTTCACTTCTTCTTTTATAAATATACAGAAGGTAATATTAACTTTTTTTATTTAACATTTTTACAATTTTTTACATTTTTTTTACAATATTTACAATTTTTTTATGTGAACTGATATTTTTGAAAATTTTTTTAAACAAAAAAGGGTGGGGGTAACCTGTGAAAACAAAATAATATAACTAAATTACAAATTTCAAGATAGCCGAAACATTCAAAATTTTATCTAGTTTTGGGAAATATAAAGGTACTGTACTACCTATATATTATTTGAGGAGGGCTTGAAAAAATTATACTAATATAACCTTATATAGGACAACTTAAGCAACACATCTAGAGTGCCAATGCAGGGAAGGACGTTACATTGGCGTCGCCCAGTTATCACCGCTTATGTCACGTCTGTATTTTAATTGTTATAGACTTGTCCTGCTATTTATGAGGTACGATGAGAATTATCAGTGATGGTTCTCGTGCTGCCTGATATGTAGCATGAGCTGCTCCATTGTGCAGTCTTTGGCACTCGGATGAGCTATTGGTGGGAACGCCTAGGGCGGCAGACACTCTGACCTTGCGCTAGCGTCTGCTTTGTTGTTTTATATCTAGTATTTTTATGAGTGAGTGTTATTTAGTAACTTTATGTAGTAACGGAAGTGCCACTGTTGTAAATGGTCGACACTCGAACCACAAAAGCAGCGAGAGACACCGTTTATGTGCAAGGACTGTGACGTAGCGCTTTGCGTTCCTGAGTGTTTTCAACTTTACCACACAAAGCGAAACTTTTGAACCCATATAAAATAACTTGTTGTCTTTTTTTATATCTAATAAATCTTCTTTCATATGTAAAATTACGAATTATTACTCATTTACCTTAAATAGATTATTTTTTTTTAATAGGAAATTTCAAAGTAATAAGTTAATTTTTTTGACAAAACATGTTTAATTTTTCTTTTTAGTTTATATTAATTTATTTTGTACTAAAAATGAACTTATTAAACGAAATAAATTCAATAGACAACTAAACAAATATTTTAAAATCTTACTTTTTGGGGAACATTTAAATTTGAAAAACTCACCTGTACGAGGTTGTAGATACTGGACGTATATGTGATGCCAATACCTGTCAAAGGGTTAAAAGCAAACAGCTTCTAACTGCTATCATATGACAAGTAATACTAACAACCTACTGACCATGTGAGCAAAATGAAGGTGGTCAGTAATATTGGGTGAGAGGCATAGAGCACATCTTGTTGAAAAATAAATCCCGAGCTGATAAGAGAGTGGCGGCAGAAAAAATTACAAATTGTATGAGTTGAGAGGATATTTACTAAACTAGATTATGATCCTCTCGATTTTGAAAACAGAGGTTTATGAGAGTTTTCAAAATCGGGATCTTACATAATTTTAAATTTTTGTTGAAAAAAGTGCACATTGACTCCACTTGTAAAAGAAAATATTTTTATTTATAGGGCCATCCTAAGCCGTACAAGACTGTATCTGCTCGTGCCATTGAAGATTCAACTGTGGTCAGATTGCCGATGGCAGCCTTCCAAGAAGTATTTCAAGAGTACCCAGACACGTTCATACGTGTGATTCAAGTCATTATGGTTCGGTTACAACGAGTCACCTTTACTGCTTTACACCAGCACCTCGGCCTCAGTGCTGAGCTTGTCAAACAGGTCAGTTTACTACTCTAACAGTATTCTAAGTTAGTTATGATCCTCTTCTAATATTAAATTCTTATAAAATTGTCATGCTTTTAGGGAACACCAAGGAAGAAAACCAGTCCATTTTCTCAGTCTCCTGTTAAAACAAGACCAAGAGATTTGTATTCAAATAGAGAGGACATCCCAGGTAAACATGTCATTTCACAAAACTGTTCATGATACAATATAATCAGTGACCACGAGTTATTTGCAGATTCTAAGTATGTTTTAAACTGACTAACCTTCCTAAAGGAAAATGTTTTGTAAATTTATTGCACATGTAGATTAGATGGCGTGAAACACAATGTTTCTTTACATGTTAATCTTGGGATTTTTGAATACTCAGCTGAAAGAAAGGCTTCCTGAATATTCTCTATGTCAGTTATCTTGGTAAAATTTTCTGATTGACTTATTGAAATCCTACTTAGGCAATTTTCTCCTTCTAATCATGTTACAGTAGACTCCCTCTAGTTTGGCTTCTCTTGGTTCCGCCAGTGGATGTTTCGGCCTGCTACCTGACAGATAAGTATGATTCACATGCGCAGCTGAAGTGAGTGTTGCGACAGGTCACAGCATTAAGTAAGCTCTTAGCTTAGGCCTAAATACGTTTTTTAGGATAAGTAGTTATGACATAAAGTTACAATGTTATGACAGTTAAAAGTACTTTTTTACTGTCGTTTAAACGGTCTTATAATAATAACTTCGGATAGTTTGGTCGGTGGCCCAATCCCAAGGTGGCCAAACGAGAGTGAGTCTACTGTACCATGATTTCAACCTTACGTAATAAAGTTCACTGCCACACAACAGGTGCTGAGCAGATTCCTCATGTGCTGTCAACTTATTTTTTTATCAATTTAAAATAATATATGTTTTATATTAAAAAAGAAAACATGTTAATGATGATATTTAAAGGAAGTTAGAACAAAAGTGGTCAAACAAATAATTCTTAATTGCTAATTTAGTAAGAATATACATAAACTATTACTGACATTTTATTTACCAATATCATGTCAAATACCACCCTGTATATATTAGTATATATTTGAATTTTCTATAAATCGTTTTAAAATCTTCTGTTTTAACTGTATTATGGTTACTTTATATGGAGCTCATATATGAAATATTCGAGAGTCTGTAATAGAAAGAATTTAAATACGGCATGTTGTAGTTAAGTAAATGTCTTGTTACCAACTGAAATGGTATGAGTGAGACCTTATAATGTCACTGTCGATGGATTACATCTGACATACATACTTACAGGTGGACAGGCTAGTAGCCATCAAGAGACCCCTCTTGGAACACCTGACGCTGAGACTCAGCCTATACCAATCCTCAACCAACACAGACGTTCTCGCTCTGGTATGGAGCTCCGTTTCTCCTCTCAACAGCCTGATATCATGCCAGACATCGACCTCTATTCTCACTCACAGGTAACGTAACGTATATTTGCTACTAAAGTATTGCTCACTTTCTTTAACAATTAGTGGACACGCACAAAAAATTAAGTATTGTTTTGAACACCCATTGTGGCAGAACAACTTTAGATGTTATACATCTTTACAGAAACAGTTAAAAGTGTTTACAATGGATTTGTTCCTCCACCAATTGAAATGTTTAATTAGTTCATTTGAAATCCTAAAGGTGGAGTAACAGATGAAATTTGGAGACGTTTCATATTTTGATTCAAGTAAAATTCAATCCTTGCAAAATCATCAGCTCTCAAAGCTGTACCTCTGAAGGAAACTCTAACACACTTACTCAAAAATTTGGTTTTTTGCATCTCATTCAACAATTTCAACACCCATTGAATTTAGTTTTTATAATTACAATATTTTTTTTTTTAATTTCTTATGCAACACTATTTTGTACTTCAGAAAACTCATGACATGATTAACATATCATATAGTCTGTTTTCTTCCTTTTTTATGAGTTTTTGTCATTTGTACACTGCATTTCATGAACATTTGTAAAGCCATTTCTAAAAGCTCTGTAACCACTTCCAGATAATTCTATTGCTCATAATATTTTCCCCATATACTATTTTTGGATGAATTCCAGACGATTTTGATCTTCAACTCCTCAAAAATAAATTACAGCTTGTACTTCACCGTCAGCGAGATTTTCAATCAGCAGAGGGATTTTATAATCACTTACAAACTATCGTAAACAGAGTCAGATGTTTCTGTAACAGTCTGTCACGCTTAAACAGATGTCAGTCACAATATTGGGTGCCTCAAGTGCCCACCGCAGTGGTTCCACGATGGAATTTCAAAACAGTATTCACTAAAAAATGGAATGGAGTGGAGTAACTCAATTATATATGCTCAGTTTTCAAATTTGATTAATCAAAGTAATACAAATGAGTTTGTGGCCCTCATGTATACAATATTAATTAGAAATTGGCATATTGCCGTCTTGAGTCCATCTACATTGTTGGTTTAGTTTTTTTAAGTTCCTTTTCTGTTTTTGCTGCAACCAAACTTACTTGTACAGTTTATATAACAGTTTTATATATTGGGTAAAAGGCTGTGAATAGATTTGTGAAGTCTTTCAGAATATTTGTTATGTATCTAGATTGAACTGGTATGTATTGTAGATAGGACCATGCGTGTTGTATTTATAGAAGTTATCTGGCCTGCAAATATGGTTTATGTAGAAAATGTTGAGTTGTCCATACTCTATGCTAAAAAATTATACTAGGCATTTTTAAAAGCTATGTACTATTTTAGATTTCTGCCGTTATAGCACTGCAGTCGACATTTGATGCATGCACGCTGTATACCATTATCTGTAGTAAGACACATCAGCCATTACAGATCCATTAAACATTATTTAAGGTTATTTATCAGGGTTTAAAATGTCTCTGATTGAAAATGCTACCGACTGTGAAGTATGCTCTGAGATACGTTTTCGTAACACTAAAGGTGTATTAGCAGCTTGCATTCACGTGAGGTCTGTGAAATTTATGGAGAAAATACAATGAGTGATGGGATAAGATTTTCTAGAACTCCAATTATATCTCTCAAGTAGGAGATAACCACTAGTATTCTACAAGAAATAAAACTGATTTTACTATTCCTACTCATTGATTACAATTTTTTTTAAAGAAACCAATGTACATAGGAGTGAAATGTTTTCATAAACTACAAAGTGAAATGAAGAATATTACTAGTTTTTAGAAATTAAAAAAAAAAAAAACTAAAGCAATATTCACTGTCAAGGCTTCTATATTCGGTAGATGATTTTTTTTTGAATGATTGGTTTTTAGAATTTGATGTATAATGGCAACATTAAGTTTTAAGGCTAAATTGAGTTAATGGGTAATACAAAGATGTACATAAGTAGCACAAATACTACTCTATTATTTTTAGGTTTTAAAAGCTGTCATGACGCCATTCATTGTATTTATGTACAATCTTAAATTCTACAGTAGATTTTTTTTGAGGAAGGTTTTCAAAAGCTTGTTTTATGATATATGACAAGTGACTCAATATTGATGGGAATTATATTAAAAACTACTTAATGGTACAGACTTTCATATTGAAAAATTCTGTTACTAAAAGTCAATTGATTTTTGTTTCATTCCAAAACGGTATTTACAAAATGCCTCATATTTATTTGGACAATAAGTGGAATTTACCTATTGTATAAATAGAAGAAAATGACTTGTTTTGTGATTACAGGCTACCCCAGACTTGCAATCAGGATTAAACAATGGCAATTCCAGGAAGCGCTCCCAGCAAATGATGGATAGCTATGATGAGGAGACACTTATCAAGATAGCAACGGAAGCATTTATCAGAGAGTTGGGTCTGGGAGATGACAGTTTACTTCAAGGAGGAAAGGTTGAGATTAGAGAAGTTCCTGCCGGCACCTATCTCATGAAGGAGGATTCACATAAGGTTCTCAATTAAAGCTATTCATTTTAAACTAAACATGTTCAGTCAACATTTTAAAAATCATTATTCATTTTTAATGTGGCTTTGTTCCCATCATCTTCTCTTCAAATTGACAAATTTCTAAATGCTATCAGAAGAACACCTTGCTTACCCACCCACTCTAGAAACTAATATTAGTAACAATTACTTCATTATTCAAAGCTCAACAAAATATTATTTTTAAGCATAGCCAAAAATGTGTAACTTTTATAAACAACAGTACTATTTCCTAACTGTCTAACTGTAAACTCGTGCAAATGTATCGGTGCCTTCTTTCTACTATAAATTGCCTGGGCACAGAACTGAATATTTTATCATTTTGTTTAAAAAAAGAAACTATTTGGGTTTCAGATTGTATGTCGTAACCAAATTTAATCCATATTTGCAATTTTGTAATAAAGTTTAATATTATACATTGTTATTGTATAATAGCTTGCATTGTTTTTTTTTTTTATTTATTTATTTTACTTTTTAACTTAGCCCTCAAGTTAAAGTTCTTACTCTCCAGTAACTTACTAGTCATGAATTTTCATCTGAAATAGAAATAATTTTCTAAACAGTGAATCAGTAATTTTACAGTCAATATATTTGGGAAACGATATTATTAGAATCTAAATTCTAAATATACTACATACAAAACATATATTTTAAACCTATTTTTATTAAGTTACTGTATTAGATCCCAATCAACAAGAAATACACACCACATTCCTCCTGTTGAATATTCTTGAGGGTCATAAGGGATTAGTCACTTCCTAGGATGGCATGAGCTAGAGGGTGTCACTTCCAAGTGGATTAGTGCCTTGATTTTGGCACACCAGAAGGGTATTCCCTGACAGTTTCGGCAGGATATTAGCGCACGACAACTGGCTACATTTGTGTCCTTCAGCCAACGTTTTACCTTCCTGGGATAAAGATATTTATAAATGTCGTCTTGTCATTCCGCCGACGCTACTTGTTCAGGGGTGGGTGAGAGGGGAGTAGTTTAGTATATAGTACGACTGCTGAAGTCCACTTACCCCATTAAACATTTGATGTGATTAAGAGAAAAGTTGTATGGGCTGTTAGAAAGGTAAGTCTCTTTGCAAATTTAAATAAATTATAAAAACCTTCCAAAGTGATGAATTCGTCGTCACATTTACATATTAGAAGTATTAGTAATAGTTTTATGTGTCTGTGCAGGATGTGGCTCTGATATATGTTTTGGCTGGAGCTTTGAATGTCTCTCAAAGAACTACTGACTGCGAAGAGGATGTACACATGTTCACTGCGTACCCTGGAGAGATAGTGGGAGGACTTGCAGTTTTGACAGCTGAGCCTAGTTTCTTCACAATCCGAGCCAAACATACTTGCCGTATTGCTCTCCTTTCCAAGAACACTGTATATGGGTATGTTAAAAACTTTGTTCAACTAAATTATAGAAAAAGCAAGGATCTAGTAGTTTCTAAGTTTTATGTAATTTTACAGGTTAATTTTAGGGCCCTAGGCCTAGTATTTCAGTAATAAATGAAAAGAAAGAAAAGCATACCTGGTAAACTGTAGATAGAAATAGATTCACATCACAAAAACATAACTAGTTAGTGAAATGCCAGTTGTTTAGTGATTGAAGGAGCCAATGGCCCCAAAATATTTCACCAACCAGTTCTGTTTTTTTTGATGTGAATGTATTTCTATCTGCACTTTACCAGGTATGCTTTAATTTCTTTTCATTTATTACTGATAAGTTCTATGTAATAAATATACATCATTTCTTGTCATATAAGTAAGCTCTATCATTAAGTTGTGTTGTGAAATAACACTTTATACAGCCACAGGTTTTTGTTTTTAAGAATGAATACTTTTTATTACTAACCATTCCGATAATCTCCCCAAAACCTAATCTTTTTCGATATTATCTTGATTGATAGAGGTTAGTTAGTAGCAGTTAAAAAGATTTAATAAACTGCACAATACAGTATATGTAAAAGCTCTTAAAAGTGTATGTTTTTTGAATAAGACAATTTATATTTTTTACATGTAAATTTTGTTTTGTCAGGATATTTCGGGAGAGGCCTCAAACTGTACTGCATGTCGCTCACACGGTAGTTAATCGGCTTTCTCCTTTTGTCCGGCAAGTGGATTTTGCCCTAGACTGGGTGTTTTTAGAAGCTGGACGTGCAGTATACAGGTATATTTATCAGATTTGCATTAAGATAATGTTATACAAACCAACATCTGATCTAAGAACTCTGATAATAAAGTAAACAACAGATTGGTTGAAAAGTATAATTTTTTTAAAGAATAATTGTCATAATGGATATCTGCTCCACAGCAAGTGGTTCCAAAAAAGAGAAGTATTTATTACTTACACATTTCAATGGATTGAGATGTAATATAAAAAGAGCTGGCTTAATATATTATTGAACGGTAAGTCTTTTTGGCTATAAATATTATTTACTGTAAATAAATTAGTATTTGAACTTGTAAATATACTAATTTACAATAATGTCAATATAAATATATCTCAATTTAGATAGCTTAGATTTTTAATGTTAAAGAATGGTAAAAATATCACTTGATGAACATGATGGCTTTTAATTTCAAGCTAGTGTGAAAATGTTATATTCTAATTCTTAGTTAGTTCTAATCAGGGTGTCCAGCAACAGGGAAAATAGGGAAAACCTGGAAAAGTCATTGAAACAAAACATGGAAAATCCTAACAAGAACACCAATCTGTTGTGATTTGTAATAGTCACTATATACTTGGGTACACTAAAAACAATCCTTTACTTTGTTCAGTACTAAATGTTAATTTTACATGCCATTTAATATTCTAAATTATGAAAAAGCTACTTAATTCCTTTGCTTATGCTTGTTCGACCTCATACAACTAGATTTATATCGCTATAAGTTTAAAACTTACTGGAATAATTTTCTGATTAGTACTTGTTAAATAAATCTACCTAACACCATTGATTTTACTATATAAAGAGATACTCCATCCATATGGGAGAGTTGTGGCGAGGCCCCAAAACTGTTTTGAGGCCCCACGCTGCGCTGCGCATAGCCCTATTTCCTCTCTCTCGCGCATGCTCTTCTGTCTCTCTCTCACTTCCCTCCACTTAACCCACTCTCCCATTCTCCAGACAGCCGCCCCGCCCTCTCCTTCCTCAGGTCCCACATACAAACAACGTCCTGTTAGATAATTGTTTACGTTCTTCCATATGGCCAACGTTCATCCGGGTTCGCTGTTTTTATATTTGCTTGCATCTCTTTCGAATAGAATACTGTGTTGATACTATTGTTGATACAGTGAAACTCAGTGTGACATTCATATTGAATAAAGAAATATTTATAACTGAATAAATTCAAACACCATATTGATTTATATGATTAACACGCCGTGTATTTGTAAATAGACACACTTGAATAGACCGCTAACTTATCGGCAATGCTGGCGATAATTACTGCTGATTTAAGTAAACATTTTCATATTATATAGCCCATCTGAAAAATCTTTTTTTATTGTATTTTAACCATCGATTAGGTGATTAAATCGACTGTTGTACTCAATCATTAGTTTTTTCATATGTGGTAATTGATTAAAAAATAAATTGTTTTCAAATCCAATCAATGACTCTCCTTTCAATTATGAAATTAATCTGCAAATATTCCAGGAATATATAATAGCCTATAGTGAAATATTAAAAAATGTGACATTATTTATTTCTTTGACAAAATAAATATTGAAATAGGCCTATGATATTTATATAGAATAATACTGGGCAAAATATAAAACCCAAATGAGATTCAAATTGCATGATAGGGTTAGAACAAATCATAACAAAACCACTAATTTACTTCTATACAAGATAAAAATAGCTTTCATCTTATGGCCTGATTCAGACAATCTGTGTATAGACATTTAATTTAAAATAGCATTATTTTTAATTTTATTATATACATATGTTTTATTATTACTGTCTCTAACATTAACATATTATTTGGTTCCAAGTAATTGCATGATTGTTTGTAAAATATTTCATTGTTTGGTGAATGGTCAGTTTTTATTTTTTTCGGAATCATGAAGAGTTGTGACTCTATTATTACTTCTTGAGAAAAAACAATCTCAATGTCAATTGCAATTGGTTAGGAAATATTATCACGATAGAATATAACTAGACTTATGATTATTTAGATTCAATTTTCATTATTTTAATCAGGTTGTGAAATTATTGTAAATTTTTTTATGTCCCCCTTTAAAAAATACCAATTTATAACATTGATTGAATCAGACCGTTGTAAAACGTATGTTTAAGGCGAATATAATTAAAGTTAACACATCGTTTTTCATACTATTATTTTACTAGATGTGAAAGTATGGATAAACTGCAATTTATTTATATTTTCAATTTCTCTAGAAAAGACACTCTGGAATTACACTGGTAACACTTCATAAGTAGCGTGACCAGCAATAACACAAGAAATAACTAATTTTAAGTAACCACAGTCTAAATAATAACAAAATTAACTATAGCCGCACTCTGTGGTGTTTTTAATTATAACAATTCGAATATGTCTTATTTACACAACTGAGAATGAACAGAACAAACAATGCCAAGAACTAACAAAACTATATAAACAAATAACTATTACGAATAAACAATAATATAGTTAAAAAATAATACGTAAATTTGGGGTTTGCGCATATTTTGAACTGTAATAGTATGGTTTCAAATTGAAACAATTATATATATCGTATTAATGATAATCATACACATTCAAATTAGATAAATTAATCCTAAGTAGAAGAACAGGGACCTAACCAAACACTTCAACTCTAGAACTGTGGGGATTAATATCTAGGCTATACATGTTTAAAAATTATTGTAATTTAATAGTAACATTTAAATGAATGGCAAACATACTTATATTAAACATCTGCGGTTAAAAAGATGACTAAAAGTCAAACAACTTATTTTATTTACACTTATTTAGCTACACATTAGATTAATTAGGATATAGTATTACGGTGATAACTTAAATCACTAATGAGAGTTAGGAGAGGGTCCAATAACAAAACGTGCGAGCTGTACTTAAAACGTTACAGGAAAAACAAAGGATATGCGATGATTGTTAGTCTAGTACCGTACACCAAAATAATAAATATTAATAAAAATATTTCCATTTTATTGTTTGTTTTTTTAATCCAACTCAAGCCCAAAATCAATTCAGATATTGTCACACTTTAGTTGTTACAGAAAAATGAAATCCTGATTTTGTCATCTTGGAAACATGACCTATAGACTAAAATAAGTTTACTTTACCTTCCGTCAAACAGTTCACAGCGTGTGATGGTGATAACAACTACATGTTTCGCCGTGAATACGGACGGCATCTTCAGGAAGAAGCAAATAAAACAATAATACAAAGAAAACAAATAAGTCCAAGTGGGACGCGTCACAAATTAATTAAAACTTAACAAACACACTTCACACACGAGGAAAACAACGAATATTAAAACTTTCGGTAGGCCTACCACACACATTTCACTGTCCACGGCGTGTTCCGGAAGCAGATTTTAATATTGTGGTATTTATGACAAATAGTTCAATTTACTTTTAAACAAAAAGGAATATTCATTTATAGTTAAAAATACAACAATAATTATACAATGCAATATTGACAAGAAGCTTTAATTACTTGATAAAAAATTAATAATGATTTCAATAATATAAACGGTTAATTCTAGTATTAAATGTGAACTATATGACAGATGATAAGTTAATGAATAATTAAATTGTTATAAATGATTTCTGATACTTCTAATAACGCATCCTCAGATGACTTTCCTTTGATAAAACCGAATTGACGTGGATTAAGAAAATTTAATTTAGATAAATAACTATGGAGTCTTTTAGTATTTGTTTTTTTCAAAACCCTTAGAGAATACAGATAACACGCTGATAGTTATTATGTTATCTAGTTTATAGAGTTATTGTCCTTCAAAATAGGTACCACTGAACTTAACTTCAGGCTCTCAGGAAAAATGCCTTTGATAAAACTACTGTTTATTAAGTGAACTAAAACTGGTGCAATCTCATCAATTATATTTCTCAGTAAATGTACATTAATTTGGTCAGAGCCAGTTAATATTTTATTTTTTAAAAGCTTATGGTCTTTTCGTATGGTTTCGTATGGTATGGTCATATGGTCTTTTCGTAGAAATTTTATATAATTTTTTACGTCTCTCAAATTTATATAAAATGTTTGGTATGTGCTTATATAAAATGTTGGTGTTATTCAGGGACTTAACAACTTAGCCTTTAACAATTTAGAACTACCACCATTTTTCTTGCTACTTCTAAATATACAATTACTTAAAATATCAATAAACTTACAATACGTAGTATTTACATCATTTTAGATAATGCATAATGTTTTAACTAAACATCTGTAAAACACTGTTATTTACATTGATAAAATAACAAAAAAAATGTCCCCTAACATTTTTCATATTCACAAACCCTTAAGGCCTAAATAAAAGATCGCGATTTCTTTCTGTGCAAGACATAGCACAGCAAGGAATAATATCCCACTTTGACCCACTATCAAGGCCAATCGCCGACAGTAGACAGGTGCAGTGGCGACAGTCCGGACGAGCGTCTTAAAAGAAACAAGAGAGAATGGGAGGGAGTGATTAGTTTCCTTTACTGCTCCCAGGTTGTGCAACCGAACAGTCGAAACTGGAGGCAATTTCGACCTCTTTAACTTGATTGACGACAGGTTGCAGCACGGTCGCTCCCATATTCCGTGCCTCAAAATTTAACATTGGATGGAACTATCTTCTATGTATAGTAAAATCAATGCTAACACTTATGCTGGTTTTGGGGAAATTATAATTTAGCCGTTGATGCATTGAAAATTGTCATAATTTAACAACAGAATAAAAGGTATGTTTGTTTTTTACTCAAGGCCAATTATAAATATTTTTTAAATTCTACCTCTACTTTTGTTAAGTAGTTTAAAAATAATAATTATTGTAGGTAATAGTTTTGAATTTAATTATTACGGTTATCAATAAAAATATATTTGTGAAGTATTGATATTTCGGTTATTAATAATTGTAATTGACTGTAAATAAATAACATAATGTACGTACATGGTAGTACATAATATTACTATTAAGTTAAGTAGACGTATATGTAACTATGTCTATTTGGGGTCAGGGAAATTTTGTATGAAATCACAGATTGGTCAGGGAAAAGTCAGGGAATTTGTTTAAGGAGGTTTACTGGACACCCTGTCTAATGAACACTAAGCTATGGACGCTAAAATTAACATAGCAGAATTTCAGAGCTTAAATATTACTAAACAATATGCTTCTTTACGAAATTAAACTGATAAATATGTTATTTTATTTCAAACTCAGATAAACAAAATAAAAAATAACGCGGATTTATGTCTTAGTAAATATATATAACCTACAGGAACATTCTCCTGAACTCAGTAGTCATAAGAAAGGATCAAAGTTCATTTATAATCTGAATATCTTTCATTCTGTTGGCCAATAGAATATCACTAAATTTACCCTTCATATTTTACCAGCTTATTATGGTGCCCTGGCATTGTCTCTACATCCAGTGTTAGGTCCCCAGTTGTAACTAGACAGTGCATAGTCTGCTGTAATAGGATATTAGTTATTGTTTATAAAAAATAGTTATAAGGGTAATTCAAAAACTATACTAAATTTATATAGAAAATATCAAACCTATTTCTTTGTTAAAAGTTTGTTGTTGACAATAAAAGATTATTTTGAATGTTTCCATCGTATGAATAGGAATGCCAGTCCCAATGGTTTGGACTCCTGTTATTCAAGTCATCTTCAGAAACAGAAAAGCAAAGCTAAATCATTGCCAAGAAGCTAAATCTAACATGACAAATGTAGACATACTTAATGTGAAACCTAAAGATCTACTGACCAGAAACTATCATAAATGAAGAGTTACGGAGAAATTGTGGGCAAGATCCAGTAGCAGTGACGATCAAAACAAATAGTTTTTTAATTAGCATAATACGTGTTGGTACGTATACAGTACAAGTAAACGTCACACAACACAAATTTATTACAATATAAGCACAAAATGTACAAATATATTACAATACAAGCACAAAATGCACGAATATTATGGTGATCGATTTCGGTGAACCACGCTCACCTTCCTCAGACCAGAGGGATTCACAAAAGAATGGAAAATGATTTTCCATTCTTTTGTGAATCCCTCTGGTCTGAGGAACGTGAGCGTGGTTCACCGAAATCGATCACCATAATATTCGTGCATTTTGTGCTTGTATTATAATATATTTGTACATTTTGTGCTTATATCGTAATAAATTTGTGTTGTGTGACGTTTACTTGTACTGATCAAAACAAGAAAATTTAACTGGATCCGAAGAGCACAAGATAACATCAGTAGACAAGCCCTTGATTGGAACCCACAAGGAAGAAGAAGAAGACATGTAAGACCAAAATTTGAGTGCAGGAAAACTGTGGAAAAGGAAATAAAAAGAGAAGGCAAGAACTGGGGAGAGATCAAGCAAATGGCTCAGAATCGTGTCAGGTGGAAATATTTGTTGCGGCCCTACGTCCCCCATGGGATTAATGGAAATGAGGCAAGAGAGTCAAGTCTAATTATTTTAACATGAAATTTAAGGCAAAGAAATAGTTTAAAAAATACCAAAGTCACTTAGACTAAACCACACGCAAAAAAAAAAAAAAAAAAAAAAAAAAAAATGCACTTGTCAGTCAAAGGTCCCAATGGTCATTCAAACGCAATAAAATACAAAAATAGGGACAGAGAATGGTGCTGGAATGACTAATGTTGGCATGTGTGCAGCCCTGCAATTATTCATTATTCATCATTAAGACACAGATTTTCAAGATATGGGCGAATGTGAGGGGCGAATGTAGATGGATGAATGTAGTCATTGTTACTAACTAAATTCAACTGTTCCCTAGAAAGAGCTATTTATTAATAGCCCAATAACCAGGGAAACTAAGGGACCTACAGTTTTACGTGGGATCCGAACCACTTAGTGTTGGTCTGATTTTCAGCTAATTGGCAGACCAGATACTCAGTTCTCTACAAAACATCCAAACCTTGACTACCACCTAACATAGACACTACAGACTTTTCTAGTAATGTCCCATGTTGATGGCAATCATTGAGATCGTATTGTAATTTGTAAAATTATCAGTAAATATATGATTGTACTCATTATTAAAGTAAGACAGAAATTATCAGTAACTAACAATTTGTTGTACATTATTGTTGTACAAATTTGTTTTTAGGCAAGGAGATGAGTCAGATAGTACATTTATTGTACTGAGTGGTCGGCTGAGATCTGTCATTACTCAAAACAATGGCAAAAAACAACTGGTTACAGAATATGGCAAAGGCGACCTTGTGGGAATTGTGAGTACTTGATAAAGTAATTAAATTATTGTGTCATGTTACATTAGTGAATAAGCAGCAGGCCAGGACGCTAATGTAACTTGGTCAAGCCTAATGTAACCTAAAGTATACCTTGGTCATGCAGAATTTAAGGTATATGAATGTTCATGTAACTTTATAAAGTTAAAAAGCTTTGGACTCTCATACACAACTTAACAATAGTTAGTATTTTTTATTAACTATTTCATCAAGAACTGAAATAGTCACATATGTATAAATCAGAATTATGTTAGTTAAGAAAAAAGTTGAAAATCAGGTAGAAAATTTACAATCTAAAAATATTTATGTGTAAAAATGTTTAAATATTGATCTCCCGTCACAGAGCTAAGTCCAGGTTTCGGAACCGTTCAACATATTCTTCTCCTATATTGATTGAAGACCAGTTAAACCCCTTGAAAATAATGCAACAGGCAATATTTAACTGTGTCATTTATAGTTTGAATTTTGGCTCTGCAATCACATGACTGATTATTTGCCATGCGTCTCTTATGAAATAGTAAAATAATTTTTTTCGGCAAATCCCAACTAAATCTTTCCAGTCACACTATCCATTGGAAACCACCTATTTCCATTGGAATTTTTTTACTATCCTTGATCACATCTCCAAAATATCTCATTACTATTTCATTCCTATCTCTAACTTTCCCTATTTGTGCATTAAAATCACCTAGAGCCACCTTTCTGTCTCCTGTTACTATATCTTCAAGTTTTGTTAGGAAATCTTCTTTGCTTCCAGGTCCAGATTGAGGTGGTTATAATTGTATGAGGTCAATAATTCATCCTTTGATTGTAAGTTTAAATTTACTTATCACTAACATATTTCACCTGGTTGGTAAAATTGTACATGACCTAGGTGGTTTTTTGAGAAATATTCTTGTTTTTCTGAATATTTTTCTGAACAATCTCCTTAAACTTTTTTGTTATTTGCCAACTGTTTTATGGTATATTTTGAGTTGAAACGTCAAGTTTATGTTTTTGGAATACTGTACTTAGAATATTTGGATATTTTGTTTCTTCACAAATATTTAATTTTTGTTATTCTTGCTAAATCACTAAACAAAACGTAAATCCATGTATATAATTTGTTTTCTGGAATTCATAAGTTTTTTTCTAATAAACTAGGCTCTCTAATTAGGAATTTCATGTTTTTTGCTCTTGGTAATTGAAATACATTTTAGTATATTAAATTTTTATTATATTAAAGTTGTGGTTGTTATTGTGCTTTAGGTTGAGATGGTGACTCGAACTCCACGAGGTACAACGGTGATTGCAATCAGAGACTCTGAACTGGCTAAATTACCAGAAGGCCTTTTCAATGCCATCAAGTTAAGACATCCCATTGTTGTAACAAGGTTGATTAACATCCTTGGGCATAGGATTTTGGGTAAGTGACAAAATTATTCCTTTTTATTAAAGGGCTTATAAAAAAATTGACATATTTAGTTTAATTGTTTTTAATGTTTTAGATACATAAGCTATGATAATAAACATAGAATTCATTTTTTCAAACACCTTAAAGTAGTTTTATAATTTATTTAGCTAAAATATGATTACTTTTGCAGTTTTAGAGGAAAATGTATTGTTGTGTAGACATTTTTGTAAATATTAAAACACTTTATAGAGAACACACATTTATATGTTGTAGACATGACTACAATCACAATTTTCAGATCAGAAACCAATTTGCAAGTCATTGTCTGTTTTATATGGCTCTTATGTGGTAGTGGATATATTTTCCATAAACGTCCACCTAACCTCGGACCAGGTCCCTATAAATACCCTCGCGCTAACACCTGTCTCCTCAGGCACAGACTGTCTAGTGATGTTTAGTATAGTTTACCAGATCTATTATATTATTACATTAATATTAGGGGTGTGCGAGTACTCGAAACTTCCGAGTATTTGATCGAGTATTTTATTACTCGAACTGGGCTCAAAGCTTCTGAAAATACTTGAAGTTCGATCGAGTAGTTGTATTTCACAAAATATTAGATTTACATCTTAATTTAGTTTAAAGAGTAAAAAGTTTTATAAGTTATGAATAAAAATTGTGCCCTTCCTTGTGTTTTACCCTTAATCATATGTTATTTGTTTGGTACACGTAATTATGAACTAAACAATACGCCTAAGAATAGGTAGTACACGACAACAGTCAAATGAACTAGTCGATGTAGTGAACGAGCTCGTTATTATGATTTGAATTAGTTCAATTCAAAGTGAACAACAGAGCTGGGAAGGTAGTGATCACAGTAAATAGTTACCGTAGTAGCGATCACACATGTTGGTCGTCGAGTCTACTAGTCACTTGTAACCTAACCGAAAATAGTGAGAATAAAACAGAAGTGCTGGTTAGTGTCTTTATGACCCAAGAAAGGGAACGAGAGATCCGGTTCAAGATGCTTAAAAATACCTGTTACCGATACAAATCTAATGGTCTGTACGCCGTGGAAATTATGCATATTTTATATCAATAATACCGCTCAATCAAAAGGTCCCGAGAACGGGTCACTTTACATTCCTAGAATCAAACTTCCCATCGTTTTTAGGTGAAAGTTCATCTCGGTTGTATTATACGTATGTGCAAGGAACCTTTCTCTCCTTTTCGGAACTGAAATTATCGTATATTTCTCGCGAGTCGATTGAGAATAATTTGAGGGAATCGTCCAATGATTTGACGTAAGAAAATATCATATCATATAAAATATGGTAATGGCGTTCTAGCAGCGTGTGACACAACATTATGTGTATATATATCCATGATGTACGTCTATTTAATTATTATTCGGAAAACACCTTAGATCGCCAAAACTGTGTGTAATATTTGCGCATACGATATTTTTTCCTGTCAATTTGTTGAACGATTTCCTGACTAGGTTAGATAATAACACAGTTGGAATGTAAAAGGTGGTGAAGTACGATAATTTTGATTCGTAAACTCACTGAACGGTTCCCTTTTCACGTCGATGTAAACTGTAAAACAATCATGAATCAACCGAAGTCAGGAAGAAACATGTTGGAAGACCTTTTCTAAACAAAATACGACGAATTTAGAGATTCGGAAAATAGTTTTTATTGAACCGAAGCCTCATCAAACATCTCGTTTTTATTCACAGGTTTATAAATTAGCTGCCCAAAATCTTCACTGTGTCACTAGTTGGCACTTAGCTGATATTTCAGACTGCATCTCGTCTCTAATATCGGCTAGATCTATTATATTAGCCGACTACGTCTATAGTTTTCATTCGATTATGCCAGGTTTTCATGAATTTCTCGTTATGAAATAATTATTTATCTGTTTTTCAGTATAGCCTCATGTATCGAAATAGTTTCAAGTTGCACACATTTCATTACCGATCATAATATAAAAACTAATTCATCCTAAGCGACTTTAAAATTTATTTTTATTAAACCTGCTTAGTTATTATCAATCGATTTACAGTTATTGTCATCCTGATTTTCAAATTTGATTATATAATTCAGAGCTTATTTTCGGTTAGTTGTAACCTTGTTATTACTGAATTAAATACCCATAGAATACAGATCCACTCTTCTTGGCGTGTACACAATCAATTTTTTGTTGAGAGGAGGCAATTCTGAGAGCAAATGACTTCATTTGGCGATGGCGCCTGAATTTTAGCATCTATTTGGTTGGATGCAGCTTTTGCCAACAAGCTTTGCTATGTTTTCATTCGGTACACTTTAAACTGAACCACCAGATAAACATATCGGCCGGCTGTGAAACAGTATAATTGGCTTGCATAGAACATTTTATCTATAATATGGGTGAACAGATTAAATCTTTATAATCCACGTTGTTTCAATTAATAATATACTTAGTTAGTTTCTTTCATTATATTAGTTAGGAAAAAGGTTAAACAAAACAATGCCACATAAAAATTTAGGAAGGCAGGAAGTAAAGTTTTATTTATCAAATGTTACAGTTACAAACAACAAATAAAATTAGTGTGTTCAGTTTAGATGTATGTATTTACGAATCTGGCAAAACTTAACATAGGCTTAGGATGGTGTCTGCCTTTTACAGTTGTCTTGGGTGAACAGGAAATTCTTCTGTAAATACTCGCTCGAAAATACTCGATACTCGAAAAAAATGCCAACTACTCGACTCGGCTCGAACTCAAAAATCACTACTCACACGCCCCTAATTAATAAATATATTTTAAATTAATTAATTAGTTTAATCTACCATATATTATAAAAAGTAGTATTGTTGTATTTTGTAAAAACATTTTCCATTGATGAAGTATGAGAATGGCTTGTATCTTCTCACGTCTAAAAAAATTTGGGATTACTGAACATTTAAAAAACTATTTTAGTTTAAATTTTCTCCAATACAAACTTGAACAAGAAAGTTGATCATATTTATTGATGTAATTTTACTGTAGGCCATAGCATATTCAATTTGTTATGCAAATTTGATGTTAACATTGTTGGAAATCAACAGGGTCTTGGAAAAGTGGATTAGTTGACAGTCGCACAGTTGATGCCCGGCCAACACAACACAACTTCACGACTGTAGCAATAGTTCCTGTGTCAGACGAAGTGCCTATTAGTGCCTTCACTTATGAGCTTTACCACTCTCTCTGTGCCATTGGTAAGCTATCACTAGTCATTCAAATATATTATTTGTAATATTTCCCATAGCAGAATACAACTAACCCATTAAGATGGCAGTTTCCAAAAGGATTGCATAACTCAGTAAATCTTATTATTTTCTGTAGATTTGATATTCAAATAAAATAAATTACTATTATATAATATCTGTAATATATCTTATGAAACTTCACTATAATAACCATAAAAGCCATAACCACACATAAACAGCAATATATGTGTGTCTCCAGAAGTCTGGTAAATGATAACATCTGACTTATACTTATTACTGTAGTTTTCTGCTTTATAACTCATTAAAAATCCATTATAATCTAGTAAACCTCCAATATCGCCAATTCTCAAACCTCAATAACCTTATACCACTTTCCTGTGTATTTATATTTAAGAAATGCTAACATTTGTTCTAAACAATCCAAAACTATTTCAAAAATTTAAGTTTCATCATGACCACCAAACAAAAACCTGTTTACCTGTTCTAGACAAAAACTTAACCATAGATTCAAAACCATGATAAACACCAATATAACTACAGCAACCATAAGATTTTCTAATAACCTGTTTACTTGTTCCAGACAAAAAAACTGAATTATAGATTCAAGACCATGATAAGCATTATAAGTATAACTACAGCAACCATAAGATTATCTGATATTGTAACACTGTCACTTATGACTTGAACTTTCAGCTATGTTGACATTGTTTTTAAACCATTAAATAACATAAACATGTGAAATATCTCACAACATTAGTTAAATGCAGTATTTTTGCAAGAAGGCCAAATTTGGTTTCATCAATTTAGAGGAATTGTACTGTAATTTTCACTGTCTTATACTTATATGTATTGTATTGAAAAGTTTGTTACTAACCTTTCATATGTTTTTAAATTGCTATCAGTACCTGATATTATAATTTTAAAACATGTACAATTTTACTAAAGATTATCACACTAAAATATGTTTAGAAATTAATAATTTAAACTGTAATTCATTATCTCAACATATGATTGCAGTTATACATTTAACAAACATGTTAAATTGATCTGTAACTAATTGTTTTATTTTATTATCAAATAATGAATTTAACTGAACAATCATTTAGGGCCATCTATCAGATTGACTTCAGAGATAGTTCGGAAGACTCTAGGGCCCACGATCATGGAGCCGAGTAATGAGTACCGTCTGACGAGCTGGCTGGCCCAACAAGAGGACCAGAACAACATTGCTTTGTATCAGTGTGATAGTACGAACACTGTGTGGAGTCAGCGATGCATTCGTCAGGCAGACTGTGTGCTGATAGTGGGCCTGGGAGACAGCCCGCCCAATGTTGGCAAGGTACTTTATTTATCCATTAGCTAGGAGTTTATTTATTATAGAAGGCCTATAATAAAACAGTAATAGGTCTGAAACACTTCTTAAAAATAAAGAACATTTTGATGGAACAATACACTCTTATATCCTGCCTTGATTTTTTTTGTTGAAAAACAATATACATTTTGGTTATTAATTCCTTAAAAAATACTTACATTTTAAATTTGCTGTCTAGATGGAAAAAGAAGTTGAACGAATGGCAATAAGAACTCAGAAAGAGTTGGTGCTACTTCACAGAGAGAATGGGCGACCACACAACACCGTCACCTGGATCAACATGAGGAGTTGGATATCCTCTCACCACCACATCCTGTGTAACAAAAGGATGTTTAGCCGTAGATCTCTATATAGAATTGTGAGTCACTTACAAAAACAATGCCTAAGGTAGAGCTCCTACCACAATTACAGATATTTTGTGGCAATTGTTCATTTGTGGCTATCAGTAACTGGATCGTGTCACAAGTGCAACTTTCTGACGTATTCAAGTGTGATATTTTGCCAAACTAAATCTTTGTAGTTATTATCAGTGAAAGGATAGTCAGTCTTCCAAAGGGGCCTCATTAACCTGAACATATTGGATTGATTGTTTTAGTTCAGGGGTGTGCTAGTAGCTCGAAAGTCGAGTTTTTTTTTCGAGTTTTTTTAAATCTAGTTGAATTTTGCCATATCTTTGAGCGTAAAACGCTATAATCAAGACAAAGTCCCTTTTGTATAATAGATTATAAAGACAATTATTTTATGTAGGCAACTGTATTTAAAATATGATCATATATCGTATTCATAAACTGATATGTTCTCGGGATGTATTCAGATTCATGAATCACGCACACAAGTCTCGATCGTACAGCCATGGTGATTACGGCGAAAAGTATTCTCGTTATTTATAAAGAAGGCACGACCAAATAAGCTGTTCCAAATAGCCGTCACTATATACATTCATGTAAAACTATCTAAGAATCAGTTATTGAATCGTTTAAAAACTTCGTTACATAACTACTTTTACCAACATTTGGAATTAACAGTTGCATTTATTTCAGGTCCATACTTTAAAAGTTCATGACTAAAACTATTCTAAGACTGACAATTTCGGAACAGATTTAATTAAATCGCGTTCAATCTGTAACATAAACTACACTTGGAACGTAAACTATTGAAAGTGAAAAGCTATAATAATTTGAGTTAGAATGCCCGGAACAGTTTTGTTCTGGCACCGTGACTAATAAAATAACGATTAATGTAGCTGCTACCAGTACATCGCCGACTCGACAAGTCCCAATGTAAAATGAACTGCTAGCCTTGGGATTCGATTTGTATCCATTTTGTTTGAAGTTGTTGTTGACTTTTACAATAAAGATGAGAATTACAGTTACTTTTTCGATAACCTGTTACGTAATTCTGTTCTGATAACGTGTTATAATAATCTGTTATTTTTATAAACTATTATTCTCGACCCGTTGACGTTCCAGATAGTTAATCTGTTTCTGTTATGGCCTGATGTTACTGATCGGCTCGAAGCCTCATTACGGCTGGTCTAGATAACGTTCCAGGTTACCAAAGGTTATGAAGTTGAAGCAGAGATCAAATAAGTTTATTATGTTACGTTACGATGTCAATAATGAGTTACAGTCATTAGGCTTTGCTTGCCCATTACAGAGTTACTGCTCAAAGTTTGTTCTGTTATCGATAATTTAACTAAACTGCCTTATGCTATGTCATGATAATGAGTTGCGGCTTTGCTTGCCCATTACGGAGCTACCGCTCAAAGTTCCTTCTGTTATCAATAATTTAACTGTAAACTGCAAGAGTCTAAGTTTCATTCATTGTTCAGTTACAGTTCTGCTTACTCCTCAGTGCGCTATATTTACTCTCCATTTCCACTATGTGTTACAGTTTATATAAAGTTCTTTATAACCTTATCATGCATCATGACTGGTTGTTACAAAAATAATAGAGCATTTCGTGTAACCTGTTAAATCTATATCAGGTTTCATTAAATAACCTGATATAGATAACGTTTCGTTAAATAATGCCCATATCTTGACGGCTCACCTTGGCACATGGAACGATGGAAGTACAAATAGTACGTTGAAAACAAAAACAAGGTTAACCTTGATCAGTCGGCACGGCAGTTGTTATCACTAGTTAGTATTTTATTAACATTAATTATTTTGTTTCTGTTAGTGGAAACAAAACATTGTAGTCAATAGTGAAATTGATGTTAGCCGAAAAGAACATATTATTGTGTTTTCATTTTTGAAAATTAAGGATTAAATACTCGACTCGAAAAAAAACTTGAACTCGAAATTATGTCTAAAAACTGGACTCGACTCCTAAAATTGCTACACGCACACCCATAATTTAGTTTTTAACAGATTTTAATTTGGAAAAGTAGATTATTTTTCTTACGTATCCTTTATCCTATGTAACTCCAAATGTGATAACTATGCTAGTTGTCTAGGCTGGTTTTACGCAGGTCAGCGTCAGCAGTAAAATTTGGTCGAAAAGTCATTTGTGCATCTTAAGCGAACGTGCTACAGCGAACACTGTGAAAAAGTGTACCCAACGCGGGACATGCCAACTTTTGCGTTACTGAGCGTGTGGCATAAACCACATTGTCTTGTAACTAAGACAAAGTTCCACAGCAGAAATCTGTATAAACATATGTGTAAAAAAGTTCTTGAATATTATCAACAAATCTTGTTGCAACATTATTGCTTAGTACTTAATTCAAACATAATTAATATTGTGTTTGAATTAATATAAGATAAATATTAATTGTAGATCTGTACTAGTTAGGATATGACGGCTATGCAGCTATGATTGTAGAGATTAAGTTTGTTGATGCAGCTTATGTTTCTGTTATTTATCTACAGGTTTGGAACTTAGATAGTTTTGAAAGAGTAGTTCTGCGTTGAATTGATATGCTCAAATTCTAAGATTTTAAGCTATTATTATATAATGCATTATTAACTTAACAATTAGAATATTATGAGGGTTGTCCGGAAATTAAGGTCTCCAATGTTTTTTTACATAGTGTATTGTTATGAAAAAAGAGTGAAAGAACTTTTATCGTTTCGTAAAGATACTTTCAAACTATTAACAAAACCATTAGAGATTTTGAAATCTTAGACATTTACCTATTTTTGTAGTCCCTATCATGATCAATGCACTTTTGGAGTTGTTCCGGGAGCTTTTCCATAATCTCACCATACCAATCTCCGGCCGATGGAAGGTATCGTCACTTGAGGATTTTTTTCCCTCAGTTATTGTTTCAAGTTGAGGAAAAAAAAAAAAAAAGAGTCACTGGGAGCCAAATCAGGGCTGTATAGAGGGTGGTCAATTATTTACCACCGAACTTTGCCGATGATATCCATCGTGGTTCAAGCGACGTGTGGACAGATGATGTCATGGTGCAAGGGAATGCCCTTTTGTCAGCTAATCTCTCCTTTTGTTCTGTATCAACAAAATCTTGTTTACGGTAGTCTTAAAGATGTCCTCTATCTATTTGGCAATCTCTCACACAGTCATATGCCGATCTGCCAGCAAAAATTCCTCAACCACTCCAGAGGGGTGGAGACTGGCCAGAATAGTGGCAAGGGAAGTGAGGAACAAATCACTGTTGTCAGATTTACGCTAGCTTGCTCTGTTGCAATGGGAGCTAGTTGGAGACCTTAATTTAAGGACAATCCTTGTATTTAAAGGAAAATTAGTCTAAAATAGATGCTGTAAGAATGGATTTAGTTTAAAAACAAATCGATTTATGTTTTCAGAATGAATTATACAGTAAGGTATTAATGTCAGAGCCCAACATTCACTCAGATTTCTCCAGGCTTGCAAGGTGGCTGACTGGCACATCAGTTGGGCTGGTGTTGGGTGGAGGAGGAGCTAGAGGAGCTTCTCACGTCGGCATGGTGAAAGCTATTCAGGTGATTGCTTGTCTCACTAAGAAATAAACTATTGTGCAAACACAAACCAAGTTATTTTAAAAATTTTATAAAGGAGAGGTCAACCTCCTTTTTATCCTTACTCTGCGCATTCCTCATAGACTATTGATCTGTGCGAGGAACTTAATCAGACAGAGTAAGGGAGCAATTCAGTACAGTAGAAGGTGAATATTACTGATAAATTTTCCAGTCCAGGCCAGATTCGAAAACCAGCGCTATCTCTAACCCAAGCTCAAAGCCATAGACTGCTCGGCCACCAGCTCGCCCATAAGTAATTAATAATACACAAAGTTGTAAATTCTTGACATAATCATTTAAGTCAAAGTATTTCAAACAATCTATTTTGATACTACAATAATGAGATTTTAATAAATATCTGGGCTTGTTTAATATTTATGTTACTTAATGAAAAACAGAATATTTGCATGTATCGGGTTTCAAGATGTACTTAACATTAAAATTAACCCAATAATAAAGTTATTGTTATATAAAAAAGTCAATTTTTATGTCAATAACTTTATTGTTGAGTCGATCCTAATGTTAAGTACTGTATGGGTATGGTTTTATATTTCTTTGCTTGAATAATAAAATTCAAATTACCAGGAATTAATACTCCATCAGTAACGTGTAGGTCTTCACATATCGATGTTTTCTATTATTATATCAATGTTCGATTTCCATTCAACTGCTATTTCAAAACTTTTATTCTTTCTCTCTCTTCATTTTTCATGAATATGAACATCAACAGATGACTTTTAGGTTTATATTTCTGTTGGACAGGTGAATGGGATAAAGGATTGATTTTGTCGGTTGGGTAGTTGAATCGACTGTAAAGTATTGAGTGTGTGGGGCTGTGGGGGAGAGTCGTGGTTGGGCATAGAGAATGGATTCAGTCCGTTGGGTGGGCCTAGTAGTAGTATTAGTACTAGTAGTAGTTCCACTACTAGTAGTAGTAGTGGAATCTAGTAGTAGTAGATTCCAGTATGTGATAGCTAAGAAATATATTGGCAGATACATATAGGTACAGTATTTTTTATCGTCTCACCAATACATGTACTGTGGTATTGACCCACTTACCTTATGCATGCAATGGTATTGACTCTCCCATTCAACCATACACATTGGTACAAGACAGTAGGGCTTGATCAATTAGTACCCTAAATTTTGTTCTTCCGATCTTTGCTATTTTCTGTCTGCTGTATTTTGTCAACATAATAATATCATTTGTTGATACTGTTAAATAAAATGTATTCATTCATAATAGAATCTCATAATAGAAAATGAAAGTTTTTGACGAGGAAATACAAAACAAAATGTATATATAGACTGAATAACTTGAATTAAAAAGTCGGGAAATTGTATTTATCTCATTCATACATAATTGAAAAAGGGTTGTCAGTAGGAATCAGTAATTAAGATTATCTTGTTTTAAAATTGATTCTTGATTATGATTTCAGTATAAAGAATCAATCCATCCTTAACACTGAGCATTTCTAAGAAAGTATCTATTTATTCATTTATATGTAATAGCCACATATTAAAACCGTAATTGCGCATAAACTACCTTATATCTTTAGAATAGTGAGTAAAATGGTTAAAGTTTAGTTAGTTAGTTGGTTAGTTATTCTTGAGAATATTGTCAGTTTTTATAGCAAAGTTGTGAAATTTCATGACATATATGACAGTAAAGTAGATTTTAATCAAACACCACAAAGTTTAATCTGTAAAATGTATAGTAGAATAATAATTGAAGTAATTTTCAACAAGTATTAAACTTGTTCTAATTTGAACTGGAAACAATTGTTTAGGAGGCAGGTATTCCCATTGACATGGTGGGAGGGGTCAGTATAGGTGCCTTCATGGGAGCCCTGTGGTGTACAGAGAGGAACGTGACCACCATGACTCAGAAAGCCAGAGAGTGGTCTAGGGTAAGGTGTTCTCTTAATCTTAAGAACATATACTAATCAATAAGAGTTTCACTCAAGCACTTTTCTTAATTTAATTATTTGACAAGAAAATTTAAAGAGTCATTTCTTTTAGAGTAATTTTCCTGAACGCCAAAAAAAAATCACTTCTGTATGTTGGCATGTGCAGTTTACATACAGTTAATGAAGTGTTAAATGCATGTATTTCTAAAGTAATTGAAGATTTTATATTTTTTTATATATATCTACAGTATGTGTAACACATTCGCTGCGGCGGCGTAAGTAGTTTCAACATAGTCAGGGCTGGATTTAGCATTTTTGCGCCCCTAGCTTCCAATAATTTTTCTGCCCCCAAGTCTGGTTAAAGTTACTTTCCTAAAAACCTTTATTAAAAGATTATATGAGGCCTATATATTAATTGCTTAAATACTACTCCACGATGGAATTTTATCATTGCAAGTTTTTTTTGAGGAGTTTACACGGTTATGGGCTTAACAAAATACCGTTAATGTATTAACAAAAGATTGGTTAATAACTTTGTTTTTGTTGAACTTAGTCATTTGGCAAATAATTACAAAAAACTGTAATACATATAGGGTAGTGTGAATAAAACCTAGCACTTGCTAGGTCTAAGGTTTTTTTAAGCAAATGCTATGGATTTAGTGAAAAAAGTAGGCTAGCACTACCTAGGCCTAGTTGTTGCTAGAGTTGCCGGGACGCCTTAGCAACTGCTTGAAAATGAGGTGAATAAAAAGGAACTCCTAACCTTAGAGGTTAGCAAGTGCTTACAAATTCTTAAGCCTGGTCTAGGGCATCCTAACTGTTAGTTAGACCTTTACTACTCTACGATATGGCTGCGTTTTTGCACATTCATAAATGATCAACAATAATTGTTATCAATAACTTTACTATAATCATTATAATCAACTGTAATTAAAAATTAAGCTTTATCATTATTATTTTTTTAAAGAAATAAACAGAAAAATAACAATTATTTTTTATCTCATTATGAATATTTTGGGGTCATGTACAGAGCATATGCTTTTACAGTAAGTGGGTTTTGTTAGGTCTACATAGGCCTACATGGAAATATATTTATGTGTACAGACACTTTACAAACGTACAGAAAGTGCACAACACAGTAGTTATCACATGTTACTAATAGTTTTGTAAGTGCGTGCACCAAGTCTACATTTGCATGCATTCCATGCCAAAAAAAAAGCATATTTTGGCTTTTTATTATATTATTTGTTATTATTAAGATTGAGGGACTAGGATTTTAGGATTAAGGAAGTTTATTATTTAACTCATATTGAAGTAAGTAACATAATCGGTATCATCTGAAGTTTTCTTTAAATTTTCCAGTTCTATTTTTCAACTTCAATTTTAATGTTTAGTAACTGCATTTGTTGCAGTAAAACAACTCTCTGTAATTTGGACAACGATAACATTTTGGTTTCTTCAGTTTCATATTCCAAAACTTTTCGGATTCTTTTCCTTGTTTGGTTTGTCATTTGTCGTTTCTTCGTGTAGCCTATACTTATACTAGCAGGATCAAGAAGCTTTTCGTTTCCTTGTGGATCATTTTCAACTTGGAATGGGATTTTGTTTTTACCAACACTTAAACGTCCAGGTATTTTATAAAATACTGGATTATCGTTATCACTGATTATTTCATAAAACTGTGTTTCGCAATTTGTCAGCCCAACATTTTCCTGTTGCCGGTTACGTTTGTGTATGTCTTCTTCTTTATGATTACATATGTACTTTCATATTGCTTAGTAGTTTTTTAGCTGAGCAATAGTTACTTTTTTCCCAAATGCTAATGAATATTCTTCTGCAATTGTTTTACAGGCATTTACTTTTTCTGTAACAGCAGAAGGAATATTTGTTTTTTCTAACACGACAGGATGTACAGTTGTAAATTTGACAAATAGTGCCCAGTTCTTGTCTCCGATATTGTCGTATTCACTCGATGACATGATTAGTGCTTATGAATAAACTCCCCACAAAGTAATACTTGAATACTGACATCACAAGTTCACAGTCACAATTGAACACTGATGCGTTCATATTCCCACTCTTCCGCTGAGTACCTTAGTGGAAGGGGAAACATGCGCGTAGCTTGAACTAAGCCTAGCACGTGCCACCCCTAGCAACTGCTTAACTGTATCCGGGACGATCTAACTCCACCTGAGCTGGTGCTACCATGATTTAGCATTTGTTTATTCACTCGTATTTTAGCAAGAGCTAGATCTATGTAGTAGGTCCTACCCACCAAGTGCTAGGTTTTATTCACATCACCCATTATAAATTAGTTTTAATCTCAGAAACACAGCTTACATGAAGTATTTTGATAACGTGACACAAAAACTGTGTTTTAAAGTAAAACTAGATATTTTGCATGTACAAACAGTAAATTGTACTAGTTTAAAAAATAACATTTTTCTGTTCGATTAGAATACTAAACGCAAGAAAATGGGTATAGTTCAAACTATTCCAACAGTCTGATATGTAAAAAACATAAATCACATACATAAACAAGCTCGACTTGAGCTGGAATATTTCAAAGCACAAAGGTTTCAGGTTCAAAAAAACTTAGCTGGGTATTCACCACTCCACAGAAAACCATTATTAGTCAAATATTTGTTTGTGTTTTTTATTTTTTTAAACTGCATATTGGAATATTGAAGGAAAACCAGACAAATGTCATTTATATTGATATTTATTATTGAGGGATGAACGATAAACGTTCCGTTCGAGGTTATGTTAGCGCGGAGAAAATGAATCGGAAGAATCAAAGAATGAGAACGGCCAGCGCCACAAGGAATCACGGAGAAATCTGAAGTTATTTTGCGTCACTGTAAGACTGTCAGCCTTCTCTATACGAGGAATATGTTGCACAGAACTGGCAGTGGCAATACGATGCATACCGCTCGATGACATCCCTACAGCCAATTATCCCGTGTTTAAGATAAATGTTGTAACGAAGTTGATGCATAATGTTCAAAAATAGTTTAACTTTATAAACAGTTGTTTGTTCCATTGAGCTTCAAAATCAGAATGCTTTATTAGCCTGATTGTTTAAATCAATTAAAAAAATATGTTAACTTATGGCTATTTATTTTTATTTCTAGATATTTTTTTAACTTTTTTTCTCGGCCGTGCGCCACCTGAGAGCTTGCGCCCATAGGCCCGGACCTTGGAAATCCGGCCCTAAACATAGTGACATGTAAAATTGATACTTGGGCAATTCATACAATATTTTTAGTTTATATGTTAGGTAGTTATAATATTTAATCCTTTTCAACCCACCAGTTCATTCTATTCCAGTCAATTTATTCATTATCAGAAGTCTAATAAATCTAAATATCCCGTTATATCATCGAACTCTAAAATCATTGAGACTGCTAGTCACATTTTGGTCATTAACAGTTAGTCTATATGGTCCAGCCACAGATGTTAAAAACAAAACACTAATAATAATAAATATACACACTAAACAATTATTTACATATAGTACACTTCAAACACAAAAAAAAAAATCAAGTTATATGCAATGTTTGGACCACGCTACGAACGAACGACAGTCACCCGTGCAATGCTAGACTCATGCTGAAACATAACAGTTCTGATTGCCTATTGACTACGCAAGGCGTTATCAGCTTGCACGCACCAAATGCTGTGACGATGTAAGGCGTCATCCGCAGCGAATGTGTTAAATGTAGCTCAGTAGGTAAATAATTTATAAACCTAAGTGAGAAGTGCATTCTTCTATAAGTTGACAGCAGTAATAGTGGTTGAACAAATATCACTGTGGTGATGTAGAATTTTGCAATATTTATTGTTATAGTGAATGTCTTTTTATTTTTCTATTACAGTAATAAATTAATTAACAAAATGGATGGCAAATAAGCACAAAGAATTATGCCAGTTCTTTATGAATTGATGGCAGTATTATACCATCTCTGGGAGTATAAGACTGGTCTTCTTCACTGTAAAAACTTTTTTAATAATAATCAATTTCACACATTTTTGAGTGGGGGAATGTTTATTTGTTTATATATCTCAATAAACAGGCTATTCATAAAAACTCCTTCAAGGCTTTGGTATATGATTACATAAACTAAAACTTTAAAAAAATGCCTAAAAACATTTGTCCTAAAACAGCAAGACAGTTTTCTCTCTGTCTGATAATGTTTTTTTAAGTAGTTTATCATATTTTAATAACCTTCAAACCCGGTATATGTATGAAGAATAGTTAGACTAATTTCGCATGGAGTATCAAGTTTCTACTTTTTACCATTTCAAAATGGCGGCTTTCAAAAATTTTTTAGTTTTTAAAACAATATCTTAAAATTATACATTTTTCAAAAAACCACAAGATAAAATAATGCTAAATTTTATGTAGTAAATGTTTATTTGGTGCAGTGAATATTTGGATTGGATCATTAATAACTGATCAGTTGTAATTTTTAAATGCAGTACATGCTAAATGTTATAGCAATTTTATCAAATCTTTGTAAGCTTCTAAATTAAAATTCATCGACAGTGATGGTTGACATTTTGAAAAGCTTCTGTAGTACTCTAACAACTTCTGGTAGTAATAAATGAAATATTAGTTTAGAATTCAAATGTTATTTAACAGTATGTAAAATATTAAAACTTGTTATTGCTTATACACAGTTCGTTCTTTCAAATGATTTTTCAATGTCTTAAAAATCTATGGAATTAAAAAACTACAAAATGCGTTGCCTTTCAAATAATAGAACAACGATTTTTTAATACAGTTAATAAGTAACCTAAAATTCCAGAATTTTAATTTAGAAACCTACAAAAGTTGGATAAAATTGCCACAACATTAACATGTACTGTATTACAAAAATTACAATTGATCAGTTATTAATGATCTAATCCAAAGATTCTTTGTACCAACTTTTAGTAAATAAAATTTTAATTTTTTTATTGTCTTGTATTTTTTTCTAATCTATACTTTTTTAAGTTATTAAGCTTTGACCACTAAAAATGGCTACCATTTCGAAATGGTACAAAATAGGAACCAGGCATTCTATACTAATAAATCAAACAAAAAGTTCTTTATTAATGCACATGAGTACATTTAAATATTGTCAATTTTTAGTAAAAAATACCAAACATAACTATTTAAAAACAAGTGTCCACATTTGTTTTTAATTATTTTGTGAACAGAGGTGGAAAAACTCACCCAATGAATAAATTGGTTTATTAATTATAAATTCCTCGAGTTTTTTAATTTATCAAAATTATTTTCATACTTCGTGTTATCAGGCAAATACTTAGTGTTAAAGTAAGTACTGTTTTTAAATTACGCCGCCGCAGCGCTGCGGTCACCGTTTAGCGCATGCGCGCCATGTAGCCACATCTGTTGGGAAGCTACAGACACCATTACGGAACCATCCGATCGAGTCTACATCTGTTTGCGTGATTTTAAAATGACCACCTATTGAGAATCCCGCTGACTGCGAAGTGCGGTTTCTCTGTGCTCAAGGCTTCAAAGCAGTTGACATTCATCGCCAAATCAGTGAAGTGTATTGTGAAAACATTATGAGTGATGGAATGGTTTGGAAATGGTTAGGGCCTTTAAAGATGGCCACACAAACATTCATGATGAGGAACAAAGTGGGCGACCATAAGTCATTACCAATGATCTGATCAAAAAGTGGACTTTAAAGTGAAAGAGAACAGACGATTCACGATTTCGTCCTTAGCTGAAATGTTTCCTGTTGTCTCAAGAAATGTTCTTTACGAAATTGTGTCCAAACAATAAAATTATCGGAAACTGTGTTCACGCTGGGTGCCAAAAATGTTGACTGATGAGCACAAAACAAAAAGATTGGGCAGTGCATTGAGTTTTCTCAAGCGATACAGTAACGAGGGGAATGATTTTTTAAGCCATATTGTCACAGGCGATGAAACATGGGTAGCCTACGTTACACCGGAATCGAAGCAGCAATCAATGGAATGGCGGCATTCATCATCCTCTAGGAAAGTGAAATTCAAACAAACAATTTCTGCTCAGAAAATCATATGCACTGTTTTTGGGGTGTGTTGCTGGTCGATTTTTTGCCTCGCGGAGACATGATCAATGCAGCTGCGTACTATGAGACTTTACAAAAACTGCGCCGCGCAATTCAAAACAAAAGGCGTGGTTGCTGAGTGCAGGTGTAGTTTTGCTCTACAATAATGCCGTCCACACACAGCAAATCAAACACAAGACCTTATGACTTATTTTCGCTGGGAACAATTGGACCATCCTCCATACAGTCCCGATTTAGCGCCGAGTGACTACAATTTGTTTCTGCACTTGAAGACGCATCTGGCGGGGTAGCACCATTCCGATGATGACAAAGTAAAAATGACTGTGAAGCAGTGGTTGTCTAATCAGGCGGCAATCTTCTTTGACGATGGCATACAAAAGCTGGTCCCAAGATACGATAATTGCCTTAATATTAATGGGAATTATGTATAGAAGTAGAGTAAAGTATGGCTTTTTCAAGTGAATAAATTATTTTTGGAAAAGATTTACTTTTTGTTTTTTATATCAAAACTGTATTTACTTTAAGAACACGCCTCGTACTAACAACTTTGTTTTCCTTAATATGTTGGTTTTTTCTGTAGCATTTAAATCTGTGTTGAACTGAGATTTTTTCACTCTTATATCTTTATTGTATTTATGAGATGAAAGCGATTTTGAATTTATTGCCTCATTTTTTAAATTAATATACAGCCAAAAATTTACTGCCTATAAACTATGAATATTTTAAGGTTTACGTACTGGATCCACTGAACAGATTTAGATGTAATTTATAGGGGAGTTAGCTTTTGTATCATAAAGACCTACTAAGAGAATTTCTCGAAATTTCATTCCTAATGGGTAGAAACCTCTTTTCCATAAGTGTTTAAAATAATTTATTAAAAACATTCCATAAGGCATTTATTTAATAATTTATTTCGAACAGCTGATACAAAAATATAAATATGACACAAAAGTTTGGCTAATTATTTGGTTTTCATTGTGAAATGTTCAAGGTTATTTCAACTAACTCTGACGTGATTTCACTTCATTGCATTCCCCTAAAGTAGACTTATAAGGTTTTCTAGACTATAAAACTTTGTTATCAATGAGAACAGTAACGGGCTGGGCTTTTATATTGATGAGATGTTTTAGAGAGAACTACGGAGGGAATGGTAAGCTAGTTTAGAGAACCAACCCATATTGAAGCAAGAGTTGTCGACTAGTATATATATTTATATATATATATATATATATATATATATATATATATATATATATATATATATGTATATATATTTATATATAAAAATGAAGAGGTTGATCTTTTAATCCTAGTCTGCCATTCTCAATAGACTATTCATCTGTGCTGGGATCATAGTAAGGGGATGACTCAGACAAGGGGAAAATTACTGATAAAAACTCCCAGTCAATGCCAAGAATTCGAACATGCCCTATCTCTAATTCATGTGTACAGTTCTGACACCTTAGACCTCTTAGCCACTAATTCTCAAGAGGCCGTGAAAAACTAGGATGACCAGTAATTAGGACTACAACAGCTGTTCTATGGATGATCTATAAGGAGCATTATATAATGTACTGATAATTAATATGACAGTAATTACTGCCCTGGTTAACTTTTACACTCCCCTTATAATGTTCTTTTTTACTGTAGAAAATGACATTATGGTGGAGACAGCTTCTGGATCTGACATATCCAGCAACATCCATGTTTAAAGGATCATACTTCAATCAGACCATCTACAGCACTTTTGGGGACACGTACATTGAAGATCTCTGGATTCCATACTTCACGGTTACAACTGACATTACAGCCAGCGTCATGCGTGTCCACACTTACGGTTGGTGTTAGAATACTGTATTCAATACTGGTGTATCAGCGGATTATTCACTGTCATACGACATACAAATTTTGTGTCAAACACTAGCTAACTATATGCTCTGACGATGATAAACTATATGCTATTTCGATAAAAACACAAGAACTTTACTTTATTTAATTAAATACTTTTACCTACAATATATTTTTGAAAACAAATTTACAGCCATACAATCATTTGCATGTTACTTGCATACTGTTAAAAAATCATTAAGTCTTTCAATTTTTTTAATCGCTTAATTTTCTCAAATCATAGTCAGCAAGTTACAAATTTAAAAAAGATACTTAATACTGGTATGTCTGTCACTTTTACGGTTGTACCTTCATACATTCAAAATCATATTTTAGTTAATTATCTTATTTTTGTTCGTTGAATTAGTTTTGATTAGCTCTCAAGTACGATTGAAGAACTCGTTGCAAAAGGACAGCTTTTAAAAAAATTTTAATTAATCAAGATTTTTTAATCCTAGATCTGCAATTTTAAGGCATATATCTGATTGACACATTACATTTGAACATTAATTTATCTAAATTTACATTAAACCTCAGAGAAGTAGGGTTGCAGAGCAAGTAATGATGTCAAAGATGTAAATAGTTACTGTACTTTTTGTAGTTTCTTTTTTAATTCATGCAAAATATTGTGATGGGAAATACGTCACAATTACTCAGTGGTACATTTAATATATCTCTAAGGTTTGTTGTATAGCAAAACAAATTACTATAATGCAGTAGACACTATCCTAGCATTTATCCAGAGCAATTATTGTAGTCATCTGCAGGGTGTCCACATTTTGTAAAGTTAGGGAAAACAAATTTGGTCAGGAGAGTCAGGGAAATGAATGAAAATCCTGGAAATTCAGGGAAATCTGCCCCAGTGATGGATTTGAGGGGATTGTTTTATGCTCTAGTTGGCTGTAACCTCAACTAACGTTGCATTTTTCTAGTTATGTTATGCAATTAATTAGAGTGGTGGTCAATAGTGCAATGTCCTATATCATTGATTTTATACACAAATAGATTTACCATACAGTGTTAAATTATAATTATGAGTCTCAAAAATCAGCTGTTTTTGTGGTTCAATTTGGAGTGCTAGTATAGTCCCATGTAAATTTAATGCAGTTTAAACCAGCTGTGGTTGCTGGCCTCACTAACTAACAAAATTACAGGCATAAAGAGTCCTATTAGATGGAATATCTATTGTAGGTGCACAATCAAGGTCTATATGTTCTGATAATATTCTCCAGTGTTGAAATAAGTATTTAAATATAATTTTTCTTCATTTGTAAGATTTATTTTATGAGACTCTTATATATATTTACTTACAGGTTTCCTTTTTGTAAGTGTTTATAATGAAAATATTAGCAATGTAGCTTCGTAGAAATGTGTTTGTGGTTTCAATAAAACGTTAGCAAGATTACTATCTCCAGAATAATCATTTTATTGTAATACTTAAAATACATTTAGACTATAACGCATTTTTGAAAAATTGCGAGAGTCAGGGAAAATTACGAGGGCCGTTCGGAAAGTAACCTCCGGTGTGCTTTAACCCTCGAACCGGGTTCTACTTTTTCCTGTACCGTCACATCATTTTTTGCGCATTTGCAGACATTTTTTCAAAAAATGATAAAAAATAGTAAAATTATATAACCCTACTTGTGTTTGGTATTAGTGCACTCCTAATAAAGCAGGCTATCTAATAATAATAAAATATTACATCTTTGGGGAAAAGAAAAATTTTTTATGACTCATGATATCTCAGACAATGACTTTTGTAAACATAAAAAAGGGGGGGTCACCTTGAAAACAATATATTATATCTAAATTCAAAATTCCAAGATAGCCTAAATATTACAAATTTCATCTAGTTTCAGGATATATAAAGGTTTTATATGTTATTTGAAGTATAAAAGTAATTAATTATACTTACAAAAACCCTGTGTAGTACAATATATGCAAAAATTAGTTGCTGTGGTAACATAATTTTCAAAACTTTTCTAAAAATTCTATATAATCAGTACAGACTTCTAACTAGTACTAAAATTTATAGAATTACTTGTTCTATAAATAAAATATATTTGTAAAATGATTACCTTGGTATCCTCTGGCTGTGAGCTTAGGGGCCCACAGATGATGATGAAATTTATCCGGCGTAAGCACACAAATGTGATATTCTTCATGTTCACAATTTTTTTTCTTTTATAAAAAGGCTTCAATATAATTTTTGTTGTTGTATGTATATACCAAAAGTAATGTAAACACAATTATATCATAATAACACCATAATTACGTATAATAAGGCTTACAAATACAATTGAAAGTTAACAAAACTTCCAAGGCTAGCGTCAGTTTAAAAATCGCTTTCACATTGGACAACGAATATTCATCATATTATTTTCCATTGTTCCCGTCGTCTTAGAACCAAGTCAGGCATACCACTACAATCGGTAACTCTTCCCGTTTCCAGTGGTATATGAATCTTGTCAATAGCGCTAATAGGTATACTATAACAAGTGATAATATCGAGCGATGTCAAATCGACAATTTTTTGTCGATTGCCAGTACAGAATCAACACAAGTCGACAATTATTTGTCGAAACGCGGCACGAGGGTTAAATAAAATTCAGACATAATTAAAAATATTTTATTATATACATCTTAAAACTACATCTTTCAGCTATTTTTGAACATAATTTCCAAAAACACTCAAACACTTATCATATCTTTGCACTAACTTACAAATCCCTTCAGAATAAAAATCGGCCGCCTGTGCCTTGAGCCAGCCAGAGACTAAATTCTTGAGTTCCTCATCGTCCTCAAACCTCTGAGAGCCCAGCCATTTCTTCAAGTGCATGAACAGATGAAAGTCAGTGGGAGCTAAATCTGGGTTGTATGGTGGATGGTTAAAAACATCCCATTGAAATTGTTCAAGAAGGTCTTTGGTTTTCGAGCACTGTGGGGTCGGGCGTTGTCATGAAGGAAAATGACGCCAGACGACAATAAACCGCGGCATTTGTTCTGAATTGCCCTTCGTAGGTTTTTTAAAGTTTCGACGTACGAATCTGCGTTGATTGTTGCCCCTCATTCCATAAACTCCACAAGAAGAATTCCTTTTGCATCCCAAAACACAGTTGCCATTAACTTCCTGCCGGAAAAATCCTGCCGTGCTTTCGTTGGTTTGTATGGTGAGTGTGTATGACCCCACACCTTTGATTGTTCTTTGGTCTCCGGATTAACGTATTTAACCCATGTTTCATCGCCCGTTACAATTCGGTTCAGAAAAGAATGACCATCTTGATCATAGCGCATAAGAAAGTCAATAGCAGAGTCCATTCGCTGGTTTTTGTGGTTTTCTAAAAGAATTTTTGGGACCCATCAAGCACAGAATTTCTTGTAGCCTAACCTTTCTGTCACTATCTCGTACAAAACAGTCCTAGAAATCTGTTGAAATTCATCCCAAAGCTCTGAGATAGTGAACCGTCGACTGTCACGAATCCTCTCGTTGATTTTCTCGACAAGTCCATCGGTAACCACAGATGGTCTGCCACTCCTCTCTTCATCATGGACGTTAGTTCGGCCGATTTTGAAATGTCTGACCCATTCCCGAACAACTCCCTCACTCATTACTGTCGGTCCATACACAGTGCACAGTTCTCTATGAATGGCTGCCACTGAATACTGCTTGGCTGTAAAAAATCGAATGACAGATCGCACCTCACATTTGGCGGGACTTTCTATGACAGACGCCATTTTCACAAGCTACAGAAAACGAACTAGCGCTCAAACGACCTTCACAGTACCACGGCTGGATGCCGACTGACGAGACCTGCGCATCAACGCTACTATGGCGGCACTATCCCCTCCACTTCCAATTCTATGAGCAACCGGAGGTTACTTTCCGAACGGCCCTCGTACCTGAAATGGTCAGGGAAAGTCAGGAAAAATTGTGACAAAATTTGGGTGGACACTCTGATTTGGTACCAACAGCACAGCAATATAGTTAACTAACTTCGTGTTCTAAATGTCACACTTTTCATTCTTGTTATTGTACTGTGGAAACTCTTATCACAAATCTGAAGGAGATAGAACAAATTTGTCCCGGCAAAGATCGCCTGATAGTGGGTTTCATGGCAGAGAGGTTTAAATCAGCGAAATTCTAATATGAAAGTTGGTTTTCACTTGGAACTATTTGTTTTTAATACCAATTAACCTGACTAAAACCATTTATTTTATAATGAATAAAAACTGTTCAACAAATAGCAATTTGATATTGACTATTATAATAAGCTAATGAAACCAAATTTAATAGAAAATTTATGAATGAACCATTTTTATATAAGTAAGTACAGAAAAGTGAATTCAATGTACACATTAGGCCTACAAGTTTTCTATTTTTGATGTGATGAAGAAAGTAATCACATAATATAGATTTTTACAATAATAAATGAAAATTAATAAAAATGTAATGGAATATATATCTCATGATGCCATAAGAATTAGACACCCCATTGGGAGAAATTTTCAATATTAATAATTTTAAATCTGTCACTTGAAATGGTACGTGTACAAAGTTAAACTAAATTGACCTTTACAGTGAAAAACACCAGTAAAGTTGCAATAATTGGAAGTGAAGCTTTGACATGAACTGATAGGATCCAACATCTTATGTATGGTTTGTACTATTGATGTTGTGGCGTGGGCATTGAAAGGTCGAAAGTGTGGTATAGCGGGGTTTGGTTCTTGATATTAAATATTTATTACTCTCAAGTTTTCTCGTTACCTTAAAAATAAAAATATTCTATCTGTGAGTCTGAACATTCATGGTGTAAAGGTACTTTTAACATTGAGTAATTTAGAAATTTCCAGGAGATTTAAAATGTTACTTTACAGTAAAATCAAGTTTCCTACTATCAAGGTTGGTACAATCAAGATAATAGTATATTATGTTTAATACATCATTTTTACTGAATTAAGCATTTTTTAGTACAGTATACTGTATATGTCTTCTTAATATGCATTTAAACTAAAATCATTCCACCATGTGATCTATTAATTTACATGTTTATCTACAGGTATCCCCTTTTTTTATCACTTATCAGTATTAGTTTACTAGGTCTCTTCTTCTATTCAGCAAGCAAAGTTACATAACAGCAGTATTCACAATTTGATTCATGGTAAAATGTAGATTCAGTTAATGAGCTACTTTTTAGACTCGATTCCTAAGAAAGTTCCTACATTACTTACTTTTTACTATATTATTTTGCTAGACTATTTTAATATGTTTAAACTTTGAGAATAACAAATAATATAAAATATTTCTGGAATTTAGGAACTCATATAGTTTTAAAAAGTTAATTATTATGGTTATAATACTTAAATTATTAAAATATAGCTTCTCAAACTTAAAAATATTTTCCCATTAGTAATAATAAAATATTAAACATGTTACATGTATTAAAAAAAAATTATATCGAAGATTCATAGGGTCCTTGTTAATCTCATACAATTATGCAAAGAATTAATGCTAGCTGATGAAATACCAAACTTGGAAGTCGCCCTACTTATTGTCTATGTCACATATTATTAATAAAGCTGTATCTGAAGGTGTGGTTTCAAGATAATTTAAGGCAACAGAAATGTTCCATACAATTATGGAAGAACAAATCAAGTCAACAATAACTATAGACCTATTGCACTGCCTCTGATCTTGTAAAAAATCGTTGAAAAACATATTTTGTTAAAAGTTATATAATTTTGAAAACAATTTGGACTAAAGATGCTGTATTAAATAAGATATTTTATGACAGTCTTTCTCATAGCAAGCCAACTGCAATTGCCTTTTTAGATTATTGTAAAGCTTTTTCAAATTAAAATTCTTTTATTAACTCGTAACATCTTATAAATGTACAATAATTTACAAAGACAGGAGTTTTGTCTTGTGAGGATTTTTTACTGTTAATCACACTATTTTTTTATCAAAACTATATCATATAGGAATGAGACATAAATTGTTAGTAATTATAAAGTGCCATTTAAAAGATAAGATTCAAATAGTTAAGGTTACTAAGTTAACCATTTCAGATTAAATGCTGCAGAACCTCAAGAGTCCATTTTAGGACCACTATTTTTTTCATATCAACAGTCCATTGAATGTACAGGGTGTCACAAAAACTTCAGTTTAGCATGTTTTCAGGATCAGATGATACAGGTGAAAATAAGCCTAAAGTGATCAATAAAATTTGATCAAATTAGAATTTGTTGAGTCAAAACAATGTATTTTTAGAAAAAAACTGTTTATTTTGTTAACAGTTTGAAATATTTTTTATGAAACATGGGAGATGTCTAAATAAGTTGGATGTATAAATTAACAAACAAATTTGTTTTCTTATTTATCATATTTTGAAATTGGTGGCCATTTAAACATTTTAAAATAAATATCATTAAAACTATTAAGATTCAGAAGAAGTAAATTAATAGACACCTAATTTTTAGAACTTTTTAATACAGATCTAAAGATATCTTTTTTTTATGAAAATCGATTAATAAACAAAAGAGTTATGGCTATTTAATTTTTATTATTATTAATAAATAATACAAAACAGTTCATTAATAAGTAAGGACTTGTTCATGAGAGTAGATAGCTATGGAAACTTTTACAGCTATAGTAAGTGTTTGATGTGCCCTCCATTCACATCAATACGTTGATCTAGTCACCGCCTCATACTTTAGACTACCTGACCCTCTTTGATCTTTGGCATCTATCTTCAATACAATCTCTCATCTGATCGATGTTGTCAGTAGGTCTTGAATGGATCATAGATATAAAGAGATCCCAAACGAAAAAGTCTATTGGGTAGAAATTTGGAGATCTTGCTGGCCACACTATTGATCTGCAACGACCAATACACTTATTTCTGAATTGTTCATCTACATCTGAAGTGTGCTCTTACATCGTTGTTGAAGTTACCATCATGCATAAACCATATCCGATGTCTGGTATGTAGAGGTCCATCTTCCTTGATATTCATTAGATTGCGTTAAAGGAATTGTAGATAGCTTAGGTAGCTTTAATTTTATTCGGGTTAAGTTTTATCTATTAGCACAGTTAAACGTGCTTTTCAGTGTCAGGTAGCATTATAACAATTAAAATGTCCATAGCTCTTTTGTTTATGAACCAATTATAAAGAACAAGATATCTTTAGATTCGTATTAAAAAGTTACAAAAATTGGACATCTTGTTCCTTTTTCTGATTCCTAATGGTTTTCACACGTTAGCTGCCATCCTTAATATGAGTATTTTTTCTCTAAATTGCTAACAATTTTTATGCAAATTTTTAAAACAATGATGCATTATTTTTACAGTACTACCATTTCTTAGTAGAGAAATTCTACATACATAGGCATTATATGTATAGAAATATGTCGGGCATATTGGCCTGATACATTTTGAGGTAAATTTGTTTTTCTGGCTTGGCTATACTGACTGCATGATGAAAGCAAACCAGTATTCAATATGTATTACATTATTTCAATACCAAAATTCACTAAATAAATCTGTCGGGCCTATACTCGTGACAACTTGCTCATAGAACCTGCCAAAATTAAAAGTTTTATGAAAAACTTTGTAACCAACCAAAAACTTCGAAATTTGCTCTGTAAAAGTATGATGCTTGCAGTTTAATAAAGTGTAATCGGTTTCTTTAAGAAAGCAGGACCAGTCCAGTAATAATAAAAAACCAAAAGGTTGCTAAGCAATAATGTTGGGCCTAGTGGTCCGACAACATCTAGCTGAGACAAATAGCCGTCTGGTATACTGAACTGACACAGCAGCTAAATTGTTAATGATATTTGACTTTGAATTTTTTAATGGCCACCAATTTAAAATTGATAAATTAGAAAATCAATACTTTTGGCTATTTTATAAATCCCATTTATTAAGACAATTTTATAAAAATATCTAACAGTTTTAAGAACTAATAATATTTTTCCAAAAGAAACAAAATTGTGGATTATGGCTAACTAAAGCCAAATTTAAAAAAAAGCTTCAATAATTTTCAATTTATTTGATCTTGTATAATCTGGTTCTGGAGATTGTGCTAACCTTTTTTGTGGCATAATGTGTACAAACATTGCAAATCCAAAAGGTTTTGGTTGCAAAAGGAAAAGAAAGATTTTCTTTGTTAGTGTGTAGAGATGTTATGATAGAATAAATTACTACTTAAAAAACAAATCTGTTGCAGATTTTAAGGCGGAATCTGATATAAGATGCATGGTCCTTATAAATATTGTACAGACATTTTGCTTTGTGGGAAAAGGTTAAAACCTTCTATGATCTCACAGCCACATCCATATGATTCGCTTCAACCATAGTTGCATTTTTCTACTTGCTTAGCTAGTCTGCTTGCCTCTGCCACCATTTTCAAACTCTTGCTTCATTTATGAGCAATTCCGACCATTACATTTTCCATATTTAGTAATTTATTATATAAATGTTCTTATAATTTACTCCAAGAGTTATTAACCTATTGTCATTTCTTAGCAGTTTAAGTAAATATCTGATTATACTGAACAGGTGATTAAGTGAAAAATTATTTTGTTTAGTCAAATTTTGTATTATTTAAAAATGTAATGTATTTATATATAACAGGGGTGGCCACAACATGTCTATTAAGCCCATCTTTAAGTAAAAGTTAGATAAAAAATAATAAAGATAAAAATAAACAATTAAGTGTTTACTGATTTGATTTAACAACACAGCGTCTACACGGTATTTGTTCCAACTTCATCACCACACACACACATATTAACTGTCATTACCTTGTTTATATATCAGAAGTAATCTGCTACAGCCATATCCCAGGCCTAGGATCTTCCAAGGGGACATAACTTCTAGGATATGTCTTTTAGGAACTTAATATCAAGAGAATGAAGAACTAAAAGGACTAAAAAGAAGTTGAAATTCCATAATCAAGTTATGGAAAAATGTTCCAGACAAAAATATCCAGTAACAAAGGAGTATGCTAAAAAAGACAACTCTATTTTTGCGACAACTTGCACGTTTGAATTTTTTTATTCAAAAATGAAATTCATTAAATCCAAAAATTAGAACTAATTGATGAAGTTAAGTGAGCTTAGTTTGTTAAAGTCAAGCTTCATTAGCTAAAGGATTCAAATTTGATCCCAATCAATCATAACAAATTTTAAAAGGGATCAGCTGATTACCACTGGTTGTTCATTTGGCATCGAGCTATTGAGCAGGTTTTTATCAAAGACTACATTCGATCATCTAAACTCATCACACTCATATTTAATCCATATTGGCTCATATCTTAATGATCGTCGTCTTGAGAATAAATAAGTAAAACAAACAAACTGCACTCAGCAATTATCAACCAAATTTCAAAAAGCTCCCTGCAAAAAGTCTCAAAATTAAATTTAGCTTTAAAATAACATATTTATCACAAATCCATCTGTAGGATAACATTTATTATTTTTTAATTTAAAAATAAGGTTATGGCCACCTCTGATGTACAAGTTTGATATTGGTCTTGTTTTATCTCGTTAGACAATGATACGTATAATTAACTCCATTAGAACTGGAACAAAAATTAATAGGTCTAAAAAAACGTAAATTCATATTTCTCTCGATGGCCCGAAAAACTGCACATGATTAAAACATGTTTTTGTAAGGGTTTACTCAAACATTTAATACAACTGGGTTCAGTACACATCTTTATGATTTTAGTTTAAGATGTTCACAATAAAACTACCTTTCACTTTGTTCTTACTGAAACACTGTTTCGGTGATATTTAATATTTACCTGTAAGAAATACAAAAAAAATATAAAATAATTTTAAAAAATTAAGTTTTACAAACAAAAATTACATAAAATACAAGATATGAAAATAAAAAAAAAACATTATGTATGGAAAATCATATGCTGTACTTTTTGAGTGCATCTAAACTATCTATTTATTACATTTAAAGTTCAATACTTTGTCCTCTTAATACCGACATGGGACCACTCAATGGTTGTTATCGGCATGGACACTAGATAATTCGGGGGTGTCCATGTTAGGTGGTAGTCAGTGTCGGGATATTGTGTAGGGGATATAACTGGTTCCAGCTGAAAATCAGCTGAATTTCAGAATTAGCTGGAAATCAGATCAATATGTGGTTAGGATTCCATGTAAAGCTGTAGGTCCCTTAGTTGGCCTGGATATTGGGTTATTAATAAATGGCTCTTTCTGAGCGTAAGTCGGACTCAGTTAGTAACCAGACTACGCAGGTCATCCACACTCATCATATACTCGTATAATCATCCATATTCGCCTTGAAATACACACAAAGTTGTGTCGGCATCTCATAAAAAGGAATTAAAAATAAATAAAATAAGAATATTTAATACTCATTTAATATTTTACTGTCAGTAAATTTTTTAATAGTATATCATTTTTGAACTTGTTTTTGATATAAATAAAGAGTTTAGCTTCTTTATTTAGACAGTATTTATTTTATTGGGAAGAACTAATTAAATTACTTAATTAGTTAATTGCAAATTAATGTGATTACAATAAATTTTAAAGGTTAACAGTTTCAGGAAGAAGTGTTATTGTTCTTATTTTTGTTTACTATTGATTACTATTATATTGATTTTTTGTTTATCATTAATTGGAAGTAGTGACAGGATAATCTTAAAAAAAGAAAGAATCAAGGTAATTGATAGTGATTATTTTCATACATGATTATCTGGGCCATAAGTCATTTCATGTAGCAGGGTTATTGTACATATATCATTCTTAATCAATGAGATGAAAAAGTTTCCCTCTGATTGCTCTGTTGAAAGATTTAAAAAGAACTTAATTGGGGGCGTAATAAGAATACAGATTGTTTTAGAAGATTTAATTGAATTATTTTCCATAAAATGTAAATCAAATACCCCTTTTACTTTTTACTAACAAAATTATTTTTAAAACCAAATAATTTAATTATATGGTTTTTGATTATTTATTTATTTTTCATTTAATTTACAAAATTTAAAAGGTATATATTATTTCATTACAGTTTCTTTGAAATGTGAACTTGCTTTCAGTTTTGCAATTCCTTCAGAAATGCAAAGGAACATTACCATTAACAATGACGAGGAATATTTTACATTTATTTATTTCAACCCATTTTTCAGTTTTGGAGGAAAATTCTGAATCTAGTTAGGATCTTTACTTTGGGGCGTGGATTAAAGTAGCTTAGAGAATATTAAAAGAAAATCAATATAAAAACTCAACATTTTTTTGTAAATTGAATAGAAATAATTCATATTAAAGAATTGGTAAAAGATGAAATAATGAAGTAAATGATTGTAATTTATTAATCAAGTAGCCATTTCATTACTATTTGACTTTTCTATGATTAGTTATTAATTAATCCCGGTTATTCAGATTTTAGAAGTAAATCATATTATTTTTATTACTTATACAATTTTTCTAGTAAGTTTGAATTATAGCTAAAAATACCGGAACTGATTTGAGTTTCCTTTCAACCTTGGACTAAATAGTTTGTAATCTTATTGTAAGTCGTGCAATATTATATAGACGTCAAAAAATACATCTTTCAGAAAAACATTTTTTGCAAATAGCAGCTTGATTAAGGTTGTCCTTCATTTTTTGCAAATTTGTCCATAAATTAAGGTCTCCAATGCTTTTTAAGTTAGTAAATATAATTTTATTTCAAAACCAATTACATATTCTGAAATCTTGGACTTATAGCTATTTTTCTACCTGGTCACCATCAAAATTAATTATTAAGCTGCACTTTTGGAATTGCTCCGGATGTTTTTCATACCCGTGTCATACCAGTCTTCTGTTGACTTGTGCAGGAAGGAATCGACAGCTGCCTTCTACTCTTTGTCGCTTGAGAATTTTATTTCCTCCAAAGTCGGGGAACAAATGGTAGTCATTGGAATCCAGGGCTGTATGGAGGATAGTCAATGATTTTCCACCAAAATTTGGCAATGAGATCCATAATGGTGAGGCTAAGTGTTGTCTTGGTGCAAACAAGTGCTTTTCATCAGCTGACTCCTCTTTTTGTTCTATATAGCCCAACAAAATCTTCCCCAAAGTAGTCTATAAGAGATGTCCTCTATTTGACCGGCAATCCATAGTAGAGTCATACGCCATTTAGAAGCAAAAGTTCCTCGACTTTCAATACTGTCTCGTTTGAAACTGATGACAACCTCAGCTGGCCTCATTGTGTAAGTTTTTGCAACCTCCTGGAAAATCCCTACACCACTAACGCACATACACTTCTCTCCATACATATCGGTCAACTTGTGATGGATTTCATTAAGGGTGTTCCCTTAGATCACAGACATCAATTTACATGGAGACCAGCCAAAATGGTGATGGAGGAAGGGAGGAACACAGTGGTTTAGTTAGATTTACACTAGCTCGCTCCGTCACAACGGGGCTCCCTAGTGACGGAAGACCTTAATTTACGGACAACCCTTGACTTTAGGTAAATATTCAATTTAAAATACATATGTAAAATACTGCTCTTCTGGCTATAATAATTTTTTAACAGTTTATTAAACCTATTGTAGTTGACTTCCAAAGTTTTTTTTTAATTGTTATTTGGAAGATGTCTTTAATAGAAATCCTTATGAAAATAATTCTGTTTTCAGAAACTTATTTGGTGCAAAAAGATGCTTGTAGGCTCATTAATAGTAAAAGTAGAAAATGTTACAATTTTTTTATGAATGTGCTACCATAGAATACTACAAACATTTCAAAAATATAAATTACCTAACATAATTCATTTTACATTTTTCTTTAAAAAAATATATATGTATATAATTTGTCTAGCTTGTTTAGACACTAGACAAATATAAATCTATAGATAAATATTTGTTTATTATTTATTTTCTACTAAGTTAAGTGTCTCTCATTTAAAATAATTTCATCAATGTTTTTGTTCTTGGTTGGTGCTTTTACATCATTTCATTTGGGGAAATCATCTGCTTTTTGTAATGCTTGGTGTCATTAATTTGGACACTGAATTGATTATTTTTATTATAGTGTATTCTTAATGCTCGTAATATGAAACTGTAATAACAGATACAACAAGATGTGTTAAAATAGTAAACAAGCGTGAGATTTAAAAGAAAATGAATACAGTAAACTCCCGGTTATCCGCGGATCTGTCTGGCACGGATAAAAATACTGTGGATAATCCAAAGAAGTAAAGTACGAGGTTGCAATTGATAAACAAAAGATCTAATGAACTGTTATGGTTATAAGATCCAATAGGTAATACTAAAATACGCAGATAATACTAAAAACGTTAAAAGCTTACAAAATACACCTGTACAGGTGTGTGAGTTGCTTTAGTTGGACGCCTGTTTTATTCCTTTGTGAGTCCCCCTAGTTTGAGAGTGGTAAGTGTGGTTTACTAAAATTAATCACAATTAATATTTGCACATCTTATACTTATATTGTAATAATTTTTGTTGTGTGACGTTCATTTATTGTACAAAATACAGCCAAGCGAATACTATTGCACTACAAGTACTTATAGTAAAAATTACAATATACAATACAGAAATACAGCATAATTACATTAAAGATAAAGTCCATAGTCCTTTTAAAAATTAAATTTTTTTAAATAGCCTGTTACTTGCATTATTTTTAAGAAAACACATACATGAATTTGGCAGGGATGAATGGCTGATTGCAATGCCTTGCTCCCTCACTCTCTCTGACAGAGAACGAGCGATTCTCAGGCACCCAGATATTTCTCTTTCTTCAACTACATAGTGGAAAATTCATGCCTGATCACCATATATTGTAACCTAATTTTAACCTCTCATTCAACATGATAGTTAGTACATTACATGTTACATTGATAGTATAAAGTCCTATACTACAATATAAAACTGTACATGCAACTTTATGGTTATTGGTATATCGTAAATTTATTCTTTGGGCTGCCGTGGATAATTGGGCGTTGACTTCAATCTAATTTTCAAACTTGCACTAGGACGAATACAAAATATGTAAATTATCTCTCCTAAAATAATTTAGTTAGGTTAACTTAATTTTCAAACAGACAATTTGATTTAATCAAGTGCTTTGATCATTATTTGTATGTTATGTTTGTAAGTTTCTATTTTTAGTCTATATAAAGTGATTGCCCCCTTACCCAATTTATACATCCATATAATAAAAAGTATCTGAATTTTAACTAGTTTTTACTGTCCATCCTGCCCACCCATACACATGCAGTGGTAATGACCCAATTATACGTACACATGGTATTGATGTTCCGCTCGTCTATCCTATATCTTCACCGTTACTTAACCAAATTTACACTCACATGATATTGACAGCCTTCTATTCACACTCCTACATATTACGTATGATGACTCATTCAACCACTCTATACGAATACAGATAGGGGCATTTTTATGAACATGATAGTAGGTGGAAAGCGGTGTCTTTTTCCACAAACGTGCTTTTAGTTTGTGTACCTCACTTAAACTATACGAGACTATGGCAGATGGCTTAATTCACATTCTACATGAAATTGCCGTTTTGAAGCCGACTTGTTCTTCCTCAGGCAACATCAGTCCATCATTGACAGTCTTCCCGTCAACTCTGTGTTTGAAATTGATGATCCCGTCATCCTCTCTATTTAGGACATAATTATTGAATACTAATAACCCAAACTTGTTCTGTTACAGTTTTGCTTTTTACTGCTGAAGTTATTTTTTTACATTTGGACACACTTTTTTGATATTTGTGTGTTGTAATAAAACGATTAGTTTTTTGCAAAGTGGCCGTCAAATATACATCTGTCTGAATATTTTTTCACGTGTTAAATATTTATAGCATTTTGGATTGCTTTTATTGTTTTAAGAATTTTTATTTGTTCAAGAAAATAATTTTAGAATTATCTGTTATTAATATATTGAACATGAGTTTCTCTCACTACACGATTGTAGGCCTCAGATGTTAAAGTTTTTAAAACCATAAAGTTGAGACTCACCTTTACTCATGATATATGCACATTGCACACACTGGGATAACCTCTATCAGCTGATTCGTGCATTAGGCCAACTTTCTCTATTATATTAATTAAAACAAAAATGTTCAACTCAATGTATAAAGTTGTTAAGATGATAGTTTATTTTTGACTTTATTTTTTAAAGTGTTACTTAATAACCCCAGTTATTTTCCAGCATTGTTGGCTGTAAAATGGCTTGAACCTGAAATTAAAAAAGAATAAATACTATAAAATTGATATATTATTTCCTCATTAAACATAGCAAATTGAGTAACAAAATGTTGTCACCTTGAAATTTATAATACTAAAAAATATTCAAAACTAAATTAATGTATCTTATAACAGTCTATTTTATAATCCAGAAATTTACTTTTTGGATATGACATCTATTGTCTTTTATAGCTATAATTATTTATTTTGGTCTCTGTATTTATCTTATACTGTACCGGGTGTGTAAAATGTTTTGAAACACTTAAATATTTTGTTTTACAATAGAAGTGAACATCACTCAACACAAACTTATTATAAGTACAAAATGGTAAACGGCATTTATCTTCCTCAGACCAGTGAAATTCATATAGGGATGACCCATATTCACTACCATAATATTTGTACTTATTTTGTATTAAATTTGTATTGTGCGACGTTTACTTGTATCGTATTTCTACCAACAAGTGAAGACTAATACCAATATGCTGACTAAGAAACTATATTTTTAACAAGTGGAATGAAAATTGACAACTATAAAAATCTCGTTAGCTTTGGGCACCTATCTTAGGAAACATTTTTTGTAATTTCACATGAACAAGGAACAACCTGTCAAAGTCATCGTTCTAATACCTTATAGGAGCCTGCCTTTTGATTTCACTTTGAATCTTATAATTATAAGGTCAAGTTTCAAATTGGATGACACAATTTGCGTTTGTAACATATCACTGTCTGAAAATAGAACACTATGAATGTTTGATGTTTTTATGCCGATTATAAATCAATTCTTGCAACTATAATGTGTTGCAATACGTTTATTAAAATATTTGTTTTTTTAATTATTCGTAAACCAAATTTTATTTTCAATCTGGTTTTAGAGTAGAGTTTTTATTCAATTCATATGAGAAAATAATCAATAATTTTATTTATTTTTAAGAAAATGAGAAATCCATTATTGCTCAAGAAGTCTTACCACTAACCTTGGGAGTTGGAGTAAATGTTTGCTATGTCTTCCTTATTCAGTTTTATATTGAACAATCATCATCAATTAGGGGTGATAGTATTCAATTAGGGGTGATAGTATTCAATTAGGGGTGATAGTATTCAATTAGGGGTGATAGTATTCAATTAGGGGTGATAGTATCAATTAGGGGTGATAGTATTCAATTAGGGGTGATAGTATTCAATTCAGTTACTTGTAATATTATTTAAAGTAAGGTATTAGAAAACCTTCTATTAAACAGAATAGGCTTGTATAAGAGTTTCCAGACTTGTGTAAGGAATATTGATTAACAGGACATCTCAAGATTAGGGAGTGAAACGAGAAAAAATTGTTTCAAAAAGTAGGTTTCCCAATACCTAATGAGATTTAAAGTTTCAAATAACTAATTCATTTAGTAAAAAAATATTTGAGTGTTTCTAGATTTTGTTTGGCTCCTGTAATTTTTAATCTATTGTTTTCGTATTATACTAATAATATTGGTGTAGTGATCTATTCATTTTAATGATAGAATAGATAAAATATCTGAGATTTATTAAAGCCACTCATTTAAATTTAAAATACAAATTCCAAAATAATATAAGTAACTACAATAAAAAAGCTATAACAATAAAAGTAATAATTCAGGGTGATAAGACAGATATTAATTCCATTTAAAATTTCTTTATAATGACTGAATGCAATCTGTTTAGACAATGTAAACAAATATAATGAGAAAATAAATGTTTAAAATCATAAATTAAGAATTTTGCTTACTTTACCAATTATTGTTGTACGGTATGAACTTGTGCGTTGCCTACCATGCATGAAGGGATTGCATGGCCGTGTTTCTGTCCAGGCTCGTTGTGGCGCTACATTCGCGCATCCATGTCACTGTCCGGCTACATGCCTCCCCTCTGTGATCCCACTGACGGACACCTTTTGTTGGACGGAGGCTATGTCAACAACCTCCCAGGTAACACAAACATTTAACTTTTCTCCCACAACCCACCAGTAACTCTGCCCGTTCATTGTTAAAGTACTTCAAATAGTAACAAATCTAAGATTAAGATTAAAGGATAATTCAGAATTTTTACGGTGTTTCAAAAATCACCGCCTATTGTACAAGTTCATAAATAGTTGAACTTATAACTATTTTTAAGGTAATTTGAAACAAAAATAGTCTCTCTCTAATAAGTAATGTCTTATATGATCAAAAAATTACTATCTAAATTAGATAACGAGAAATCTTGTCACTTTTTTTATCTACGTTGTTTATATAACAATTGGTAACGTGTTATCATTATTGATGAACTAATTATTTCACAGCTTTGTTAAAATAGAATCTTCATTGATTTTTTTCCTAACAATCTCTTGTGAGTCTATTTGTTAGGACAAGTGAATTACATGGGAGTGCTTTGTATGTATCTTAATAAATACAATGTGCATGGTTCAAACTAATCTTAATCCATAGCAAATGAGGTAGCTTTGACTTGTTTAACAGTGATACAAATTTATCTCTTCAGGCTCTAATATTATTTTGGGATTTTTTAGTATAGTAGAACTGTTAGTGGTAGATACTTTTTTACTAAAAATATATTGATTTAATAGCTTTTCTTTAGTTACTAAGCATCCCCATGAGAATTTAATATTCAGTTTAATAATATGCTTATATGAATCATGTACTTTTGTAAGGTATAAATGCAAGGAGGATATAATGACAGTTTGTACAATTTTGTGATTAACTCTATACTTAGGCGTAGATTTTATGTCATAGAAGTATTTCAGTATACAACCTTTATCTTGATTAGTTAAAAGTATATAAAATAAATATATCATAATAATTTTTGTAATCCTTTAAGTGTGCTTACTTAAAAAAAATCTTAACTATATAAAATCCAGGATCTAACCGGCTAACCATATACAAAACTAGTCAGCAGTTAAAGAAGCAGAGAGAATCTCTGACTTCCTATCGCCTTTTGCACAAAATTTAACATCTTTTCTTTTCTGGTAATACACATTTTTCATCATTTTTTCAGTCTATACTGTATCTTTTTTTTATTCATGTATTTTGTAGCAATGAACCTTTTTCTGTATTATTGTATAAAGTTTCTTGTTCATAAACAAGGAAGCTACAATTTAAGTATCCAGCTATCTGTAAACTGTCTATATATACAAATAATATCAAAAATAGCAAGTTAAGATAAAATATTGTTTAACGAATTTTTATCTGATTTTTTGCAGAGATCAGATTCTTCTCAGAAAACTTGTTTCACTTTCTTGTACTATACTCTTTTTTTTTTTTTTTCATTTCCAATCTTTCTGATTTCTGTTGGTCCAAAATAACTTTAAATCTATTTAAAACTTACATGCTTTTTAAAAAAAATTATTTTCTCTTCTCGGGTACTTCTTTCTACAAAACCCTAACTCATAAACATTTTCAGCTTGCCATGCTCTTCCACTTATATATACATATTCATTCATTCTTAACTTTCATACTATCAAATTTTTACAATATGTTTTTTATATTTAAGATTTTAAATTTCCTTCCATGTCTCTACTTACTATTTTTAAAATTGCTTAGTACTTCTCCATTATTGATTTCGCACATGAACAGATTGTATTTCCCACATTGTTTTGTACTATCTTTGTGTTATAGTGTAATATATATATATACATATTATATATATATATATATATATATATATATATATATATATATATATATATATCCAAAAATCTTATAGAAATAGATTCTAGTAAACAATAATTCAGTTCTGTTTTTAATGGCAAGATACATAGTTAGAAAAGGTACCTCTTTACTAAACCAGAAAAGATATTATAACTTCTTATAGTCATAGAAAATGAACTTAAGTTCTTTGTTCATAAAGATGCACTACAGCAGTTGTGATAAGCTTGCTGAGATAGTGATAGACAGCTTTGAGAATGGATAACTAACAACAGCCATATTTTTGGTCCTCAGGAAGGCATTTGACTGCCTCGTCCACAACCTCATACCGAACAAACTGGCCTCCCTGGGAATGACAGGCAAGGGAAACAACTGGTTTGAAAGTCACATTAGTGGTCATAAAGAGTTTGTAAAGCTGAGAACTACTATTAAGGGTACAACACAGACAATAAGATAAGCCTTTTGCCTATAACTAGAAGCATCCTCAGAGATCGGTATTGGGTCCTATTCTCTTTATTTTGTTCACAAACAATCTCCCAGAAAACTTGGGAAATGAGTGTACCTTCCTAATGTATGCAGATGACACTACATTAATACTAATGCAATAACGACTTGGCAGTAACCTCCTAGATGGCACTCAATGTGGCCTTTCAGTACAGTAATAGAAATTACCTTGTAGTAAATCCAGAAGAGACTAAATAGCTTGCCCTTGGAAGAAGAGCAGCAGAAGTCCTAAAATTCCAAATATAAAAATGGTGACACAAGCTAACGTCCCAGGATTAAAACTGGATGAAAGAAACTAGGCTAAAAAATTAAGCTTACTCTCCTTGACGACTTATGAAAAAAAAAAAAAAACTAAACACTCGCCTTTTGTAATTATACAAATAAAATCAATAAGCAATATTGATTGACACTGCAAAAACGGCTTCCTTTTCACTTTTGGAAAGACACCAAAGATATGTAGCTGCCAAAACTAACCTACAAAGAGATTCAGAAAAAAGCAATTCGGACAATAGCTGACATTGGACCCATTAACAGTTGCAGATATGCCTTTAGAACAATAAAATATTGACTGTGATTGGTCTGTACACCCATGAGGCAATAATGCATGCGGATGGTGAGAAACAAATCAAGGTCCATAACAATCCACTTTTATTATACCAGATGGGCTCTACAACCTCCCAGCCGTCATGTGATGCTGTATAAGAAGAAACAGTCACACTTTGAAAAGATGTTTTTGATTATGAGGATCATCAGATTTGCGCTCTCAAGGTTATGGTGGTCAAACAAATTTATCATTTTTCAATAATCAAGTGTATTGTGAGACCTTGCCATCAATTATTTGATAATTACCACAGTTCTCCAGGAAGTAAAAAACTTCAGCACCACATCTAGCACCAACCATCTATCATCGTTAGAAGTTAATCAGTTCATGTGTTTCTCAATCTCGTATTGAGCTAAATTCATTGCTGTGCAACATATATTTTATTCTTCTCATAGTTTCAAGAGAAAAGCCTGCAAAATGTGAAATGCATAGTGTTTTGCAGTTACGAATACACAAATGATCGTCAAATAGACATTTTTAGGTGAATAAAGTAAGTTTTTTGTGTAATTGTCATAAAAGTAATCTTTAGTAAAGAATTAATAAAATCATGTCTAGTAAACGGATAACCAATTGTGTACAACAAGGATCACAGCCACAGGTGACTTTTTAGGAAATGAATTTCCTTTGAGTATATTAGATGCATTTGTTCTATTTTATTCATGATCTCTTAATGAAATTGTGAGATATTTCTGGTACTTAGCTAAAGCAAAAATGTTTTAAAAGTAACATTTTCTAGTTCAATCTTTGTTGTGCACATTGGTTCTTGCACATTGAATATGATACAGCATTTGCTATTAAAGATTTGTCCATTGAACTTTCATAGTAAATTTTATTTACCTAAAAATCTTCAACATTATGTTGATTCATAAATAATACAGCACTATTAAAGCCCCTAATTTGAGTGCTTTTTAAATTTTTTATGAGGTTTGACAAACAATGAAAGAGAGAAAACAAAATTTTATGTATGTGACCGCGAGCAATGAAATTTGTTTTTCATCAATAGTGGGATGCGAATGGACTAACACATTGATTTGCACATTGGAGCGATTTCAGTGCTAGGTGTGCCACACCACAGAGAAAATAGAAACAGAGGGTACTTTCTTATGGCTGCAGCAAAAACATTAGTGCATTTAGAAATAGATTCGAACTAACATATATATATATTTTTTAATATGAGTAATAATTAGTACGTTTATACTTGAGGATTTGGTGTGGAAATAACAATGAGCTGGCCCTGCTTTCTGCATAGTGAACTGTAGAATTAACAACTTATTAACACCCAAAGTGTCTAACTCTACATCCATTCAGTGCACTGTTGAATGCGGTTTCTTTCTTTTCTGTGGTTGCACAGTCACATCTGAGAAAGTGTCCTTTGTGCGACACCTTGTTCCACCCATACAATACTCATAGTTCAACAGGCTATTGCATAAGCACTCATAGCTGATTTTCGCAATCGTTTACAACAAATATTATATTTATCCTTGGTTCTTTGTTTCCTTTATCATAACAACACTTACCTTGCCATTAAAATCATTTTGCTTTATAAAATACTTAACCACTTTCACTACAGTTGTATTGTACAAGCATTTGTTATAGCATTTTAATATTTCACTGTTTTACCAGAAATTAAAATATTTTTAGTCCGACATTCAACATAAGTCTGAATATGTCGTAGGTGACATGATCATGTAGGCCAACATCATTTAAGTTAAACCATAAAATGTTTTGGAACTTCTTTATTTCCCACTGAACATGTACAGTGCTGAATTTCTTTTTTTATTATTATCTAGCATACAGTAAGGATAGGAAATTATTTTGAGTACTGATGATCAATATTTTTACTATAAAGAATTGTTAAAGTGAAGTGAATTCAAGCAATAATTTAGAGAAGTATGGGTTTTTTCGTTGTTCTACAATATTAACAATAAATTCAAATTATTAGAATGTTTCAGTTTAAGTGTAATTTCAAAAATCAAACAAAAGTTTTGAATTTGATATGCTACAAAGCATGTTTTTTAAAGTAAGTACCATTTTAGAATCACATCGTTGTAGTCCTGTGGTTGGTGTTCGGCACATATGCGCTGTGTACCACTGTCTGTTGGCCGTTGTCTGTCTGTATCCTAGCCTCTGTTACGGATCCATTTGGCAGTGAGTGTTTAAAATGACTCCTACAATAGAAAGCACAGCATACATTCGCCGTAAGATCTGTGCCATTTATGGAAAAACCTCAAGGAATGAAGGGATGGTATAGAAATGGGTAAGAACTTTTAAAATGTCATACAAATTTGCTTGATGAGGGACAAAGTGGACATCCTTCAATCCTATAAAAAGTCAGAGAGAGAAAAGACGTTTTACAATTCCATAATTATCTAGCGAGTTTTCTCAATTGTCAAGAAGTGTGATTTATAGAATTGTGACGGATTGTTTTAATTACAGAAAATTATGCTCATGCTAGGTTCTGTAAATGCTGACGGAGAATCACAAAAACAAATGTTTTGTGAGAATCCCTCCCAAAAAAGAAATGTTTAGCCAATTCTTTTATATTCTTAGAATGTTACAATTATGATAGTAACTATTTAAAAACCAGATTGTCACTGTAGCAGACCTCCCAGTGAAGTCAGCTGCTTTTGCGATAAGAAAACTGATTTAACACTTAGTGGTATTTTCAATTGGAGGAGGCATTTTAAACTCTCATAAGCAGCCTTAAACATTGTCGAATGGATCCGTAATGGTGACTGTGGCTTGACAACAGATAGTGGTTCATAGTGCCAAACACAGCACTTGAATTACTTACTTGACTTATTTCCTTTAATCCCGAGGGGATGGAGGACTGCAATGAAGAGCCTCCACCTGACTTTGTCCTGCGCCAAACACTTTATTTCTCCCCATGTCTTCCCTTCTTCCTGGGCTGCTGAACGCAGCACTACCACGGCATAATTCTAAAACAGTACCTACTTAAAAACATGCCTCATGTTTGCTTTTGTGCCATGGCTGAAATGGCCAACAGCTGTTATTTCTCTAATCCTAGTAAGGGATATTTTTTGTACTTTTATTATATTCAATACATTGCAGTGTGTAATACAATCTGATTACTTTCAAAAATATATTTCTAAGTATAATAATCACAAAAAATTAATACAAGCATACACACACACACACACTCAATTAATAAATTTTTCATATTGAACTTTTTTTAAATAAAACTAAGCAATTGTATTCTATTGCCCTTTAACATCTGATCTACTATGTGATATAAATTTTCAGTTAAAATTCTTATGAAAATTAACATTTTCAAGACATTTTAATTTGTAATATTTCTGCTGTTCAACATACATTATTCCCTCTTCCCAAAAATCAAAATGAAATGTCCATAGAATATATCTCTGTATTATCAGTCAAATATATATATAAATTTTCTATCTAAAGATGATTTAGTACCTACAGGATAGCTGCTTCGATCCCTTATTACTGTATCATAACCGTAAGCAGGCCGTTTCGCTCCTCGAAAAACGCCAAAAACATAGGTTTTTATTTCAACCATTCAGTCTGGAATAATGATCTAATCGTAACACTTGAACTCTCATTTGGTAGGTGAAGAACTGTTTCATAATTAGGTTTTTTTTTTTAACTGAGTATTTTTGTAATACTTCTACAGTTAAATTTGAAAATTGACATGCCATTCTTGACGATTTTATATAAAAAATTTCATATTATCAACTTGTGGTTCACTAGAGTTTACCTTTAATAAGCATACAGTATTCACTATAACTCATTATAATAACAAAAACGAACTGTACAGTTGAAATAGAATATCATATTTTAGCCTGCTGACAGTAAAATTGCATGTCTACTGTAAGGCTGTCAACTTCCCATCGGCGACTTGGCGGTTTGGGAAATGGCCACCTTAAGCTAAAATCAGTATGGATGATAATAAAGATGATGCTCATAAATGAACAAGAGTTTAATTAAATTAACAATTGTAAATAATAATGAGTTTTAATTTAACACTAAACATTTTAAATTTATGTTTTAATGACATTTTCACTGCATTTAGCATTCTGCATTTCTGTCATTCTCTGTGTGACTCTTGTTATTTCGATGTCAGGCTAATGAGATTAATGTCTATCAAATATTTTATTTCTCCTCCTTTTTTTGTTATTTACGAATCATTCCACGTTTCCTCTTTTATAGTATTACAATAGTTTAGTAATACTATATGACTATTAATGAAATTGTGACAGATCGTTTAAAGTACAGTAAGTTATGCTCATGCCAGGTTCTGAAAATGCTGACGGAGAATCAATAAAAAAGAAATTTTTTGCAAAAGTCCCACCTAAAGCTAAAATTAGTATGGCTGTTATTAAAGATTGTGTTGTTTTTATTTTGCTGCTTGGTTGGGGTAAGGAGGATCTGGGTATTGAGATCAATTAACTTATATTGAGATCAGTTGGGTCTCAAGATTTTGCAATTCACTGAAGGGCATTATCCATTCCCCTAAGTTGAGAGCTATTGTAGTTTACAGGTAATTGTCTGATTACTTTGACAATGAAACAGGTTTTTCAGGGTTATGGACTTTGCAGTTATGCCCGTGTCAATTCACATGTTTATAGAGAGTTTCAGTGGTTAGGCCTATATTCAGTGGTTGGAGCTATTCATAATGTTTCTGGAATACGAGTATAGTGACCAATAATTTTGTACTAAACAGAGGGGGTAGAGCTGATAAGTGTAGAGCCTGGTTTAACCCGTGAGAACACACCTGGCCAAAACTTGAGTGGTAGCACGCAAGTGAGCGCTCCGCTCACCCTGACATAAATTGAACAAATATATCATGTCTCATGTATTTATTATATTTATTTTTAGTTATAAATTTGTAATACTTCTTGTTAAACATTTTGGTCAGTAAATAAAACATATTTTGGTAAAAACAAATATATATTTACATATTTAATGTACATATGTAATGAGAAACTAAAAATGTTAGTAGTTGTATGTATGTTTCAATTTCATTAGATAAAATAGTATAAATACTTATATATATATACTTCTATATATATATATATATATATGTATATATATATATACTTCTAAAATTGCAAATATAGTATATACCTCTTAGAATAGTTCTTATTTAGTCCTCATATAGTCAAAAACAGAACATTAATTTTAAATAAAAATATATACGAGGTCTATTCAGAAAGTAAGGAACATTTTGGAATTAAAACTAAACCAAGTACAAGAACAAAATTTGATTATATACATTTGAAAGAGGGACTAAAATACTACTTCTCTACATAGTCACCATTCAAATTCAGGCACTTATCGTAGCGGTGGACAAGCTTCGAAATCCCTACGTCAAAGAATTCTGCCGCCTGTGATCTCAGCCACGCGGTGACGCTTTCCTGGAGCTCCTCGTCGTTGTCAAACCGCTGCGTTGCCAGCCAAGTCTTCATTTTTGGGAATAAGTGAAAATCACTTGGAGCAAGATCCAGACTGTAGGGTGGGTGAGGAAAAACTTCCCACTGGAATGAGTTTATCAATTCTTGTGTCCGGATTGCCGTGTGAGGTCGTGCATTGTCATGCAAAAACAAAATTTTTGATGACAATTTTCCTCGGCGCTTGTTTTGGATTGCTCTCCTAAGGTTCTGCAATGTTTGGCAGTACCGATCAGAGTGTATGGTAGCACCACGCTCGAGATAATCAATAAGAAGAACACCTTGCCTGTCCCAGAACACTGTTGCCATGATTTCCTTGCCGACAGAGTTTGAAGACATTTTCGTGGCTTTTTAGGGGAACTTGTGTGCCCCCACTCCATGGACTGTAATTTTGTGTCGGAATTGACGTGTTTTACCCAGGTTTCATCTCCTGTTACGATACGATCCAATAGCGCATCACCATGATCGTGGTAGGCCTCCAAAAACGTCAAAGCTGCCCCCATTCTTTGTTCTTTATGGCGATCCGTAAGCATTTTCGGTACCCATCTTGCACAAAACTTATGGTAGCCTAGCTTCTGTGTAACAATTTCAAACAATAAAGTCCGTGAAATTTGTGGAAAACATAGAGCAAGCTCAGTTATTGTGAAACAGCGGCTTTCCCTAACCTTTTCATCAACTTTGGCGACCAGATTGTCAGTCACGATGCTCGGACGTCCACTCTTCTCTTGATCATGAACGTCGGTTCGGCCATTTTTGAACTGGATACACCACTTGCGGACAGAACTTTCATTCATTATGTTGTTCCCGTACACTGCACACAATTCCCGATGAATCTCTATTGGTTTTAAGTTTTTTGCTAACAAAAAACGTATCACAGACCGCACCTCACAACTGGCGGGATTTTCTACTGCAGCACACATTTTAAATTTGAATATAAAAAACACGGGCACCGCAACGATGCTTCAATTGTCACGGCTGGAAGCCGCCTGAGGAGCCAAGCAGAACGACACCAAGATGAACGCGATCTGCGCGCGCCTGGCGGCGTTAGATGGAAACGTTCCTTACTTTCTGAATAGACCTCGTACAAAACACAATACATGTACAAAATAACACAATTGCAAAGTTACAAAAAGAACAAACAAATAAAACTGCAAATTTAAACAATTATAAAAGGCATATAAAATACTTGCTGAACACACGCACCTGAGCGCAGCGCTCACCTTACTGAACAATGTAAGGTTAGATGTCCATAACTGAGGCGTAGGGCAGTGGAATTTAGTGGTGGGGAGGATGGAACGACTCAACAACAGTTCCTTGAAAGGTACACTCTGTTTCAGAATCCAAACTCAAGCCACACCCTAGTACAGTCAAAATAACTACAATGGGTGAGCGCTCCGCTCAGTTGCATGTTCTCACGGGTTAAGGATGATACTGAATGCTTTAAAATTTGTCTTATTACATCGTAAAGAGCAATTTTTAATTGATTATTTTCTTGCTTATCTGGCTTATCTACAAGATTTGATTGAAGTTTGGAAAATAATTTCAATAACTCAGACTGTACATGGTTCTTCCAGATTTTTTCAGTGTACTTAAAAGTTCTTTCAGATTTTTGGACTGCCTGAAAAGTACAGTTGGAGGTTTAGGTAAAAGGTCTCTAGCATATTGAAGATTAGGCAGTAAGAATATTGAAAGCATCTTTTAGAAAATTATTTAGTTTTTGTATGCCATGGTGGTAGGTGGTAACAAGGTGAAGTTGGGGATTCTTGTGTTACTGTTGTTTATTAAAATAATGAGCCATCTGATTTGGTTTTGAGTAAGGTTTTGTGAGTACTGTCATTTTTTTTAAAAGCATTGTTCTAGGTTATTAGGATTGGAAGTAATATATTTCGCTCTAGTGGCTAGGCTATAGGGAAGAACATTGTTGGTGTTGTTAGAATGGTGACTTTTGAAATGTAGTTACTGAAGCTGTATGAAGAAAAGCTGCCTCAAGATGAATTTTAAGAAAAATTATTGTGCTTTTTGAAATATTCAGGGTGAAACTGAGGGTGGACAAATATTATAGGCCATGTAGGAAATTCTCAAGATTTGTATGTAAAGTCTACCTAGATAATTGGCAAAATAAATCAATAATTTAAACACAAACATTTTCAACACATGTGTATAAACCCTTATGTTTTTTTCTAGCCCATGCGAATGCCAAAAGTTCTTGGCAGTGTAGGGCAAAAAAATGAGCAGTCCAAAAGGTTTAATGAGAGTTTATGAAAGAAATAAGATTGTGCCAATTACAATTAATTAATTAGTTTATAATTAAAAGAGACATGATTTGAAAAATTAATTAAACTATAAATGTATGTCGGGTTCTAATTGAGAAATTCAGTTTAGTAATTTTTTGTACTTATAAAATTATATCTTTAAATAAAATTATTGTTTGTTGTGCACAAGATGAAGTTTTTTTGTTTATATTTCCTTAAAAAGCAGATTTAAGAAATACATTCGTCTTTAATTTGGCTAGTGCATGTTAATTTAGTTTTTTACTTTATTTTTCTCCTGTTGCTATTTTTCCCCTTTCTGAACACTGCAGATATATAGTTGCTTTGTAGATTGGAACTGCATGATATTATACACCTTATACTGTTAGCTCTTCTTTGTAGATCTAAATTAACCATCAGTTAATTATATATTGAATTATTTAAATATTATAATATATAGTAATGATTTATAAGTGATAGGGTTTTAACAAAGCCATGAAATTTATTGACGTTAGAGTATTTATTACATAAGATAAGAACACATGCATTGTGGCTGATTCTCCCCAAAGTGCATGTTCAACACTAGATTTTATACAATTTGAAGTTTCAATTCTAGTAATTTTTTACGCTTGTTCATTGTACAATTTATTTGTACTCTTGGAACGTGTACAAAACGTGGAGTTACTGGTGTGTTGCTAGTAGGCTAGAGTGTTTGCAGGCTGTCTGTGGCGCTATTGTCGTGCCAGCATGACTCTAGCTGGCATCTTCCCTCCCCTCTGTGACCCTGTGGACGGCCATCTTCTCCTTGATGGTTGCTACACAAACAACGTACCAGGTAATTAACTGTCTCCAGCTGTGTTGTTTAGCAAGAATTTTACTTATGATAATTTAGCCTCTCATTTTCAGCCAAACAACATAGCTTTTCAAAATTGCCTATGATAACTGTTGTACCAGCCATTCTATTGTTTGATATTACGGTAATCGTAAGTTTGTGTTCCAAGCAGGAGTACCTTTAATCATTATTTTCTTGTTCCCTTGGTTTTTTCAATCTCCTTTACTGGTATCTTTTAATTGATTATTCTCTTCTTGTAAAATAAGAGAAGGTTTTATTTATTAATTTATAAGATTTTATTGAAATTAGAAAGTAATTTAATAACCCAGAAGAAATGTAACAAAGTGTGCAGAAGAGAAACAAAGTTAACGGGATATTATTTAGAAAATATTCAGAATTTATTGTTTTTAATTTCAATTATTATTAGTCTTCAGAGTATGCTCTAATGCATCAATTAGCTGTTGTATTAAACGTGTACAAAACACACTTTATACTCTTTTTCTCCAATAACTTTCTAGCTGCACTTTGATTTTTGTTCAACTCTGGAGTGTCTCTTAAACAATTTCCTTTGAGCTACTTTAACTATGGGAAAATGATCATAAAAATTATGAAATCTGATAATCAGAGTGGTTGAGAAAGCAGAGTTTTTTATGTCAGCAAATTTGCACAGAAATGGCTATTGCGTTTGAGCACCATAAAGAAGGACAAACTTCTTTGCCACAAATAAGGCTGTTTAATATAACTGCTTCGAAACACTAAAATAAAAAACTCTGGAACATGCTTAAGGATAAAACTTAGTAAATAATGCCAAGAATCTAAAAAAAAGAAATAGACAATGTCTTCAGCCATATTTTATTTGACAAGCCTTTCCAGGTGAAAACAGTCTGTTGTTTTTCACCGTAGTTACTTGTTTGACTCAAAGATATATCCTTAGCACCATAATTAACACTGATGATTGATTATTTTATCATACAAATTCTGATTTATTTCCAAGTGGTCCAAAAAGGCATGGCAAGCAAGTGAATTAACGTGTTTTTCATCAGGATTGAAGAGGGGATGAATTTGTCTCATTTTCCTTTGCTAAAATATGACGCCCAACTGGTTCCAAAAACAAAAAAATAGTTAAGCAAGGTCATCAATTGTGCACAAACATACAAAGTTTATTAAAATTTGTATCATTTCTAGATGTTAAGGACGGCTGGAGACTTCAATCAACATTCCACCGCATTTGAATTGTAAATACTTCTATAATATTGAACTTCAAGACATGTTCTTGACTTCTGTAAATCTATAAAACACACCCTTGTGATTCTATGGTCGGGCACCCTTGGTGATTCTGTATAACAGTGCCCCTTGTGATTCTGTTAAACAGTAGGCTTAACAATTTGGTGAAATAGTGCTCTTAATAGTTCTCTGAAATGCTACATGAATTTAAAAAAATTAAAAAAATTGCTCTGAATGTTAGTTATCAGCTGTATAACACCCAATTTATTTTTCAGGTTGTCAGAATGTAATCAGTGTTAGTAGAACAACGTTTATTCTCATTCTATACCTTTGATTCTTATTTTATATTTTTATAAATGAATTTAATCATCCTAACAATTTATTGATATATTTTTTTTATGAGGCAACATGACCAAGGTTATATCATACTGGTTTTTATCCTGTATTTAAATTATAATTGTTATTTTTTATAGTTATTTTTATTGATTTTTTTTCAGTTAGTTAAAATTTTAGAGACTTAACAAACAGTATAGACTAAAAAATGAGCTGTTTTGAAAGAAAACTATAGGATTGCTTGTGTTTTAATTACAGGAGGAAGAAATACAACAAACTTTGCATTACAGTTCTTCTTCAGTACATTTTAACTGAGTACAACCGAATAATTACTGAACACAAATTTGATTTGTAATATTGTTTTCTTAACTATGTATATAGTAAATTATTTGACCCTGATCTGGTCAGTGTTCTTTAGCAAAATGCAGGCCTATTCTTAAACATGTATAAAATCTATAATTGTTATCCAAATATAAAAAAAGCGTACATCATTTTATTCATAAATCATCAGTTTAGAAACAAATCAAAACATTGTTATAATACTTTTGAAAAAAATAAATTTATCCACACATTTCTTATTTATAAAAATAGAAAAAAATATAAAGTATTCCACCTTCAATCTATACTTAGATTTACTGAGTAAAAAATCCTAAATATATCAAATGTTCCAATCAATCAATTCTTTATTCACAACAAGAACAATGATATACCTGAATAGTTTATAAAAAGGTATTAAGTTCTAAAATTGCTCTTTATTTGAAATTTAAATTTTATGCTGATTCCAAAAATATAAAGTTTTATTGCCCTTTATTTTTAGTTTATTTTATACTAAGACATATTCTGTATGAACCTGTTCCGTCAGTCAGCTGTTGCAGGTTACTTGACAAACATGTTGGCAAATACAATGAAAGTAAACAGTGTTATTAGCCAATTCAAAATCTGTACTGTCTCAAAGATTGAAGGTTTTCCTTTTCAACATATAAAAGATCAACACAATTTTATATATTTTCCTCAATTAAGGATGACATCAGTCTTTGGCGATATCACATTTTTTAGGTTTCGCCAGTTGTAGGGCCTGCCTCATCGTCCAATATCTGGCCGAAACCAGTAACAGGATTTAAAAAAATTTTACTTTCATTTATAATAATACTTTTTACAACAATAAATGAAACATTAAAACTGAATAGTGTCATTGTATTTAGTATTTCATTTTCTCAAATTCTTAATTATCTCTCAGTTCTTACTTTTTATAAATGTTTTTGATACTGCTTTTAAAAATGTTGTATATATTTGAGTTTATTTTTTAAAATTCTTTTAAATCTTTTTTTTAAACTTATATTTTCATACTTAAGATTCTGGTAAAAATACATATTTTACTTTGTAAACCTTGCATTCATTAATTTTAGTTTACACATTTATGTATTTATAGAATTATGTTTGATATTTATAAATTGCTTTGTAATATTTAATGTTTTTACATATATCTCACAGACAATCGTTGTAAAAACACTGTCCTTCAACATTAAGTGAACATTGATATAGAAACAAGTCTTGGATTTTACTAGTAAAGGATATTTGCTATAGGAATCCTGTTGGTTCTAGACCTTGGCGACACTCATTAATAACCTATTTAGCTATTCATATTTTGCAATGCTCAGTCACATGTAAATTACTAATTAGTATTTTTTAATTGTATTTACTAAGAAGTCTGTTCCAGCCGACGTGATGAAGCTACGAGGAGCCAAGTATATCCTAGCTATAGACGTAGGGTCTCAAGATGACATGCACTTGACCAACTATGGTGACGACCTGAGTGGTTGGTGGCTGTTACTTAAGCGCTTGCCGTTCACCTCTCCTGTCAGAGTGCCCAACCTGCCCGACATTCAGTCTCGGTTGGCGTACGTCTCTTGTGTGAGACAACTGGAGGTATGTTGAAGTAATAAGTCAGTATTTCAGCCAAATTATCTCTAACTGAATGCTAGAACAAAACACTTTATCAAGAGATAAACATTCTGGAGATCCTCAGAGAACTTCTTACTGACAGGTTTATCCTGTATAGGTCGCACAACCTAAATCCCGCTCTAACTCAGCCACTACTACTCAACTTATACAATGACTAAGATACTGCACATGTTCCTTACTGTCCTTCTTGTTAGTCAAAGACAACTAATGTTTTCACGCCGTCATCGTTTTTGACCGGTGCAACCTCCCTTCATTTAACATGTAGACAAGTGGCTGCAGGACCTATCCATAAACTATTATTTATTGTATTTGATATTGATCTCTCTTTTTATCAGGTCACTTATTTAAACCTGATAATGGTTATAACTACCAGAACCATCATTTTGAGTTCAGTGATGGTAATCTTTCAAACATGGCATAATTTATTATTTCATTGTATATATTAACATATAGGCCTAATGACAGTCAGGCTCAATACAATTAATTTAGTCCTAATATAATTTAGTTACAAATGTTCAGTTTTTTAATATTAAAAGTCTAATCACTAACAATTAAATAAACAAAACAAAAAAAATCAATTTTTAAAATTTTTTGTCTATAAAGTTTGTTGTTTACACTATTTCAGGAGGTGAAAAGCAGTGACTACTGTGAATACATTCGACCCCCAATTGACAAGTATACGACACTTCAGTTCAGTAGTTTTGATGAAATAAAAGTAAGTTTCTTTCAGTCTTAATGAATTGCATAATAACTGTTATTAAATTTTTTGTAAGGTGATGTAATAATGAAGTTGGTAAACATAAGTTTTAGAATTAAAAAAGATAGAAGTAGCCGGATCATTTTACATTAACTGATAAAGATAGAAGTAGCTGGATCATTTTACATTAACTGATAAAGATAGAAGTAGCCGGATCATTTTACATTAACTGATAAAGATAGAAGTAGCCGGATCATTTTACATTAACTGATAAAGATAGAAGTAGCCGGATCATTTTACATTAACTGATAAAGATAGAAGTAGCCGGATCATTTTACATTAACTGATAAAGATAGAAGTAGCCGGATCATTTTACATTAACTGATAAGAATTGAAATGTGCAACTTTTTTCTAGTTCAGAGCATTCTTATGTTTTCCAGTGTACCAACACCCAAACTGCCTCTTAATGAATTTTATAGACTGTCAAAACGAATGATATGAACATAACTAAAAACACATGTAATAGATAAAACTATTCTGAATCAGTTTAGTTTAAACTGTTTTGAAACCAAAAAAATTTACACATTTGTTTTTGACTTTGTACATGCCTTATGTGTTAATCTTTTAGGATGTTGGCTACAATCATGGGAAGACGTTCTTTGCTGGCATGATGAAAGGAGGAGCTTACCCTCCATATCTGAGGTCTCCAGACATTCTGTCAGCAAAAATTGAGAGCCGTAAACCCTCCCATATGCAGACAAGCAACTATACATTTACGGATCTTGCACAAATGGTTTGCAAAGTTCAACGGAAAACTGGCTTTGATGGTAATTATGTGTTATATTCCATTTAACTATAGTGTTTTTTTAAATTCAATACAAATTATAAATTTATGAAATATTAATACATTTTTTCTTTGAATAGTTTTTTAGAGCATATTTTATGACCACTTGATTTATATCTTCTATTGCATAAATATAGTGTTAATTTTATCTGAAATAAGTAACTTTTCATAAATAAACAATCATCTGGTCACAGTAATAAACTTACAGGATATAATTTGAACTTTTACACAATTAAACAATGTCATTTGATGTCTTCTAAACAAAATTTTGCAACTACAGAAAAACAAATAACTTAACAGTACACTACAGACAGCATTTTCATAAAAATATTTTGAAGTTTTTGTTTGTTTTGAAAGGTAAAATGTTAAATGTAAAAACAGCTGAATATTCTGTAAGGTTTATACTTTCCAACTTATTTTATTCTTACTTAAATGGGAGGAACTATTCAATAAAATTATGTGTTATTGACAGATATCAACTTTACCGATTTTCTTGTAAGGAAATGGTAGAATATTTTACAAAAAGTATACTAAAATTTTTGTACACAATTCAATTGTCAATATAAATATTTAATTTTATGTTATCTTAACTAAATATTACAGCTTCAGTAAAACAAAAACCTCAGCTGTGCAAACAGGTAAGCGCTTTCTCATCAGCCATTTTGAATGTCGTCTAGGTTATGAAATTGCCAAATAAAATTTTATATCATTTTTGATTACAGATAAGTGAAGGTAAATATTATGTAGGGTTTTAAGTTTATAGCTTCTTTTAATCATATTTAAATGGGATGAATTATTTCAAAAATTACATGTTTTCGACAAAATTCAAATTTACCGACTTTTTGTGAAGGAACCATAGTATGTACCATAAAAATGTACATGGAACTTTTTGTACAAAATATTATTTATACAAAATAGATTTGAACACATCGTTTGATTCTATCTAAATATAACAGCGTCAGTAAAATAAAAAAGCAGGTCAGCTGTTTCATGTCAGCCATTTTGAATTTTTTCTGGATTATGAATAGTGCAAAATCTAATTGTATGGCATTTTTCTTGACAAAAAAGTGAAGGTAAATAGTGTGTAAGGATTTAAGTTTCTAGCTTATTTTAATCATGCTTAAATGGGAGGAACTCTTCCAAAAAAATCACATGTTTTCAACAAAACTCAACTTTACTGACTTTTTGTGAGGATCTAGTTTGTACCATAAAAATTTAGATGACATTTTTTATACGTAATTTAATTTTGAATCTGAATATTTAATTAAATTCTATCTAAATTAAATATTACAGTGTCAGTATAACAACAACCTTAACTCTGCAAAAAATCAGCAGTTTCATGTCAGCCATTTTGAATTTTTTCTAGGTTATGAAAGTGAAAAATCAAATTTCAAAGCGGTTTTGGTAACAAAGTAGTAAATCTAAACAGTTGTACAGTTTTTAAGTTCTTAAATCATCGTACTACGGTAATAAAATACGAAAAACCTAACAAAAATAGAATTTTTTGAACAAAAAGTGAAATTTAATGATTATTTGTGTAGTTATATCAAAAATACAAAAAAATAACTCCTGAACAAAATTGTAGGAAATTTAATTAAAAATGTGATGTATGACAGATTGGCTCTACAACCAATGGTTTGCCCACAATGAAGCCGCACAAGTAAAACTCTGCACACAATTCAAAGTTCCCGTCCGCCATTTTGATTTTTTTGAGGGGTTAAAAATTAAAAATTTTTAGTTTTCAGAATTTTCCCGTTGGTTTCTCGGTAAAAGCTACAAGTGTGCCAAATTTCAAGTTTCTAGCTCATCTGGAAGTGGGTTAGAATTTGTATAAGTGAGTCAGTGAGTGAGTCATGCGGCTTTGTAGATATTAGATAAATATATGAGTATGACAAATTCGTTTAAAAGAGTTTTGTTTTTAGGAGATAATTTTAAATTGGTCTCTTCTCATAAAATAGGACATTCTGTTGTTCATAATAGTTCATTTGATTTAAAAACAACTCTGTTACTTTTTTATTGTTATAGAAAAAGAGAAAAGGGAAGCAGCATACCTGATAATTTGGTAAACTAGAAACGGACACACACAACACAAAGAATGGATAGTTTGTGAACATTTTTGGGGCCTTAATACCACTGAAACTGGATGCACAAACAGGTTTTTCATGGTTTCACTGCAATCATGCCTTTGTTCAAACATGCTAGGGTCCAATAACTGATAAAAGCTGTTTCATCTCATAGTACAAGTTATAATCAGGATTTTGATGAATGTTTCAACGTGGAAGTCATGAGATCACTCCCTGCAAACTGCAATAACTCTCAGCTCAGAAGAATGGAAATTGCCTATCAGTGGATTACCAAATCTAGAGATGCCCAAACCTCAATACAAGATAAATCCTAGCCCTTTCTTCTCTCACCAAAGGAAATATAATACAATTTTATTACATAGTAGTAACAAGAAAAAAAAAATGTTCCAGTGATAAGTGCTCATGAGTTAGTAAATTTCTGTACCCATTCCAAATATGATTGTATTTGACTCAGTAAATTTCTGAACCCATTCCATTCCAAATATGATTGTATTGAGTCAATTATATCTTGACTCAAGTGACTCGGACTTGGGTACAGTGTCAACTCGAATTGCGACTTGGCTCTGCCTGCTTTTGCAGACCCAGTCTACCCACCAGAGGCCAAGTCAGAAATCCTTCAGGTGAGTTTGGTTTTGACTGTATTTCAGCCTGAGTCTAAATAAAATCACCAGCAGCTGAGTCGGAACTCTTCGTTAACCCTTGGATGAATTCGGTTTTGACTCGTACTTAGCCAATAGTATTTAACGGTTTAACTCAAATCATCTCTCAAGGCACCGAGTCAGAAGACTGTCAACTTACATGCAATTTTATTTCCAACTCATTCACTACCAATAGCATTCCAATTACATTCCATAGTTTAACTCGGTTAAAATGACTCGAGTCGGTGCTCAACTCAAATTAGCTTAAATCATTAATTTGACTTGTCGTATCACTAATGTCATTAAGTTCCATTGGTGCTGTGACTGAAGAATAGGCCAGTGGCTCCTAAATAGTTCATAATCGATCTTTTCTTTGTGTTGTGTTTGTATCTGTCTCCATTTTAACAGTTTATCAGGTATGCTGCTTTCCTTTATTTTTTAACTAAATCCTGGATCTAGTGTCCTAAAAAAATCTCTTATTATTCTAGAAAGTGAATCGTCAGATGATGATTATGAAGGAGACGAAGAAGATACTCAGGAGGTTGGATATGCGTCAGAGCCATCAGGGAATATTCTCGATGTGAGTATATAACATATTGATATCTAGAAAGGGCTTTTTAGGTTCAGTGGTACAATATATTCTTAATCCTTTTAATTACTGCAGGGCCGAAATTTGCGACACTTTGCATATCATTTAAATATAAATCATGCAACCTATTTATAAAGTATATTGATTTACCTGTAAAATAAAATTAAATAGGCAGTTAGTCAATAAATTGCCTTTTATATTTTTAACTTAACCGAACGCTTGCAAAATCTATAGTAATTTTGGCTCAATTCCTATGATGCAAAATAGTCCATCACTCATAAAGGTTAATGGATACCATTACAAAGTTCTCCTAAACTTTTTAAATATGAGTCTACACGCATCTCTTACTTCCTTCTGTTACAATATTATTTGTAATATATTTCATCCCTTTTATTGTATTATTCTGAATCCCAGATTTTAAGTATCTCATATAAAATTTTAAATAATTTTTATTTAAACGCTTCAAAAGAATTACATCACAGCAACCAACTTCAAATAACTTATTATAATCTATTTTTGGAATCCTTATATGTAATACATGAAGTCAGTTTGGTTAATGCAACTCCTTGCTTATATCTGGATTAAGGTGTTCGTCCGAGCGCGCTCTAAGGAATTTTGTTCAAGATTTTATCGCAACTGCCGCTAAGAGTAGTAAAGATCCCGACTTACTAACGAACAAGCAATGTATTTCCCTCCCCTCTTTCCTCCGCCCCGCAAATTCGATAGAAGGAAATAACTCCCACATTTACAGTAAACTCTAACAATGAATTTTATATATTATTAATCTAATTTTTTAGCCAAAGATGATTGTACACATTTCAACTAAAAATTTGAACAAATCATTTACAGAAAAACAATTGGTAAAACTTAGTAATTGGTTGGTTAGTACATTTTGTCCACCATATTATCAAAATGTTAGTAAAATATATCACACGGTTTTTTCATGAGTTATGCACCAAAAAGGCCAAATAGCCACTTTGGTCAGCCATATCACCATAAAGAAATTTTTAGAATTTTTTCCCATAGCACATTTATTACTTACATGGAGACATTGTAGAGGCTGGTCGATAGGCATATGAGGGACAGGGTATTGAGAGATAACCCGCTCCATACAAATCAACACGCCACGCACGCACAAGGCTGGGAGATCTGCTGAGTCGGCTCTTCACGAGGGTTGAGGAGACGATTCGGCAGAAAGAGCTAGCCATGGGTGTTTTCACGGACATAGAGTTCCAATGTTCGCTTTCGTTCAACAATGTCTCCCTGCAGTCTATGATCGCTTTTGTCGGGTATGGCCTATACATGCCCACTATGGGAAATATGGAGCTAAGAGCTACAAGGTCGGTTAAGTATCTGGGAGTTATCCTGGATGCTAAACTGAACTGGCTCAAGCACCTTCAGGAGAAAGCCAGGAAGTTCAGAATGGCTTTTTGGGCTTGTCAGAAGGCCATTGAGACAACGTGATGAGGATGACTGGTTGCCTGGCCAACCAGGACTCCATGGGGAAATACTATCTAGGGACATTGGTCTGGACCCGTTGCTTTCGATGGGAACAGACTCAATGACACCTAGGTACAGAATTGACAGGCAGGTCAGGGCCTTCCTTCCAAGTAGATATAAGTGGATAGGGAGTACCGAGCCTGCACAAGTCAAAGGAAGCGTCTCTCCACATCAGCTCTTACCCCCCATCCAGCCATCTTCTTCTCAGTCTCCCTCTGGGCCTCCAGCCTGCCACTTCCATCTCCACCATTCTCCTAGGTATTCTCTCTGGCCCCATCATCTCCACATGCCCAAACCAACCTTGCCTTCTCCACACTCGTTCTCACACTTTCTTCCACTATACCTCTTCTTATCTTATCGTTACGGACTCTATCTCTTCGTGATTTGCCCTTGATATTCCACAGGAACCTTATTTCCCTTGCCAGCACTCTACTCCATTCCCTTTCCGGCATTCACCACGTTTCAGCGCCGCATATGTCACCATAGGTTTATAATACATCTTAAACATAGCCACCTTGGCCTCCCGTGGTACAAATCTATCCCACACCAGGTGTTTCACGCTTTTGAAGAATCTTCCTCGCACTTCTAACCTGGCATTGACATTGATTCCCTGCTCCGTCTTACAATTACTTGGTATGCATATCATTTTAATATGCAGTTAAAAACACACAAAACTGCGATACAGTATTATGACCTGGAATTTTTAAAGGAGTTACAAAGGTTTTTAAAAATTACATTAACTTTTTGTTTTCATAATGGTACAAATAATTGAACCAATAATGAAGTAAAACCTCTGAAAGCAGGTATTAAATAAGTAAGACATAGCGCCATTTTATTTTGTGAATTTCTTGGTTGTATTTCTATTTCCAAACTATAGAGTGCTCATTATTCATGGTCTAAACATACATGTATCCGAATCAAAAATTATATCTGATGTGCACTTTCTCAGTATTTGACCAGTAGAATTAAAATACGTCCTATTGATTTAATAACAGAGCTACATACAGTATTAATAGTTTTCAGCTGCTATGGTACTGAGATACCACTGAGAATGCTCCATCAAACATCTCTGTTGTATACATATTGTAAATAACACCTTGGAATGGTCACCACCTTAAAAGTCTTAGTTTATGTTTATAGGTATGAATTAAAGTACTTTTATGATTTTGGTATCATTATTTCATTTATGTCTATTACAGAGGTCTCGTAGCCCAATCAGGAGGCGAAGGACAGGAGGTTCATTGTCATTGTCGGATAATGAATTGGAATCTGAGACTGAATTCTACTCATCAAAACAGAGATTACATTAATGAGTCTCACAAATAGGTATATTTTTATTTTGTATATAATCAAAACAAAGATTACTAATGAGTATTACAAATAGGTTTATTTTTATTTTGTATATAACAAATGTAATTATGTAAAATATATATATGAATGTTATGTTAATAATGTTAAACATATATTATAGATATTCATTCTTGTGATTTTTGTAACTTTACAACCAATAAATAAGTTGTTTGAAAAATTCCCTTTTGTATTATTTTTTAGCTGAATAATTTTATAGTATTCTAAATTTTTATTTAAGTACAGTAAAGCTCAGATTGTCAGAACCTGTTTCGCCAGCCAGAATGTTTGTATAATAAAATATATTGATGAAATGAACATTTTATTAGTTAAATGAGGACTTTCCAACTAAAAGGTAATTTATATTGATGCAGAACTGTACTAAAATTGTTGTATAGCTGATTTTTTATTTAACCCATTGCTGAACAAAGACGTGACCTTCACATTCCAATAGCTCAACGATGTGATGTTGACTTCGCGGCACTGGTTGTTTACAGCTGCATCATTTGGCTCTCAAAGTCAGTGTTATTGCTGTTACAATGCACCCATTTGTTTTCAGGCGCTTTTCTGTCTGTCTCCTTATCTTATCTTTGTTTATGTTTCCTGTCACTGTTGTCTCGTTTACTTGATATTAGTTTGGAGAATTTAGTCCTTGTGTTCGGTCCCATCGTTTTGTCATGTTTGTGATTTCCAGAAAAATGGAGGATAAATTGGGATCGTCCAAATTAGATAGACTACTAAGGTCAGTGTAATGTAAATAACAACAGAACATGTGCGAGTGCGCTAGGTTGGCAGGGCAGGCAAATTTAATTTGTACCATTAGGCCCGGGCGCCATGTTACACGATCTGCAATGGGTTAATAGGGCTCTAAATACAACTAAAAAATGGTGGAAGAAGTTGAAACTACATCCAGATACACTTTACGGGAGAGAGGTTAGGACATTCATCTTCTAGGCAGAGGACAGTGCAGTTTCTCTATCATTTACTGTAGTAGTATTTACAACCAGAAACGCCCTGACTTCCCTAGGTCTGCTAATTATGCTGGGTTTGGGGAGTTCCATCTCACAACAGATCATCTAAGCTAGGAAAATGTCTCTAGCTAAACGCAAAATAGACAAACTGGTTTATACCTTAAAAGTATAGAACATCTTATATACAGACCAGCACCGAATTTAACAATAGGTATAGAAATTTATTGTACTCTTTGTGGATAGACTTCCAATTTTGTCTAGATGTATATTTTTTAAATACAATGATCAAATGGGGTTACTTTTAATAAATCAAGTACTCAGTACATCTGGTGTAAGCATATTATTGAAATATACATCTTATATAAGCACTATAATATTTATACAAACATCATTAAATAGAGCAATACAATTATAACAAGCTTAACATTGTTTAAAGTAATATTTCAACACGAATAACACTTTTATCAAAATAATTTCTAAAATAATACCTCTATAAAACTAATATTACATTATTGACAACATTTTATTGACGGTCATACAACAATGCATTCACAACTAATTTAAAATAATTGCGTTATAAGTCAAAGTATAACTTGGCTATTTATCACAGACTATACGTAAACTGGTAAGCATTACATAGAAACATTCACAAAGAATCCTAGCCTAGGTCCATATTGAATGTGTCTGAAACCTCGCGGACATAGACTTTGGGGAAAAATCCAACCTGAAAGAAAATTGTTAATGTTAATAATTAATAATAAGAGCAACAATACTACTTCTACTCTGATGATAGCTTCAGGATACCTTGCAGCAAGAGCTATATAAATTGTCACTTATCTCTGTCTTGGTGAGATGATTGGAATACTTGTTTTGTACTTGTGTTCATCTTGTGTTTTATGCAAGTCAATTGAAAGGTTTATTTTATATAGTATACGCCTGCGTTGTAAGGCAAACCGTGATTTTCATTATTATTCATAAGTAAGACACCGATTGTCAAGATATGGGCAAATATGAGGGAAACTAATATTAACTGTTCCTCAGAAGAGCTATTTATTAATAGCTCGATAGCCATGATAATTTAGGGACCTACAGCTTACGTGGAATCTAAACCACATAGTGTTGGTCTGACTTTCAGCTAATTGACAAGTCTGGTACTCAGTTCTCTTCCCTACACAACATCTGAGCCTTGACTGCCATCCAACATGGACACCCCCCGACTTCTATGGTAGTGTCCATGTCAATGACAACCATGAAATGGACTCTGTGTCGGTATTAACAGGACCGAGCATACCACCAATCAGCTACAATCTCCTAAACACTTGGTCCCCATGTACCTGGATTACAACATTGCGCCACATTCTACTATGATGGTGAATTAACAGAGCAGTGAGTTTGCCAACATATTAACATAAATCATACAAACACAGAATATTTATAAGGATGAATAAAACTGTAATTAAAATTTTAAAACACTAATATAAACAGATGTTCCATGAATCACCGAGACAAGACGTGACAAACCTCATGATATATTCCATACTGAAAGTTTGAGCGCATTTTAACACAGTATTTTAGATTAGATTTCATTATTCTCAACTTATAACGTTTTAACAGTAACTCTTAATTTAACAAATTCATTTTACTTAGCAAATAATCTTCAGAGGAATGTTCTGTGAGAATATATGTCTATCTTTGAATGTCTATAAGTGGCTGATAACCACCTGGCTCCTCGGGCTCAGCCCTGACCTTGCCGAGTCCCTCATACACCCTATTTATGCATCTGCAGTACTTAGTTAAATGTTTCTTAGAACTTGTGCTTGCTATGCCGCTGTGTCAGCCAAGTTGTGGAACAGGCTGAGGAACAGTTGACTTTAGTAACATTGACTACACTTGTTCATTTACAATCATCACACTCATTCGCTCTTCATATTCGTCCATATCTTGACAATTGGTGCAATAATAAATAAATTTAAGTTGCAAAGAACATAAATGCCTTTACAATAGAAGATTAATGTTTGAAATCAGATACAGTATCAAATGGGACCTTTATATCATAGTTTAGCTCATAGTTGTGAAAAACATTCTAGTTAAATTCAGCATCATAACTACAGACAAAGTTAAAATAACTACTGATCCATTTCCATCTATGTTAATCTAATATTAGGGGTTTTGTATTTTAACACCCAAATAACTTACCCGATCATGAATTTTCCCTTTCCACCAGCCTTTGTGATCTCCTTCTTTACTTAACACTATTACTTGACAGCCTTGTTTTAAAGGAAGCTGATTGGATTCCACAGGATTAAAGTCAAATTCAGCGACTGCAACTATGCGACGGAACGGCCATTTCAATCGCACATTTAACCTAAAAAAATACATACAAACTTTTCATATGAGATAAAAATCCATAACTAGTTAATTATTACTCAAAATAATCTTGTTTTTAAATAGGTATGATGTACATTTTACCTCATAACAACTACTTGGTCTATTTAAGATGTTTAAATAGCTTAAGTTTTTTATTCACGTAATCAGTTTTAGATGTTTCAATGTCTGACTATAGAGTATTTAAGAAGAGTTGCAAATGAAGATCCGCCCAATGCTGATGTAACATAGGCTCTAGGCTGATTCACATGTTTACAATGTAAAGCAGTACATATCAGCAAACTGACTGCCAGAGTCAGACTGACTGACTACCGACTGGGGATGCCAATTTATTATTCTTGTTGTAAATCTGGTTTTGGAGTTGCTGTAAAACTGTAAAAGAGTTGCTGGACACCCTTTTTCTTATTGGCCAGCACTCTTGAGAAAGACACTCTCAATCCTCGCTGAATAGCATAGAGTTAACATAAGCATTGACCATTACTGATAACAGTAGTCTACCTATCATCAATTAAGTAAGTTCTGAGTGCAAAGTACAAATTATTTGTAACATTTGAAATCCACCCTAAAAGCACTTTTAAGGATTTGGGTTTCAAATGATAGACTTACTGCTTCACTGTCTAGATTTGGTTTTGTGTTCATAATAATTTAGTTTCAACTACCGACGTTCCATGCAAGTCTCGTGCTGCATAACCTCAGACTAGTTTCCATCATTGTTAAGCAGTTGTTGTAACTGGTGGTTAGCTTAGCTTCTTAAATAAGTTATTAACAAATAAACATTACCCCTCAATGAAAACAACCAAAGCTTGGACTCCTCCCATCCACTCACATACAGTGAACATTGTATTGATCCTCCCATCTATCCATACATCTACAGTAGTAGACCTGCTAGTAGTGACCCTACTAACCATCCACACATGTATAATAGTGATGACCTTACATGTATGTTAGTGATAAAACTTTATAAGCTAAACAAAATTGTACAACCTCAAGAAATCATTTGAAAAATCTATACTATCACAAACACTTGCTGTTACATATCAGGAATAACCAAAAAGGTAGCGGCGAAGCAGTAGAAATAATATATACTAATGTTTTCAAGATTATTTAATTCATTCCTATACATAACTATACGTTTAGTATTTAACTGAATTTAAATATTAAGTACTCAGAATATTTCTCACTTTGCGAGTTAAGGTTTATCACCATTATATTTTAACAGATAACACTATCAGTAATACAAAACTATGGTAAAAAAGTGACAGTGACCACAAGTCCAGTGACATAACCCTCATTCTGACATCTTTGTATAATAATCCCAATAATCTCACGTTCATTCATTTTGTTGAACATACTTATAATCTACAAGTAAATACCTTATCACTTTTTAAAATAAAACACACAGTACATGCGGCGAGATTATTAACTTACCCAATAAAATTTTCACCTAGACTAGTATGCTCGTAACAGGAAATGAGTTCAACAAGACTTCGGAAAAATCTTGACTCCGAAAGGTAAAAGTGTTGAGTTCCTTCCATTTCTCGCTCGTACACCTTCATGTGTTTCACTTTGTCATCCGTCCTGAGCAAGAAGAATCGGTTGATTAGTTACAAACTAAGGATAGATTGGAAAAATAAGGCATAATCAGAGAAGAAAAAAATAGAGGTAACATCCAATAGTGCGCTGGATGGGTGTCAAGTTATAGAAACTTGGGGTGGACGGATGGCAAGACAATCACAATTGCCAGTCCCTCCCCTTTATTCTCCTCCAAATCCTGAAGTTATAACAACAAATTTATAAAGATTTCCATAACTGCCACTGAGACATTCGCCGCTGTCATAAGAGATCAGTCTCTAATTCTTTTTCCTTTCTGGGGTTTAAATTATTATTGATACAAATAATTTAACAATATAAGAGTTTTTCTTAATTACTTCATCAGTATTATTTTCTGCAATATGTATGTTATAAAAATGATTTATTAGATAAGTTTTAATCGCAACAATGTCAAGTGTTCCTGTCTGGAGTAATTAACTGAATTATACAATTACAACTATACATTTTACAACAAATTATAATTCCAGGAAATACTGAATTGTTACAGTAACTGTAGTAAAAAATGTACTTATATATATAAAAATAATAACACTTAGCAATCTTTTTGGTGTTTTTAATTTTCAAGATCGATTTCAGTCTCGTAAGACTATCATCAGTTGAAAAACAGAATATAAATATATATATATATATTCATAGACTACTGAATACACCTCTTACAGAAGAAGATTACCAAGAAGAAATCAACATTATCAAACAAATTGCTGTCAATAATGGATATCAACCAAATTTAATAAGTAAATTAATTAATAAACACAAAAAGAAAACTATTAATTCTAAAACTAATGAAAAAAATAACTATATTCAAATGACCTATCATGGAGATATTAACAAATCTTTACATAACATATTCTCCAAACAAGGATATAAAATTACATATAGAACAAAGAACAGTATCAAACATATACTACAACATAACTACTCTACTAAGAATAATGAAAACAAATACAATAATTCTGGAATTTATAAAATTAAATGTTCGACTTGTCCTAAATATTACATTGGCCAAACAGGAAGAAGTTTTAGTAGAAGATTCAAGGAACATATACCAAAAAACAAACATCAAAATTTATCAACATTTGCTGAACATTTAATACAAGAAAACCATAATATTTCATCAATTGAAGAAAATTTAGACATTATACATTTTGCACCTAAAAGTAAAAAACTAGATGCTATTGAAAAATTTTACATATACAAAAACACAAAAGAAAACCCATCGTTATTACTCAACGATCAAATAAAATTTCACTCAAATATTATGTTTGATTCTATCATGAAGATGCAAAATTATAAGATTTAACAAGATTTACAACTTATCCATCTACATTTTTATTTAAATTTTTATAATGTCAGCTGTTGAATTAATTATTCTAAAATTAAGTATATTTATAACCCTATTTATATTCTGTTTTTCAACTGATGATAGTCTTACGAGACTGAAATCGATCTTGAAAATTAAAAACACCAAAAAGATTGCTAAGTGTTATTATTTTTATATATATAAATATATTAAGCAATCTATAAGCTACAAATGTCAAAAAATGTACAATGAAATATGTGTTGTACATATGCAATATTAAAAATTATATAAATATAATAGAAGAAAAAAGTTAAGAGTTAATCTAACTTGGTATATAAATGTTTATGCCACTATGCATATACAATATGATGGAACTACAGTAGCTTTCTACTTTATAATCAAGACATAATTACTTTTCCTTTGACTAAATTAAAAGATTGAGACTTGAAATAAAAATTTGATTTATAACTAACTAATACTTAAATGATTATTCTGTCAAAACTAAATAAATAAAAATAACAAATTGATGATATACTTATAAACCTGTTATAGCAAAGATTTAACACTTTCAAGGTTAAAGAATAATGTGCCATTAGATTATTTTTAGCATTTTGCAGATTAAGTATTGATGTCTTATGTCATTGTGAGGAGAAAGAAAACACAGATAAATTGTTATTTTAACCAACAAAATAGAAATCAAACAAAACTTGTTACATATATCAAATTTTTAATAAAATATAAAGACTAACAAAAATATTGTGATATATTTGTAAATTAACTTTGTTTTATTTTCTATACACATCAAGGATATAAAAAATATAATAATAAATACTAGGGTTTACCTTTTAATTTGTATTTAATAAATACAAAACTGAAACATACAAAAATAAAAAAAAACAATATAGTAAGCATAAAAAATTAACTATTTGTAATAGTTAATTGTATTTTTTTTTTTAACTGTACGGTAGAAAATAAATTCAGAAAAAGAACAAGTAAACAAGTCTTCTTCTTATTTCTCTTCAAATGACATAAGTGGCTAATTAATAGTAACAAATTATTAAAAACTGATTGATTGATTGAAGCCTCAGGAAATATGAATAAACGATTTCTTTGCATAGTTAAAATTAAAGTCATTTACAAATGAATTGTTTGGAAATATACTGACCACTGAATCCAGTTGTGTGGCAAGAGGAAAGCAAAATACATAAAATAATACATAGTTCCATTTTAAATAAATGAAACTAAACGTTAAATTCCTGTGGTAACTTTCAAAAATATTAAAAATAAAATTAATAACTTTTAACTAAAGATAAACTAAAGACTAGCGATGAGTCGGTTCCATTTTTTTTTTTTTTTTTTCTGGTTCAGTTCTGTACTGAAATCAGTTCCCGGTTCTGAGTACTTTTTGAGAAAGTCAAACAAATTTGTCTAATACCTTTACGCCAGTGAATCAACAAATGATGTGAAATCAGTCAGTAAAAACTGTGCATAGTATTTTTGCGATTTCTCTAATATGAAGAATAATACACTCTAAAAATCTATAAAACGACATACAATATTTCCAATAACTAGAGAATTGGTAATTCTTTATCTATTCTAAGGGTATGATTGTTTACATTTTTTGCACAAAGATAGTATTTACTTTAAATTTAAAAAGTATACAATTTAGCTAAATGGAATATAATGCTTAAATTAGTATGCAATTGAAATTTACCTTGAGGAAATTACAAAACTTGAATTTCCTAGAGAAAATTAAAAAATAACCTGTCATTTTAGATCAAAAACAAATCACAACAATTGATTAATATTACCACAACTAAATTTAAGAGGTTGATGTAATTGTAGTACGTCAAAAATAAACAGCAAAAACAAATAATTATAGTTAATTAAAAAAAATTATGTGTATTAACTATTAGTTCTTTTCTCAATTGGTGATAATACTGAATTAGGAAAATATAAATGCTACTCACATTCATAAAAAAATTACAGCCAATAATACCATAAATGTTTTAGAAATTACAGTTTACATTTTGTTTTAAATTTAAGAAAAAATAAACTATTTTGGGTCAGAAAATGTTAAGTCAATGCAATTTAAAACATTAATCCTTTGCAAAAGGAAAAATTGTAATTCAAATAAAATTTAACTATTTTAAAATAAAAATGCTTAAGACTCATTTTGTTTAGTTTTTACACAATATTAATCTTAAACATTTATTTTTCAATCCAATTACCTAGGTTTTGTATGCATCGTTTTTTTCCTTATTAAAACAAGCCTAAATAAATAAACTTTAATATATCTTAAGTTCATCATAAAAACCTTTTATTTTTCAAAATACACAATAAAACTATAATCATAATTAATTTCAGAGTGTTAGATGAGTTGTAAACAGAATGAAATGTTTCCACAAGGTGTTTTTTATCAGGCAGGAAGTGATAAGAAAGGGTCCCTAAACAAGGATGGAGCTCAGACAAAAAGGAGGACTGTACTCTGGAACAAAAAACAAATGGCTTTAATTCACTGCCTTTGCCTGTGAATTCCTATTCATTAATGTTATCTGTCTCTTTTCACATGCTGATAAGGAAGTGGCCAGACTATGGGCGAATATTTTCTGACTTAGATATTTTGTTAATCTTGTGGCCAAATCACGTACTGATAAGGAAGTGGCCTTTTTTGGGCAGATATTTTCTGACAAGATTTATTGTGTATCTTGTGGCCGGATATTGTAGTTTGATTGTTCTGTTCATCAGAACACCTGACTACATTTCTCATATGAAAGCTATCTCCCCACTTACGTTGTTCAAGAACCAGGACCGAGATTTTCCCATCGGTTCTTGACAAAAGAACCGGGACCGATTCATCACTACTAAAGACCAATACAAATACTGTCATTAGTCTGTGCGCAACTCACAATAAAATGAAAAAATAAATGATCACCAAATAGAATTTACAATAAATAAAAATATATACATGATAAGAAAAAATAATTAACATATATGGTACCTAGATAACATCAAAAATAATTTGTTATGTCATTGTTTAGCTGCTAGTTCTACTTACTTCAAGCTAAGAGCATATATAGTTTCATTGGGGTGAGTGGGGCCCTGGGGTCGTATCCGCAGAAGGTAAGTCCCATCCATCTGTCGCTCCAAGAGACTAGTTGCTCTATCTCTGCCCATCTCACCTACAAACCTGCAACACATAAAAAATGGTTCATAAACACACTAATAACAAATGGTTGCAAGAACGCACATAAAACCAACTATTAATCAATCAGTAATACATTATAACCAGCATAAGAATAATGAATTAGTGTATTACCAAACTGAATAATGAAGAAAAGTCAATTAATTATTCACAGGCACAAATCTATATTAAAAGTAGTTGATCATATTTCAACAGTACTGTGGCACTATGCTGTTAAATCCAGCCACAATCAGCTGAATGATAAATAACAGCTGACAGCTGCTAAAATCATAGTAGTGATGGAAACGATTTAAAAGATTAAGTTAAGGGTGCTAGCTTCTGATTCTATTCAGTAGTTAATTAACCCTTAAAGCGCCATTTATACAATGCCTATTTTCCAATTAGTGCTAATTTATTTTTAAAAAATCAAAATAAAATTTTTTAACTGCCTTTTTTTTATTGTTCTGGACAGGAAAATAAAATGTATGATAACATTTTGAAACGTTTATTAGCTTACTTTACCTTTTTTCTTATATATGAATATGTAAATAAGCAAACTTTTACTTGAAAGTAAGCCTCAGGCATAGATCACTTTTACAGTATGAATCAATACAAAATGTTATTATTATCAATAAAATATGTATAATTGAGTACATTTACTTTTACATAAACTGATAAAGACGGGGCCTGCACATAACACATATAATAACAAATAAGTAAATACATATAGCACTTGTTTACGATGTATTTAGTACCTTCCACAAAATCGTTCGGATTATTTATATTGACACTTAAAACTAATAAATTACTAACATATATAAAACTAAAGTAATGATAAAACAACCAAATACACAGTTTCAAAGCTGTAAGGCGGTGGACAATGACAACCGCTCAGCTTGACAGTGGCTGCGCTTGTGGCGTTGGGCAGCGGAATGTACACTGCCAGACAACAACCTGTCTCATAGTGATTGACAGGCCAACAAAAGGTAGCGAGTCACACAATGTGTCTCATGAGTCAAGCACCGCCCATAACCCAAACGCACTATTGGATTAAATTAGAAACATTACTACGAAAATAATATTTTTGGAATTATTACGTGTATATGCGCTTACGGCGTTTAAGAGCAAAGGCAACATAAGCGTGTATATGCGCTTACGGCATGGTAAAGGTTAATTAGGATGGAGGTTGGGCAAAATTGAGGAAAATAAAATGGGGGACAGTTTCTTAAAATGTATTCAAACATACAGTCTTAAAGTTAAAGACCATAGTGTATATATTCAAGTTATTAAATTTTCAATAAAAACAAATAAATTTTACTTTCAACTTGGCCTTTCGCCAAGCGAAAGGATGTTGGCATCATCCGGCAACACAACTATATAAAGTAAGTAAAAGTAGTTTAAACTGTATAAAGTAGTTGAAAGTAAAATTTATTGGTTTTTATTTATTTATTTTTTTTTTTAATTTAACAACTTGAATATATAAAATAACCAATATCAACTCTATCTCAACTTCACTACCGTACTGTATGTTTGAAGCAAGGCGGTACGTGATTACAAGGCTGGGGCGGTGTATATTCTTAAAACTTATATAATAAAACTGACTTTTAATTAAAAATAATATTGCAATGAAAGCCTCTATTATAGTCCTTGTTATTCATACATACTCATGTCTAAATTACTTGTTACATATTAATTAGCTTGCAAATAAGCTAAATTCTAATTTTTTTCTTCAAATTATTTTAAAATTATGTATCTTTAAATGTTTAAAATTTAGTTTATTTTTAAAAATTTCAAAGTTTATTGGACTACGGCTTAGCTCATGTACAGGGCAGCACCAGATGAGAAGAGAATTTTTTTTTAATTCAAAGAAAGCCATACGAGTTATGTTCAGAAAGTTGTTAAGAGCTGGGCTATAAACCGTTATTTATATCAGTACAAATAATGACACTAACAAATTTATACATCTCAGAAATTTGCAAATTTTTTGTTGAAAATAAACAACAATGAATAAATGAATTTATTTCCAAAAAAATACAAATGCTTTACATGGTAACAGCTGTAAATTAAATGGTCACTTTTAATTAAAGATCATAAAAACAATATAAACATAGAATACTTAATGAATCTAGCCGGAGAGCTCATATAAAAACACATAAAATCGCTAACTGTTGATATCTGCAGATAAATAATCATAAAATGAATACTAAGAAGTGACAATTAAATAAAAACACTGCTACTCCATGAGCTATTTAAAAATGTGCTACTTAAAAACGATATGTTTAGAAAAATAAATATGCAATTAAAATAAATTTTTATAATGAAAAGTGCAAGATTTTATATAAGCTCTATGTGCTTCAATTTAAATAAAAATTGAACTATCATAGCACCCAGTAAAATTTCATCCCTATCCAACACACACCCATAGTAATATTTAAAGATCAATATTTTATTTGACATATAATAATCAATAAATTTTACAGAAGTAACACTAATACAAAATAACAGGTTAGTATTATTTCACCCCCTGAAATATTTCACTGTCTATTCTTTGTGTTGTGTCTGTCTCCAGTTTAGTATTTTATGAGGTATGCTGCTCTCCTCTCCTTTTCAATAATATACACAATAATAATCACTTCTTGGAATCTGTACAAAATTCTCTTATTGGTAATGCATTTTACTGTATGCACAACTTCAGTGACTCGAGAGTTATCAAAATCTTAAATAATGATGGTTGGGAAATGCATTTGTGCACTCTCTTGGTGAACTTGTTATTTTTACGTTAAGGCATATGATGTTGAATTGTTTACTTAGTTCTTGTAATATGAGGCATTTTTTTTAGTTTCATGACTATTTTCATGTGCTCTCGTGTATATTATACCTTCTGATATATCGTACTATTTTTAAAATTATTTCTTAAAACATATTTTGATCAAATTTTTATTAAATAACTAGGGTAACGAAGTAAATTGATTTTATAATAGCGCTAAATAACAGATGACGACTGTTTACGTTAATCGCTGAGTCGTGTTTACGTTATGAACTGTGATATTTACATTGTGTGTCTTCGTTATTAGTTTGCATATTTCATTGTATATGTTGTCTCTGTGTACTCTGTTTAAACTTGGAAAGGTTCTGTTATTTTTTGCATAACAATACCTTCATTGCTTGAAAATTGCCGTTTAAGGGTTTTGCTTGAACTGGTACTAAATGTTACTTTTTCCTAATTAGAAATTTCCTTTAGATTGACATTATAGTTTTCCGGTGACATATTGAAAAAAACATGTGGGGTTACATTATTTACTGTGGGTAGGAGTGGTTTTAATTTTGTTGTTCAGAGAAATTTTCAAATTTATTCATTGCTAAAGCCTCCTGAGCTGATATATATAACAAATAAGAAGGTTAACGTACCTTTGTCGTCTTCAGCTAAAAAATCCTATTTATCGGATTACCGGTTTCAGAGTAAGAACTCCATGTTCACATCCATTGTACGTTGTCAAAATAGTCACATTAAAAACATAATACAAAAATTACATATTTACAAAAATAAAAATAATAAAACACATGATAACATTGCCGGTTGGTATGATGGTTAGATCCGGATTGAACGTGCAGATGGAACGATGCTATCCAATGGTTACTTGACTTTGAATAATTGAATAATAGAATAATAATAATAGAAATAAAATTTTTCAAAGTCAAGTAACCATTGGATAACATCGTTCCATCTGCATGTTCAATCCGGATCTAACCATCATACCAACCGGCAATGTTATCATGTGTTTTATTATTTTTATTTTTGTAAATATGTAATTTTTTTATTATGTTTTTAATGTGACTATTTTGACAACGTACAATGGATGTAAACATGGAGTTCTTACTCTGAAACCGGTAATCCGATAAAGGATTTTGTAGCCGAAGACGACAAAGGTACGTTAACCTTATTATTTGTTTCAAATTTACTCACAAGTTATAAGTAAGATATAATATTTACCTATAAATATGTTCAGCTAAAAGCTATATGTTCTCAGAGCTTACATTATAGTATATAAAATCAAAAAATAATTAAAGAAGATATAATTTATGGTTACTGAAATATAGCTGTTTCCCTGAGTACAAAAACCTTCAAAATAGCCTTGTATTTCTGGTGTACCCTTTGTATTACAAGCCAATCTCAAAATTGTTAATGGATTATAAATATGTCTCATTCAAAATGGATAGTTTTGCTAAGTTAAGAAACCTTACCACAAGTATTCTGCCAATACTTGATGATCCGTCCACGTTCGTCCCCAGTCTGATGGCATGGGTGGGACTGGCTGTGCTGGCTGTAACAAATACACAACTTAGGATCCGAGTCTTCACTTAAGGAAAGTCAGTTCGAAATGAGTTGCAATTTAAGTAATAACTGTAGACTCAAAGGAAGATGTCTTTTTCACCTGATCCCTTATTATAGAATTCAATCAATAAAAAATTAAGTTTCTAAGAAAGTTAGTAACGTCTAAATAACATATTTTACAATACAAACAATTATGTTTTTGAGTGTCCCATCGTAAGTGAACTAACCTGGTTAGCGCCTTCGGTGGGTGTAGTGATGATAGGAGGCCTTGGGGGCAGCTCTGGCGGCTGTTTAGCTCCACAGCGACCGGAATAAGGAATGCAAGCTTTGTGGACTCCAATAAAGCACCGATCACATCGGTACCCCTGTGAAAATTTTCTCACATCAGTCTTTGCTTAGAATATTAAATCAAAGATCTTTCCCTAGCTCTTTAGAGCCATTAAATGGATCTCACTTAATTTCATTATTTAGGCTAAACATTCTTGGCTGTAACTCAAACAGAGTCGAAAAAGATTTTGAAAGTGATCAATTGATAAACCACCAACTGATGATTGGTCACTTAGCTATTAATTAATGACACTTTCTAAAGAATAGTTGGCCTTAGTAAAAAAAACTACATTCACTCATACACACTCTTTTGAAATCCATGTCTGCCTATATCTTGACAATCAGCATCTTAAGAATGAATAAATGTTTTTCAATGTCACAATTACATTTATTTATAATACGAAATATAACATAAATGGCTGGGAAATATAACAGACTTTTCAAAAGGATGTTAAGTCTACATAACACAACAATAAATTAAAAGGGCAAATAAAAATATCAAAATTAGTTCACCTACCAAAATTATCTCAAATTAATGAACAGAATAGTAAGATTTTTCATTTGAAAAACTTTTTATAAAAATTATAAACTTTGTGGATGAGATAATGAGTAGTGGGCTTTGTTTCTGGTGCTTTATTTTATTATGATTTTAAAAATGCACTTAGCCTGCATATACTTGAGGTAAAATCTGATTGCACTGCCATGATGTTTACATTTTTTTAATTGATTGATATACACAAGACTTTCTGCAGTTCAAATTTTTTTAATTTGAGGATGATCCCCAAGTAGCTCATAATGGCATGAGTAAAACCATAGTACATAATTTTAGTTTCTACATTTATGTTAGTGAAAGGGACGATATTGAGTTTGATGTTCTCTCAGGCTATTTATGAGACTCAGTAGGTCTCACAATTTGATGCTATTAGGGCTGTAAAAGAAATGTAAAAACTGATAATAATGCCTCGTTTCTTAATGTTACAAAGACAAAATCAATGCAATTTTGCTAAAACCATACAGAGTTATTTCCTTTAAAAATGTATTCCTCAACACAGTTACTTAGCAAACAAACTGCTTTATTTCTGGGAGTAACAATGGACCAAACATCCCTTGGATGTTCAAGTAACTAAACTAGTTAGATGACTAGGCACCGTGACTTTTGCAATATTTAAGCAGGGCTACTTTTGCAATTTGGGTTTTGAAAACAACATACAGCCGAGAGGAGGTCTACCATGTTTACTGTGAGAGCCTTTTATGCAATGATCTGACTATATGTAGCAGTTCATTCCTCCTAGGGAAGTTATTAAAAGCAATAAAAAAATCAATTGCTTGAATAAGAATTATTTGTAGCTAAGATAGATTGCTTTCTTGAATAGATATACTTAAAAAAAAAGTCAATACAGTTCGCTCTATATTAATTTTTGTATCTAGCATTTTAATTTATATAATCATTAAAAAATGTTCATTGTTTCACTACTAGAATCAAAGAGAAATGAAGTTGCAGAATCAAAACAACTGAAAAAGGACCAATCTATGTTGAAATCATTTAACAAATTACCGTCTAAAATTAAATAACAAAACACTTTTTTAGGGCACTAAATACAATATTTAAGTAAAAAGTGAAAGGAAAAGAAAGCAACATAGCTGTTAAATTGGAGAGAAATACACACAACACAAAATGTCAAGGCTTCCTCAATCATTGGACAATTCAACAAACCCAAAACTCCCCACCATTCCTCCTCCCAACCAATGAGATGTGCATATTTACATTTAATGTTTCATCCCTTTTCATTTATCTTTTAAACAAAACTCTGTGTTGCAATTTGGAAAATCTAGCATTATACACCTCGATTTCAGAATCGTTTCCATCTCTCGAGATTAGAGTCTACCTGGTGGTTCCTTTGACAATTTGACAAACCCTTATTTGAATTCCCGGGTGAATAGTATTTTAATAAATTCCCCTTTCACACACAAGCTTGTCAAATGAAGCTCAAATTCACAATGAAAGCATCGGCTAAGGTATGTGGGTCTCAGTCAAGAGAAGGATTTATCGGGGCCACACTGAAAACAGAATCCATGATGCAAGCAGCATTTTACCCCAAATCACAGGAAGAAGTTGAATTTAAAAGCTAGACGTAAACAGATGGACCAACAATTATAAATACGTAAATAATATAAAATAGCACATACTACCATTGGTTGGATTGAGGAAGATTTGTTTGGCGCTCAAAGTTCAACCATTTCTTAGACGAGTTTTAGGTTGTTTAAATTTATCAAATAATATCTAATCAAGGTAAGAGTTCTACAATTTCAGTGAAAATCTTAATATTTGTCCGGTACATTGGCCTTAGGTGATTATTTTACTAATTCAAGAAAATCAGCAAAATTTGGTTTTTGTATCCATTTTTATTGAGTTTACAAGATCAGAAGACATCGTTTAAATAAATAAATAATTTTTTATAACTATTGAGCAGAAAAATAAGAGAATAATCTTCACTAAAGCAGTAAAAAAAGCCATATAAGCACATATGTTAAAAAGTTGTGGAATATTTGTACGTGTTTTGGTGATTTCTAATGTTTATATACTTTGTAAATTAAGAAAATAAAGACTGATTCAAATCATTATTTTCCCCCTTTTTTTGTTTTTACCAATCACAACTAATCAACATTATAGAAACAGAAAACTATTAATATTTTTACTGTGTACAACATATTTGTTTCTTAAAAGTAAATACCAAGCAGAAACATACCTGAAATATCCTTCCCTTGAGAAATTTACTACAGTGACTGCATGTAGAGGGCTTCTCAAAGGTGTACATGAGGAATTTGTGATCAGTGTTTCTACAGCCAGATGGTTCTATATTGTCTCTAAAAACAAGTCAAATAAAAATTAATATCACTAATATTTAAAAAAGTTAAATCTATAATAATATACAAAATATTGCTAAACCTATATCTACATTAAAAGCATGATGGACTAACCATAGAGCTTAAATTGGACATGAATTTAATAAAAATTTACATTACCCTTTGATCAGTAGATGCGAGGCATAAAACTAATTAGTACATTTGAATTAACGTAAATTCATATTAAATCAATTTTGAAGCGTGCAAAACAGGCACATGACATGTAACCACACACTGAAGGTTTAAATCATGTTCTAATATAAAAACTGTTACATCTCTTATATTTGCATATTTATTTATAAATAACATGCTATACAGTAGTATACTCTCTCTTAACCGACCATCGCTGTAACTGGTCACACTTTTCAAAATAGCTATCTGTCCATTTTGGAAGTTCCTTTTTATAACCGAGCATTTCTCCGTCATAAGACATAGCTTTAACTGATCGTGATTAGACAGCGATGTTTGTAATATCTATGATTCGTACAGATATGTCTTAGCGTGTTTACTGGTGTCTGTTTCATTCCTCTGAAGTAATATAATTATCTTTACTAGACTGTCTGGAGTTTCCTTTGCTAGTTGACTTTGACCGTTCCTGTAAAATATTTTTTAGATCATCTTTGCTTAAATCGTGTACCTTTGTGGTTAATTAAGTGTTTTGTGAATATAGTTTATTACATATTCTGTGAGTGTTTATTTTTTTCTTTCAAGTGTACTGAACTTTTTATATTTTTAAACAATGACTGAGAAACATTAACATCATGTTGAAACTATTTAACAAAAGATAAATTCTAAACAAAATTGGCCTTGACTTTTATCATGGCAAACACTGAATAGCAGAAAATGTTAACTCAGCTGGTATAAATTTTATTAAGAAATGGCTTGACTGCACATTCATAAAAACAATTAACGAAAAAAAGTTGAAAAAAATAACTATTTTAAAAGTAAGAAATAATAGGTGAACAGTCTAAATAGATTTTTGAAGTTATACTTCTTTGCGCCCGTTAGACACTTTGGGATGGGATGTTGGTCGAGAAACCGCGTCACGCTGAAAATTAAGAACAAATTTTTAAGAACTATCGATTAATCGATTGTTTTTTTTATTTAACAGCTGTTAATCAAATAAATCAATCAATTAATATAGCTTCACAAGAAATCAAAACATAAAAATATAAACAGTATAATTTTGACATATTTAAAACCCACAGCTGATATTCTTTTTATATTTGACTTATTATACCTTCATGCATCCTGCTATTTGATTAACATTGAAACTTTAGAAGTCCAAGGGATGGAGCCCTGAGGGATTAAAGAAACGGGTATAGGACAGAAACCTTCCCTGGGATATATAGAACAACTTCCCCAAGTTTCATGGTGATCGGCTGGACGGTTTGGTAGCGCATAAAGGATAGACAGACAAACAAACATACATTGGATTTTATATATATATAGATAATAGAAGGTCTACGGTATAACTTCCCCCGTCTGGTCCGACGCAGACAATGTTTTTTTATCTTAGTACACATAGTTTATGTGAAGTCAAAGTGTTTCATTATATTCAGTAGCGTTTTAAGTGTTAGCATGCAAGAATATTTACACTTGTCTACTCTTCCTATGGTGAGTAGGAGCAGTAATTCTTAATAATTTACTATAAAAGATTTATTTTCACAAACAAAAATTTGAAAACAGTGATGTCTATATAATTTGCAGGTTGTGTCTGTTAAATTAATAAATTTCGAGTCAGATATATTTTAATATAAAGAGTTTTTGAGCACCTTGGTTTAACCAGTCAAATCATTATCTGTTCCGCGCACAGTCTCAAGATGGCCGTTAAGATAGTTTACTATAATGGAATCCATAGAGCATTTTAAGGCATAATTTATCAACTCATAGTTTTGGGTTCTGGGCTTGTTTAAATCTATGGATTTCAACAATATCCTGGGGACTCAGGCTTCCAGACATTTTGCAACTCTCAGTTTGCTGAGTCTCTTGGCTTGTCAGGACGCAAAACACCCAGGGGGTTTCAGAATTTCTGGTACCTCTCAAACTCTAGATATCCAAGAAACTACTAAATGTTCTTCATTTGATACATAACACAGAACTTACAGAGCATCTTGGATGGCCTTGATCCACTTGCGCTTGAGATCTTCTGTGCGTGCATACATGGTGTAGGCTGTGCGCTCACTCTTACGCACCAAAAACCACTGATAGTTCCAACGGGAGTCTCTCTGTGGAGCCCGCCGACTACTCACATCTTCAACTTTGTATTCGCACAAAAGCAGCGACTCTTTATAGCTGTACTGGTCTCCCTACAAAATTTACAATGCAGTCATTATAAAAAAATTTTAAATACAAATTTTTAAATTAATCTGGAACCAAATTAATAGTTGTTTAACGGCATCACAGATATGTAGAGACGTATATAACATTTTTCATGTCACTACTGGCAGCATCAATTGCTTTTCTCTGCAGTTAGTGATAGCGCTATCTCATACGTACAACCCACCACAGGTTCCAAGATATTCTTTAATGACTGTCATTACACGTATTATCACATAGTTCTACTGAAAACAATTATGCAAATTTTTTTTGAAAAGGTTAAATACTAAAAAAATGTTAGCTGTTTAGTTCTTATTTGTCTATTGTTACACAGCTTAACCAAGTTATTCTTTTAAATATCTACAGAACATAATATATAACATGCATAGCCTAGAGTCCTTTAACCCATTGCGGATCAAAGATGTGGCCTTCATGTTCTGCGCCGAGTGGACTGATGAGCTCAACAACGAGACGTTGACATTGCAGCACTTGTTGTTTACAGTTGCGTCACTCAGCCTTCAGAGTCAATGTTATGCTGTTACAATGCACCCATATGTTTTGAGGCGCTTATCTGTTCGTTTCCTTATCTTTGTTACCGTTTCCTGTTGTCTCGACTACTTGATATTAGTTTTGGGAGTTTAGTCCTTGTGTTCGGTCATATCATTTTATTGTGTACCGTTAGGTCCGAGCATGTGCCATGCTACGTGAATCACAATGGGTTAATACAATAAAAAAACCTCCATTATTCTTGAAGTTAAAAATTATTGTTAGGCTATTAACATTTGCCTTTCCTAAGGATCTGTCAACCTTAGTTTTAAAAAGATTACAATCACTCAATTACACTTGTGTACCATTCATATTCACCTATATAACTGTGATCCGAGTCTTAATATAAAAAATTAACTAAACTAAGTGGCTGTTGTTACAACTGTACTTGTGTTTGTAGAGCTTATACAGTTATTTGAGGTTTGTAACTCTAATTTACTAGTATAAGGAAATGTAATTTATGGGAAATCTTCTTCCTAAGGATGTGAAAGAAACCGTTGAAAAAATGTTCCTTTGAATGTAGAGAAATACTGAACAAAATTTGTGGAATCATATGAATTTGTAAGTCCAAGGCTGAGTGGTAATCTAAGGCCAAAAACTTGCTTTGTAGAAATTTACCTAAAAAATTCAAGCTACTTTAATCAAAAATATGAAAAAAATTTTAAGTTAGAGGTTGTTGAGTTCGAGATTAGTAAAATACATTAACACTTTGAAGCCTAAGCCCGAAGATAGATCGGGCGACGCAAACTGGCGTGCTCGCCGACGCCCGAGAATAGCTCGGGTGCCCATATTTAATTCATTATATCTTTATTATCGGCATATAATCAGGTTTAGGTCATCTGAATATGTTTTTTAGTTATCTGTTATTATATTTTATCTGTCTATTATTTTTTTTTTATCTACATCTGGTCTTGGATAAATAATTATCGTAACAGCTGACGTGAGACTTGGAATGAGCGCGCGCCGAGCGGTATTGTTTATGTGTCAGCATTGTTTATGTCAGCCGGTCAGTGACCCACGGTGCTTTGAGTCGTAAACAACACGTTCGTTATAAAAGTGAATATTCTGTGTTTATAATTCAAGTACAGTATTTATATTTAATTATCATGTTTTCAGTTCAGTTTCTTTGTAAATATTGTTGTGTACATATGTAAATAAGTAATTAGTTAGTATTTGCGTTGTGTTGGTTTTGTGTCAATCTAACCGTACAGTGACTGGAATGTGTGTATATATTGTTTTTATTTAGTTATTATAGTATTTATCTGCTTAAAATGGATGATCTTATGAGAAGTGATACTATACGAGATATATTGAATCGTTCTATCGTAGCTATTTTTTGTTTTACATATTTTTGTACTTATTTGTAGCTTCTGTAAAAAATAAAAAAATGTACAACACCTAAATTTTTGCCCATCATTGAAAAGAGAATTTTCTCCCCTTTACAAAGATATATAATATAACCTTTTTATGAAATTTATAAGGCATTACAATTTTTTTAATGTGAACATAAAACCCCCAGGATTCCATGCCAAACGTAGTATTAAGGGCCCAGGCTTCAAAGTGTTAATCAATATAGAATTTTCTTGACTATTAGCATTATAAAAAGTTAAAATACCTGTAACAATCTGTCTTCAGTTCTTTGATTGCATAAAATCCAATAGCAATGTCAAGACATAAAGTCACATCTTCAGGGATAGAATAGTATTTTAACCTTTTATGATTTTTAAATTCAGTTTGGAGGCTATAATGGATCAAAACTATCTAAGACTATTCTACTCGCAACTGGAAACATTTCAGTCATTGTTGGCACTTGATTTGGTAAATTATGATAGTCATAGTAAAGTATACATGCAACTTAAGTGTTAGACAGTGAGAAGTTTGGTACAACCTTGTTCCAAGAATGAATCTGTTTGTCTTGCGGATTAATGAATTAAGTGAATTAGCCTGACGTCTGATTGTCAGTTTAATTCCGAAATTTCATTAAGATAAATGAAATTGGATTTTTGACAGTCTTAAAACACGCCTTTTGGATTTACCTCCCAAAATAAGTATGCTGTTTGAACTTCCAACATAATATAAACCACATAAATTTAAGATATGTTTGATTATCAACCCCATATTTCATAATATATTAACTATTTAGCCTAGTGTTATTATTCTTAACCTAATAAAACCTTAGCTGGTTCTTTGAAATTTCTTGAAAAGTACTTCAAGCTTTATTACTAATATTAATCTTAATCAAATTAGTAAAAACTTACTCTTAGAGCTTTACACATGAGCATCACTTGGTCGAAGATGAACACATATCTACAATAAACATACAAGCAATTTCAATGTAAAGTTTATGTTTTTCATAAAACATAAAAAATATTAACCCTTTGCTCCAGTATTGATTAAAAGAAAAAATAAAGTATAACCTAGATAGAGCTTCAAATTTCAATAATGAGTTTGAATTGTACTTAAGAAAAATTTAACTATCAGCATTTATATAATTTATTTTGTGTAAGTAATGATAAACATTATAACATCATTTCATATTACTGAATTGAATATTCAATAATTCTTACCAATATTATTTCATTACAAAAATTTAGTTGAAATTTCTTTTGGTAAATAGTGCATTTAGCAAGTGTTTAACCCTTCGTATGAGACATTCAAAGTAATAAAATCCATTCTAATACTAATAGTTTGGATTAATTTGTATTTTATATAATTCATCTTGTCTTTTATATAATTCATATATGTCTCACAGCTAAAAAACATAGATGTATTGACAACTATAACCTCCACAAACATTGTTTACTTGGCACAAAAATATTAACTTAGAGGGCAGTGCTGCATCACGAGATGCATGTACAACTCGAAACAACTGGTCATCTGACAGCTGCTATGAGTCATGCTGCCGGTTGCAATGATCAGATGAACAGAATTTAAAAATTCTAGCAGCATTTTTACAAACTAAATGCTTTAAAACAATGATCAGTGATAAATTTTGCTTACTGCATATAGTTAGATTTAATTAGCGAGATATTTCGCTAACCGTGTATGAAGGATTAATTGTTTTTGTAATCGATGTTTTATTTTTAGAATGAGAGCCAATTCATAGATGATCAGAAGTAAATATTCCTTCAATTAAAGTTCTACAATTAAAAACCTAAATATTTAACTACATACAATAATTTTGAATATTCTTCACACATTTGACTGTTGTTTAGCTGGTTTTTACGTTGACTCAAAAATATTTATAAGATATAGTTTACTAAGCCACATACAATGGTCAGGAGAGAAATTGATATTTGTAAATTGCCAAGCAAACTGATGTCAGTAATAATGTTTTATATAAATTAAAAGAAATTGTGAAACTACAAAATAAATAGAAGAATTCTTGAATGAAATGAATTGTTAAGCTAGTGTTACTAAACAAGTCTTACCTGACTTTAACTTTCTGGTCATTGTGAGCTTTGATCCTCAACTCGCCATCCTTGAGTAAACGGCCGTAATCCTTCAGTTCAGTGTTGGCAGGCATGTCCCAGTCTGATATACTCTCCTGAACATGAACATCAAGACTTAATGTTATCTAATTTGTTTGTGGCATGAGGAATCAATTACCCAATCGTGTTATATTATTAATATGAGAGAGTGACTATTTGGACAAATATGATAGTTGGGCCAACCCGTAAAATCTAAAACATCATAAACATGACTTTTTCTTCTTTTTTCAAACAAGTTAAAGATAAATATTACATCTAAGTAGTGACTTCACTGTATTACAAACATGCATGTACACACAGACGCACATAGACATTTTTTCATCTCAATCCAGTTTATACTAGGTTTGCATTGAAGTATAAAATATATAATATTATCAGCTGATATCCTATATCAAGTCTTTAATGTTTTGTCATTACGGTACCACCTTTTGCATCCATATTTTCAAAACACTTATATTTCACTGTAAATATATTAAAGATTTAAAAATACTGTTTTATTTATCTGTTGATTCTTGGTTTCATTTTCCTGTTAATACCTGTGATTTTGTTATTTTATAAATTAATTAACTCTCTAACTGATAATTTTCGCCAGAGCGCTGGAGAAGTGTTTATTATGAATGATTAACGTTGCGACAGCAAAAAGTTTATTTTCTCTTGTTCCAACTTTTTTTTCAGTACAACAGCGAGGCTTCATGGTTCAATTCAGTGCCCGATAATCGAATTGTAAAATATCTGAACAGACGTTAAAATAAAAGTCAGCTGATTCATTTGTGCAGTTGGTGTGGTGTCAATGTCATCCAGATGTGTTAGTGTGTTGTTTTTCTAAGCATATTTACGCTTTTATTATGTTGTAGTTTTTATTTTTGTAACAAGTTTAGTAAAAGCTTATATTTTCTTGTTCTCTATAAAATGTTGTACATTTTGGCTATTTAAAAATTTTATTTTGACAATTCAGAAGCTTTGATTGGTTAGTAAGAAGTTATATCACTCGCACAAAAAAGTTTTCCATTTCTTTTCAAAACGACATTTTGAAAATATAAGGTAAGACGTATAAAATATATATTATCTAATAGAGCATGTTTTTCTGTTTAATTTGATATACTGTATAACACGTTGTACATCATCAGTTACTTCTATTTTTCACAAATGTTTAATTGAACCTTCGCAAAAAGACAAAAATATACCTATCATTCATTATGAAAATAGCTATCAGTCAGAGAGTTGATGATTAGTTTTAAATTTGATTTCATATATTTCCAGTACATCAAAGCATTTGCTGAAAGTAGAAGAAACTTGAACAATATTAATTTAAAAAGGTACGTTTTTCAGGCAGTGTCAGAATAGGTACAACCCTGTGTAGACAATAAGGTGAGCAACTAAATTAAATATAGAATAACGGCTTACGATAGGGTCTACATACTACAGCTTACAAGTCAAGTTATAATGAATATTAGACTCCTCGGCCCGAGAGCAAAGCTTCAACTCAATAAGACACTCAGACCTATAGTGACGTTGCTTCAGAGACCTGGACTCTAATAAAGAAAGATCAAAATAACCTAAAGGTATCTGAGAGGAAGGTATTAAGCTGGATATTCAGCCCAGTGAAGGAAGGTATACAGAACAACAGGGAGCTGGAAGAACTAATAAACGAGTAGAACACAGTATTACAGTACACAGTAGTCAGGCATATTAAAGCTCTAAAAATAAGATGACTGGAACAGGTAAAACGAATGCATGAACCCATGCTGCCTAACTAGGTGAAACAGTTGACAACATACGAAAAAGAGTTCGGCCAATAAGAAGATGGTTACAATTTGTTGAGGAAGATTTAAGAATATTAGGCATTATGAACTGGATATAGAGAGCTGCTGATAGGAATCATTGGAGACGAATCATCATAAAGGCTAAGTCTCACAATTAAGTTGGTTAAGTTAATAACGTAATTTAGTTCAATTATTGACAGAGATTATTATTTTAATTTCAACCTTTTAAATTTTGGTATGATTTATTTTTTGTTATATTGTAAGTGGGTATAATTATTTCGAACTTTACATGTTGATTTAAATAATTTTTCATTAATTGGTGATTGGGGGTTATTGATAAATAGCTCAGCTTTAAATCTGAAAATGTAATTTTTGTTAGGTAAAATAATAATTCATAAGTTTAGTGACTACTGATCCGAGACGCTGTTTAGTTACCATCTTAAGGATTAGATCCAGAATTGTAAACTCAGGACCTAGTATCATTGGGTGACATCTCCAGCATCAATTATGGAAGATATTTGAACTTAAACTTCCCCGAGTGAACCGAGAGTTCAGAGAGGTAGCATTCAAGTTATAGTGTGCTGTCAATTAAGATATTGTCAGTTGGATGCCAAAAAAAGTAATATCTAACAATTATGTCAATATTTTTTACTTATTATTACCTGAATGTCCTTCATAATCTGTAACGTGTCACTGTCCCGCTTGACTTCATTGATATATTGAGCAACGTCCACCATTGCCTCCTTAGCTCTCTCCAGACCCCTGTAGTCCTCATGATTCTAGAAGTACATTACAATTACTATAAGTACAATATAGGTCTAAAATTGTTTCAATGCAAAATATCTCAGAATGAAGAAAGACCAACTTTGAAATTGAACAAGAATAAAATGCTTGGTGGTAGGAAAGTACAGTGTAGAACAAGATTTCTCTATATGGATCAAAACTAGTTCAGTTGTTGCTTGGTTAATAAATTCTGACTATTAAATCTAATCAAGCTCAGAAAGTGATACATTTTTCTTTATTTTTAAATAGTACATTATGGAATACACCTATCTTTTTACTTTTTCACCAATAATTTGTAGCTCATTAAAAGGTATTTAGAGTAGATAAGAATCATTTTAATCCTAACTATATATCCAAGTTTTTAATGTGTTTTGTTTTTTTACTTTTTTCTAGTGTTATAAAAAACAGAACATACAAGTCTGGGTATTGGGCCATATTTAACACTCTACAGTACATGCTTGCTATACCGTATGTATCAGAGTATGCAAAATTGTATGATATTCTGTCTCTGCTACACTTCCCTCCCACCACAACTAATAGTGGGGGCGAGCATTGGTATTGTATCACTTGACAGATGCGTTTACTCACCTGTAGGACAGGACAACAATCGATAAATATATGCTGTTTTCTTTACCAAACAAAAGTACTGAAAAGGTCAATCAGGGAAGAAGAATGATGTTTACACCCCCACAATTAATTTCAGTCCACCTCAATCAGCTGCAATAATTGTTGGAGTGAACATTATTTTTCTACTTTATTTGACCTAAACGACAAGTTTATTTAGTAAAAAAAAAAAAAACATAGTCCTCTACAGGGCAACAGTCATGAAGGGATTTTAAGCTTCAATATGTTAGGATGAGAGAGATTAAGGTGGAGTAGTTGACAAATAATGTCAAGCCATCATATTGGTTATCCAGCCTACCGAGGTACAAGAGATTTGTTATCTTACTCATCTTTATTACTGAAAGTTATTTTATCTTGTGTGTTTGTGTACGGTGAACCTACTTTCAAGTACTTAGATTTGTATATTTCTTATTAAATTAAAAAGTGTTTTAGCCAGCATTCTCTAACCTCACTTTACATTATATCGTGATTAACCTTCATACTTACAGGCTGTGTTTCATGAATAAGCTTTTCTAACAGTAGGTGATATTTAAGTATTCGCTGCATAGGTACGGACAAAATATCTCTTAACTTGAACTTTCCATTATTTGCTACTTGTTGACACCCCTGAAACAAGAACATAAACCAGATACAGACAAAAAGAATTGTTTACAATTTTTCTTCATATTTGACTTCATACAGACAATAGTATTTTTATCAAATTTAATTTTAGAACTATTCACTTTAAAGTTAGAAAATTCTGTTTATTTCTCAAGTGGATTTTACTTCATAAACCTAAGATGGGCATTTTGTTTCACTCATACACCTTTTTGTGGGCTCATTTAGTTTAATTAATACTAAGTCCTGCTTAGTAAATTGTAAAAAATTCCAATAAAATGTTGTAATTTTTGATAGTAAATAATTCTTTGCATTAATAAAATTATTTATTTTTTTACTAAATAAATAAATTATTTAGTAAAAATTATTTACTAAATAAATTATTTTTTTTAGTAAATAAATTTACTAAATTATTTATTGGTGGCGCAGTGCTTTAACTCAGCTACTTGGGAACAAAGTGTTTGGGAGATTGTAGGCGATAGGTTCCATGCTCGGTTCTCTTAATACCGACACGTTGTTCGCTCAATGGTTGTCATCAACGTAGACACTACTAGAGCAGTCTGGAGAGTTGAATGGTAGTCATGGTTCAGATGTTGTGTAGGGAAGAGAACTGAGTGTCAGACTTGTCAGTTATCTGAAAATCAGACCAACACTACGTGGTTCGGATTCCACGTAAAGCTGTAGGTCCCATAGTTGCCCTGGCTATTGGTCTATAAATAAATAGTCCTTTCTGAGCTAAGTTGAACTCAGATAGTAACAATGACTACACTCGTTCATCTACACTCATCACACTCATTCACTCCTCATATTCGGCCATATCTCTACGATCGGCGTCTAAGAGATGAATAATAATAATAATAAAAATAAATAAATAGAAACACAAAAATAACACAAAAACTATCACAGAAATGTTGCACTTTCATCAGGTATCTCTACTCACCTGAGGAAAGTATCGGTGGCATTGAACATTTGTGTGATGTTTTTTGTGTTTTGTTTGAGTTTCTATTTGTTTCCAACTGCAAGGTATGAGTGGACTTGTCTTAGGTAAGTTTCCTGATGTCCTATCTCTCCTAATATAATAATTCCTGGCCTAGTGTTCTGCAACCTAACTTAAAATAATAACAAAGTATATGAACAAAATACAACATTACCAGTTTTTATAATATTGAAGAGCAAAACATACTCACATTTACTTCCTGATTGATAAAGTCATTATGGGCACATAGGTCTTGAATTCGGTTTTGAGCATTAGTCAGATTGGCACAATAGTCTCCGTATATGAGGAACTTCTCTCGCCAGTTGAGGAATGCCTCACTGAGCCGAGCTGTACTGCCGGGCGCTACGACCTTTCGTAGCTGCGAGTGGAATCCCGCATGGATCTCACACAATTCCTAAAACATATAATAGCTGGTCATTTCTCTATTTATTGTTTAGTAAATATCTTAGATCAAAACAAACAAGTTCTAGGATAAAAACCATGTAATTTATTTTTATTCTTTAACCCTTTCAGGAGTAAAGACGTCATATAACGTCCTAATTTTCGTGACTGAAAGAAGTATTAGTTTTGAAAAAAACAAGTTGTAGAGGTGTAAAAAAATTAAATGTCAAAAAATGTTTCAAACTTGTTTATTACATTACATAATTAATTATTATATTTCTTATCATTTAAAATTACATTGATTTAGTAATTTTTTTTAGTGTGGAATACCTCAAAGCAGGGGTATATGCATAGTGGGATTCGGCATTGAGAGCATTCATGGGAAGTGTCCTTGCGTCTTTTTTGTGATTATTTGATCACTTTCACTGTAATCGTATACTAAATGTCTTATTTCATCACTGCGAAGAAGCCTGTCTCTGTCCATTTTCACTTAACACAGTACTAAATAATATAACACTAATGTAATATAAAAATAATAAATAAGAACAACTCTACCGTAAAATAAAAATAATAAAAGCAATCAATAACGTATTGAAAGTATAAAAGCGATAGCCAAGTGCACTGCAGATTCAATAAATGTACTGTGTGTAGCTGTGTAGCTGACAGACAACTGAGAGAATGTAGGTAAGTGAAAAGCGCGCCAATGGAGTGAAATACGCGCCAAACGTTGTATCAGCTGCACGCCAGCTGATGACATTGGGCGGGAACCAAATCAGTTTAGAGAGAGAGAGAGAGAGGACAAATGAATGTTACCACTGACACGAAGAGTGCCAAAAAATGTGCACATCTGAAATTTGAGTTTGCCTGTGGCAGATAGTAATAGTGTAATGTGTTAAGAATATGCACAATTAATTTAATAAATTAAATAATTTACCATTACACAAGACGTCACATGACGCCCTTACTCATTTAGGCCAATTTATAAAAAGACGTCATGCGATGTCTTCACTCATTTTAGCTAAATTAACGCACTCCTGAAAGGGTTAAAATAAACCTAATAATTAAAATACTAGGGAACACCCCTGCATGCTTTGCATGCCAACCCAATCACTCACTGCGCTCGTTATACCTCGGCCTCAGGTTGTGTATTTTCACTACAAATAATAGTAGGTTAACTGTAGAATGTAAAATCACAATATTAAATTTATTTACTGTATATCACTCGCATTACTTGCGTTGCTACTTATTTATTAGCATAAACACCCAATGATATTACTTAGTCTATTTCAAACTTTTTAATTTTATTATTTTTTTAACAGCTTAAGATTAATGAAATAACTAAAATAATTGCATTAGAACACCATTGAAATCTTCAAGTTCAGTAGAGCGGAGCCCTACAATCAAAGAGAATAAAATCATGCTTACAACCTTCACTGGCTTATCATTATGAAACATCTAACCTCCTCAATATTACAAACACTGTTGTTTACATTCCAACAGCTGTTAAAACGCTTTGGAAACCATTAATCACATTTGAACAGCTGTTCGGTTTGGTTCATTTAAATCTCCCTCCATGTTATTCTTATAGCCAAAAAAAAGTACTTTGAGGACTTCCATGCCCTTCAGGGTAAAAATATTGAAGAATTAAGACCTCATTGCACAACTACAAACAGCTGGCAAATACTTTGACATCTCAACCATTTAAATTGGTCAAGAAATAAGGGAGGAATTGCATTGATAAAAAACTGCTTCACATGTTATAAATAAGGATTTCAGGCTAGGTTCTATTAATAATTTTATAAATGGAACAAATACAATAGTTTTGTGGTAATTATCTTTTCAAACAACTAGGGACTTATTATTCTTATTAAAAATTACATGAAAATAAACTTAAATAGCTTGTAGGCAATGTCATTATGTACTGGTATACAAAAAAGTTTTTATGTCATATATGATTGATTGTTACTTGACAATGTATGTATAAATATGGAAGATTGAGAAGTTTTTGTATTTATAAGCAATAAACAGGTATTATTGTTATTAGATGAAGAAATGTTAAAAATTATAGGAGTAAGATATTTTTATAAGCTATTGTTTTCTATTTCAGTCATTTATGTCCATATTCTCTTAAATATTATGTTCCTTTTCTGTTACTGAATTTGTTTTTGTGACATTTGTTTTATCCGACTTGACCTGCTGCCATATTAGTCAAGGTTGGACTATATATTTATTCATACAAATAAGAAAATCAACATGTTTACTATTATAGTTAATATCTGCAATAGGCCTACATTAAGAAACTCACAGATCCTCCCCTTACAATGAGAAAGACGATCAGTAGGTAAGCTCACTAGATGAGTATCAAACGGAAGGAGGCATGCCAGCCGGTGATTGGCAGGTAGCGCACTAGATGACTGTGACTGGCATCACCTTACCTAAGCCTTACTGATCTCGTATAAGCATTTATTTAAGGAGCCTATTTTTAGACAAATGAATTATCTACGAATATATTGTTAAAAAAATATTCTACAGTAGGTGAAATATTCTAAAGTAGCACTAATGCCATCCACAGTTTACACGGGAGACGTTCGAGAACAGCTATACAATCACATAACTATAATTGGGCGAGACAGTAAGCGACATGTGTGTCATATTTAGCGCATGTAGGGGTTTCAGCAGAAGAGGGAATTTGTTCCATTGTTCCATGACACTACACGGGCTTGACTAACTTCCGCAGCAGTATTTGGTTGAAAAAAATTAGCTGTAATGAACAGAACAAGTTTGTTTAGTTGCTATTTATTATTTACATCATTATTAATTGTGTTATTTGAAACATATATAATGATTTAACTTTCTAAGCTTGATTTGTAGTGTTAATCTAAACTGACACTACAATGTTTTTTTTACAATGTCACTGTTTTTAATGACATAGTGGACGGTGTTTGGTACTGCCTTGCCAGCTAACAGCATAGTTGCCAATACAATATCAAATTGAATAACAACAGAGGGGGAAGACTAGTTCTCTCTCTCACTTCCACCACTCAACCCATTTATCTTGCACAGGTGCATTCAGTAGGAAGCAACCTTTCTATACTTCTGTCAATTTGTTTCATGTTACTTTAATAATGCAAAATCATTATTATTGGCGAGTATTTACATTAAATGTAGCATTAATCAGTATAGGCACATTTTATTAAAATTGTGTTAGTTTTATTCCAATTTTTGCAAACTTTATTGATAGATTAAATCACAGAGGTTCGGTATCAATTTGTGATTTAATTTGTTAATTGGAATACATTTTAAATAAAAATACATAAATACAGTAAACCTTGCATATCCGGCCTTGTGATATCTAGATACTCTTATAACCAGCCCGGGCGGCTCGGTAACAAAGATAAGGAATATTAGTTCCTAGCGCTTCACCTTGGGAAATGAGGGGCGGGGAGCATAATGAGGGATTTTCCCACAACAAACGTCGCCTACACTATTTTTAGAAACATTGACCTGGTATGTCGGAAGATCAAACAGTTGCTATTGATTGTGTCGCCATTTCATGTACGTTAGTACAAGTTCTTCTAGTATACTGTATTTTACTGTTTCGCTGTTTTTTTATTTACTTTATGTTCTAAAATAAAATCATATTTATAATCTTTTTTCTTTCTATTATGTAACCAGAAAATACCTTAACTAAGAAATATGATAATATCAGGCTAACTGCATTTTATTTTTGTTAAAAAATGGTGCTATTTTTTTAAAATGTTTACTAAATATTTAGGAAAACCATTACACTCAGTATTAAACATTCCATTAATTACATAGTTCCTTGAAAGCATAACTGCAAAACCCGCGATGGATTCGCTACGCAAATACCGCGCTTTTACTATAATACAGTAATTCCATACTCTGCTTCAAAATTATCCGGCCTACGTTGGCACCACATTAGGCCGGATATGACAAGTTTTATTGTACAAAACAAGTACATACCTTAATTCCAGTAAATATTATTTTATAGTCCTCGTCTTTAAGAACACTGAGGAGTGGTCTCATAAAACACCTCTGCAATGTTGCCAACACGTCCACATAGTTTTTTTCTGTTTCCACCAACTCATTGATTACGTAGTCACGTTTCTCCAAGCTGTGACTTGCAGTTGGAATCTTAGGAAAATAACATAACATTTAAATCTAAAATGATGTATAGTGATTCTTATATTATAATAATGATGTAAAACAAATACATTATTTCATTGTCTATTCATTTTTACTAATCTTTTTTTATATATTAAATGTACAAACATTTTTACCTAACAGTTAAGCTAAGAACATCAATAAAACAAAACATTTAAAAACTATATATAAACATGAGAAAAGTTGTTAGTTTGATATAACTGTACAGATACAATTTTTTTTACTTTCAATCTATATTTTGTTAAAAATTATCTACTTCTAGAAGAAAAATTACCTCTTTATTTAAGCAAATAAAAGAGAAAAATAAAACAATACATCCACAACTTTGACTAAGTATGTCACGTATATGCTGTCATGTTCTACCCAATATGTTATTTTATCTATTTTAGATACAAAAAAACAGTAATTCCATTGTATAAAACTAACTACTGTATACTAACATAAGAAAACAGAGCAATATTATACAGCAAAATTACATAAAAACACTGTAATACAACACTTGCCTATTATAGCCTTACAGTGCAATAAAAAACATGATTAATTCTATATTATCAGAAAAGAACTGGTTCCATAAGATAAAACCAACAATAACAGTAGGATATTGTATGAATTATACACACACAGAAACACATAAACAAACAAATCCTTAAAACATAAAAAAACAACTTCATTATTTCATTCAAACAACTGATATATAAACAGTTCATGGCCAATATTTGATATTTTAAAGCTTCTGGAACAAGGTGATGCTATAGAGGCCAGTAAAATATAAATATTACGAAATAATTAATTAAATACCTAGTGTCCTAACAGCAACGCTTTAACACTAAAAGGACTTAAAATCTAACTTGGAAAATAAACATGTTTTTACAGGTGTTGACTGAATTGTTATATTATTTAGTTAGTTTGTTGTACCTAATGTTATTGGTGTTTTAATTTACACAATAAAAAAATAAATTACACCACTTTATAACATTTTATACATTTGAATAATATTAGTAATAAGTACAAAAACAAAATATACTATTTATTTGCTATCTTCTATAAATTGAAATTTTCTTTATTTAAAATTGGCACTTATATCACTTTTGGGAATTAGTATAAATCTTGTTAAACAAAATTTTATTTTTTAAAATTAAGAAATAAATAAAATTGTTCTTCATTTTAGCAAATATTAATGAAAAGATAGATGAAGTAAACCACATAGCTGATTTCAACAATTGAAAAATTCAAATTGTTTTGTAAATTAAGTCAAAATTCATAATACAGTAAAACCTCACTAACGCGACACTTTGTGGACCCAGAGGTTGTCGAGTTTGGGGGTTGTTGAATTATCTAGAACATTTGTATTTTTAATTTATTTTACTAAATAAAGTCACAGTAGATTTAAATTAAATAATAAATTTATCACTTACATGTATTTAATTACTGTATACGCACAGAAATCTAAAATGCCCAACAAGTGTCCTAAAGTCGAAATACACATAACCTAACTAAAGCCAGCTAGACTTTCATCCTATCACCTATTAACTGTCGAGTTACCCAGATTGTCCAGTTATCAGGTGTCAAGTTAGTGAGGTTTTACTGTACCAAAGTTCAACATATGCATAGACAGCACAATTGATTATTACATAAATCAAGCTAATTCTCTCAGAACCCACAATTAGTAAAATAAAAAGAGTATTTAGTTATAGGTAGCAAACAAGACTTACTGAAAGTGAAAAAGAATTAGATGGAATTTTGTCATTCTTGCTAAGTGAAAAAAGAAAGTAGTCCAAATTAACATGGTAGTCCAGGTTCCACTGGGCTAGTGATAAGGCGGAAAAGACAATGAAAGGTTTCTCAGGCATGAGCTTTATATCTTTAGGGTAAAAGTATAGACCAAACAATGTATTGTTCAGAGAACTCATTGTTAGGGCTGACAGCCATGTGACATTTTTATAAACAAATCTGTCTTGTTAAATTCAATATCTACACTTGTATATTAGTTGATTGTTTTACAAAAAATGAAACTTACATTCATTGAAAATGAACTAAGTTTTTTATTCTTGAATGTTTTATAAATGCAAGTATAGTTATTGATTTGTTCAAGAAATAAAAAAAACCTATTGAAATCCCCAATTTTATCATTAAAATCTTTTAGGAAAGTATAAAAACTCCAATTTAGGGAAAATACATAGAACTGGCAACATTGCTTAATTTGATTCATTGCACTCGCCTAAGTCTTACTCTCAGTTTTGTTGTAGTTCATATCTGTCAACGGAAGATTGTGATGCCATCAGTTTTCCATTTGAAATTGTTAATGGCATTGTCGACTATCGTTATAAATACTATGACTGCTGCAAGTGTTTATTTTAAACTTTATGAAATGAGTCAGAAATAATGGCAAATTGCTGTGTAGAATATTTTAATCACTAAACAAAAGAGTAAAACGCACTGATGAAATGGAGACTTAGAGGAGCAATTTACTGTAAAATAGCCAACAGCAAAATGATAAAACAAAATTAAGCTAAAAAAATATAACAAAACTGTAAGTTTAGAACCAAGCAAAAGCTTTACTGTTGATGAAAGTCAAGATAAGCACCTTACTTTTGCTAATGAAAATGAGTTCAACAGTAGTTATACAAAGACTCAAGAGTTATATTAATATTGTTCGCCTAAAGAAGACAAATTGAACAAAGAAAAAGTGTTCTAAATTCAGATATAGTAACTGACGATTTGTAACAAAACATACAAAAAAGGTTTTGATTTATTTTATGGGAAACATACTCTGTTATCCTACTGAGCTCTTTAAAAAGATAATAACTTACTTAAGTTTAAAGATATAAACTTAATAAATAAGTAGCTTTAACTGTGAATAAATAAATATTTATGGTTGAAATAAAATAGATCAACAGCCAAAATTAATATTTTAATAGTATTGCAAAAATGTTCTGTAAATTCTGTGTTTATACATGGTAAATACTGCACCAAGGCAAATCTCTACACCCTTGGGCCAACATAACTAATATAAAAATAAAAAATAACATAGTCATACCTGAGACGGAACTGTACTCTTTTTATCAATGGAACATAAATCCTGATAAATCTCTTCATTGTGGATGTGTGTATCGTAATGTGCGTATTCTACGTGGTCTCCGTGTGGCGTGCGTACATTGGGTGTCGGCGCGTCTTCGCTGAGCACACACATGCAACATGCACACTCAACTCACACCAAAAATATACTACAAAAAATACTAACTTTCTAGTTATAACTTTTAACATAATACGATTAATGTGCTTAAAAATAAAAAGCTGTTGTGACCAAAATACTAATAACAGAAATAAAAACAAGCTATGTTGATGCCAGATAATTTTGAAATATAAATAATAAGAAAAACTTTAAAATTATATAAATTTAGTAATAAAAACTATTAATGAGGACAAAATAATGAAAAGGCTGTTAAATATTAGTTCTTTATGCCTGCGTTTAGCAATATAATTTTTATTTTTTGATCAGTCTAATGACAGACAATATTTAATTCTCAATGATTCAATTATCATGATGAAAAACGCTGCATCATAGCATGGATTAAAATAAAAATGTCAATAGGACCATTAAAATGCAAAACCATTATCAATACATTATTTGATATTGTAGTGTGGCAGCAATTAAACAACGACCTTGAGTTAGTGTGAAGAGGGTGTAATGGCAAAACTATTATTTTAAACCCGTTAAAAACAAATTTTACTAATTTTAATCTCAGGTGATTGTATATCACAATTTGATGCTAAAATTTCACGAATCTAGTTGGTGTGATTCAAATAAATCACTAAGAAATTGTTCTGTTACAGATAGTGTGAGCAATATAAAATAATTAAGACATAATCTTGGGTGAAAAGCTAACATAGAAATCGCACTCAATGCAACTAGGATCATAGGAACATTTTTACTTCCAAGTGAAGTATTTCATACGTCATATTTTGCTTTCATTCACTCAAATTTAGTTTATGGGAATTGGTAAATTGGGGTAGGACTGATTTTGTAACAGTTGTACAATCAGTTAACAATTTTACCATGCTACATAATTTATTTATTTATTAAGTTTAGAAAATGTTCTATAACACAAACAATGAAAATGTTATTGGAACACTCAAAGCAGTGCTTATAGCCTTTGCAAACAACCAAAAACTAAACAATTTTCAGAAAGTATAAAACTTTACTTGGTAAAAACTGCATAGTAGTATTCTTATAGCTATTATATTACAGAAAACAAATCAATAAAACAACAATTTATAAATTAAAAACTGGCTTCTTACATTGCAAAATGTAAATTTTTTTTATGAGTATATTAGGGTAAATCAATACAGTAAACCTTGTTTTATCCGGACCCAAATCATCCGGATTCCGGTTTATACGTATCAGCTGATTGATCCTAAGGACGATGAATATTTGTTTTCTAGAGTTGTTACACCGCCACAGAAACATTAAATATCGTTATCTCATGGCAGCGTCAGCTGATCGCTGTTTTCATTATAGCCACATTGCTTGCGTAGTATCATGGACATGCAGGCTTGCAAGCATGGTTCCCATACACAGCAAATTGTACATATTGTATTGTGTTTGGTTTTGTTCTTGGGCGAACCACGAAGTGCGCTAGCGTTGCTAGCTGTCATGTCAAGCACTTTTTATTGTTTTTTATTTCTATTAGTTGCCGTTGCTGCTGAGTTGCATACATAAACATTTCAGGCTATACTAAAGTCATGAATACGCAGAATACTGAATAGTGTTGAATAAATACTTTCTAGTGTGACAGTAAACGTTATTAAATGCTATTTTATATTGTATAGAACTGGTTTATTCATATGACCTTCCTATCCAAATTTATCACTGTCCCAGAATATTCTCACGCAAATAAAGCAAGGCCAGACCGTCTGTGCGCCTTAATCAAGCGTACATTACATATTGTATCATGTTGGCGTCTTTTACTGATATTTACCCAAATATTATCTTGTATTTTTTCATCCAGATTTACATGTACCCCGATCGGGATACCGCCACATTAGTCTGGATAAAACGTGGTTTACTGTAATTAAACTCTGCAAATTTTTTATGCTTAGGTAATATACACACTGCAGTGAGGTGGCCAATATTAACTGTTAATTTATAAGCACACTGTTTTTATAATTTTTTTTTTTCAAGTAATTTTGAGCTAACTAAAGTAAACTTGAAGAAGTGGCTTGTAATTCCAGCCTTACATTTGTAAATTTGATAATGAAAAACTTGCTGGAATAAAATATTTTCTTATATCTTTCTTCCTTTCTAATCGAGAAAAATGTTCCATACGTAATTGTTCTGCTGTCTATAACTTAGACAGCTGATGAATGAGGTTTAATACCATTTGGTGATGTGGCTGACTCGGAACCAAACTGTGCATCATAAATCTATTAATTATTTCTATCGATCCTCACAATATACGTTAGTATTAATTACAAATTATGTTAAATGATAAAACAAAGTCTTCATTACATTCCATTGCATTAAATAACTATTTCATAACCTAGTGTAGTAAATTGATTTTAAAAGTAATAAGGTTTCAAATTCTGATTAAATCTGATATAAGTAGATGGTTAAAAACATTACCTAACTTATCCATGGAAGGTGTAATTGATATGTGAACATGTGAGGCCTTTTCATTTGTCCTTTTCAAATTTGTTTGGGATAAAACTCAGCGATTGGTATGTAAAGCCCTCAACTAACTACTGTACTAGCCATTACATATTTATTGAATTACATAATTATTACTAAACAATTTTAAATACATTTACTTTTCAGGTCTATTATACGAGGTGTGGCTAGAAAAAAACCGGACTAGTACTGGTGAAACAATAAAACGAATGCAATAAGGCTGAAAGTCGCGTGGCCTATCATGTGACTCTCGCTCCGCCTACTGCTCGAGTTTCATCTGCCTCCTGCACTCAGTCTGCCCGTTGCGTCTGTTTTAAGTAGTTGACGTTTTGTCTGTGCATCGGAAAATGTTGAGTGTACAGAAAGAACAGCGTGTTAACATCAAATTTTGTTTCAAACTAGGAAAATCTGCAAGTGAAACGTTTGTAATGTTACAACAAGTGTACGGCGATGATTGTTTATCGCGAACACAAGTGTTTGAGTGGTTTAAACGATTTAAAGATGGCCGCGAAGACACCAGTGATGACACTCGCACTGGCAGACCATTGTCAGCAAAAACTGATTGAACAAATCGGTAAACTTGTTCTCAGTCATCGGTAAACTCAGACACTGCTCTGATTGTTAAACGGCGATCTTGTCGAACAAGTTTACAGATTTTTTCAATGTTTGCATCAGTTTTTGCTGACAATGGTCTGCCAGTGCGAGTGTCATCACTGGCCATCTTTAAATCGTTTAAACCACTCAAACACTTGTGTTCGCGATAAACAATCATCGCCGTACACTTGTTGTAACATTACAAACGTTTCACTTGCAGATTTTCCTAGTTTGAAACAAAATTTGATGTTAACACGCTGTTCTTTCTGTACACTCAACATTTTCCAACGCACAGACAAAACGTCAACTACTTAAAACAGACGCCACGGGCAGACTGAGTGCAGGAGGCAGATGAAACTCGAGCAGTAGGCGGAGCGAGAGTCACGTGACAGGCCACGCGACTTTCAGCCTTATTGCATTCGTTTTATTGTTTCAACAGTACTAGTCCGGTTTTTTTCTAGCCACACCTCGTATTTTCTACATTTGCTGCCCACCTGTAGAAGCTGCCCACACTGACAGTACAAAGCTAGTTGCAACACAAAAGCTAAATAATGTGAATATATTGTTTTGAATTCTGAAAAATATATCATTTTAGGTAATTTATTCAGAGTAATTATTATTAAATTAAATTTTGTTTGATATTTTCAACAACTACGATTCTGTACTAATGTTTATTTTAAAAGACATTATTATCTTAAAATTGCTTTAACAAGGTTTAACCATCAAAACTTGAAAAGAACTAACACTCAAATGAAAGTTGGAAAATTTATAATAAATCAAGAACATAGATATGCACATATTCAAAAGTATAAATAAAACTTAAAAAGTTAAACAACTAACAGAGGCTACTTGTTCAAAATACACATATTAACAAATTTTAAATGGAAGCACATAACTAAACTACAAATTATAAGATGGAAGTAATTCCTTAACAGCCTACGTGCATAAATAACAGTTTTTAACCTTTCTTGCGTGTGTCCAAAAATAAACGAAATTGTCTATTCTATAAAGACTTATATATCTATAGGAAATAGTAATTCCACTAATATTATATAACCTACCTGTTTAAAATGTAAAAGGCTACATAAAGGATATGGTTTCCTTAAATTATAATTAAAAAATAATTGCCAAAGGAGGAATCAGATTTGAAATACTGTAAATTAAATAAATACCAAAGCAACTAATTTATTTAGAGAGCTCTGGCAACATTTATTTGGATTTTAGAAGTGAACATTTTGTAGAATTTGCGAAGGAAATATAATTTTGTTGAGCGTTTAATAATTTTGGTATTCAGCTATGCTTATACAGAGCTGCACATTCTTTTAAATTGTCCATTTAGGCAAATACAAACGATAACAATAATAATTTATATAAAAAACAGTTTAGAAGTGGTTATTTACGATAGGAAAAATGTTAAAATATATGTCGGTTTTTTTACTGCCTAATAACAGGCAACCAAACATTATTTACAATAGGTGACTATGTAATTTTGTTTCAATCAGAAAACAGTCCAAATGTAATTATTTTGTAACATCTTATTACAATTTTAATTATTATTTTAACAGACTATTTAAATCAAAGATAGGAGAAAGATAAATTATTGTGCTTTTTTTACTAAACTATAACACCACTAAAACAAATATAAAAGATATTTGTTAAAATTTCTCGCTACAGAAAATGTAGTGAATACTGTTATTTACAAAGCAAATATATTCTGACTATTAATAAAGACATTTTAAATAACTTTTAACTGGTTGACAGTTTGTGCTTGCTCAAACTTATTTATTTCATAGTGTTATTAGTAATGTTACAATTTAATAATACTATAAACAACTTTAAATTTAAGAATATATTACATAAAAATTAGAGTACCTATATTTCAATTTTATTTTTAAAAAAGATTGTGAAAATTAAAACCACAGATAAGTTAATTATTAGTGAACGATCATTGCTGTTTCGGTGGTACCTAGAGTCATGTACGCGTACATAATTTTTTTAAATCTAGGAATAAATTTTGTACATTTTAGAGGCAAATAACTAAAATATATATTAATATACTCTAATAAGAATATATTAGTGAAGAAGGTGTGAATGTACCAAAACCCAATATCTAAATCTATTTTAAAATCAATAACCTTCATGACATAAATTGAAATAAAATTGATAATCTACGGATAGTTTCAGAATATATTTTAATATGAGCCCTATTCTTTTTTAATAAATCTAATTATTTGAATCTAATGCTAAACCAATTACAACTACCGCATCCATAGAAGAAAAAAAAAACACTTAATAATTCTATGTTTATTAGAGACCTGAACTATAAATAATAATGAAATAAACTGCCAATAAAAAATATCATGAGTTACAAAAAAATAAAGTTGTTACTTTTAAAACATTTGTGCAATTCTCACTAATGCGCCAATACTCTCATCAACAAAAACTGACCAGCATGAAAGCACAGTTATGACAAACAACACCATTCCCATTTCTTTAGAAATCAAAATGAAATATTATTGCTATATATAAATATAAAACCAAAATTGAAAATAGGGCAAAGCGCTCATACACGATACTGGCTGTGCTGAAGAGAAAGCAAACATTAAAATACTGGAGGCAGTACCTCCGAAGAAAACGTGACGTAACACAAGTCCTCATAGATCTCCTCGTCAAGTTCGTCGAACCGTGGACACTTGATAGTGAACTGCATCCAAGTGGGATCAAGAGGACTGAGGATTGTGCTCCCGCAAGAGCTGGAAGACATCATAACTCAGACGCCACGGTTATTTACCTTACTACATGTACTGTGCACATAACATTGTCCAAAAATAGTTACTAGACTAAGATCAGTGTATAGAGATTGGTTATAGCAAAAATAAATGGACTATTATTTTAATTCTCTGTATTCACCATTCCAAAAATGTAGTTTGAAATTTTGTTGCTCAGGAAGTCTTAAAACATTAATAATTATTAGTAGTGTGTAATTCAATATTTTTTTTTATTTGAAAAACTCACTGAACTATTTAAGTCCTTTTATATATATATATTTTTGTTGTAACTGACTTTTTAGTAGGATTATACCGTAATTAGCAACTCTTGTCTGTACTACACTCTTTTTCTAGAATTTATAGGTACCTAACATATATGACGAAAATGATAAAAAATATAATCTACAACTAATTAATATTTTTTAATTAGCATAATACGTGTTGGTACATATACAGTACAAGTAAACATCACACGGACAAATTTATTACAATACAAGTACAAAATGCACAAATATTATGGTACCATAATTTTGAACTTGTATTGTTGTGCATTTTGTGCTTATATTGTAATATATTTGTGTTGTGTGACGTTTACTTGTACTGTAAAACTAATAAGTCCAGAATTAGCAAGTGTATGGAACCAAAGTCCCGAATTCTAAAAAATTATTCAAATAACCAGATTAACCAGGTTAAAGTATTCAAACTAACCAGATTAAAGTACTTAGATACAGTTCAACAATTATCCAGGAGATTTACACAACAATATAAATTTTAATTACAATTAAAGTCAACTTATTAAAATCCATGCAGAAGACTACCAATCAACAGTGTATGGAGTACAAATTGGTACCTAGAATAATATTGTTTACATCGTGGCATTTATAAATGTATTAAGTTATTTATTTTTATCTAGTAGGCCTACAGAATGTTGTGTATTAGTAACTTATTTGAACTGGTGTTTGTTGTGTGTATCTTACTTGAAGAACACACTATTTATCCTATATATTGTTTAATCCAGTTACTAAAATCGTGATTTTATAATCCAAAAACCACTAAACACTGAACTTTAATGCAGTTTATAGGATATGGGCTTGCGTATTATACATAACTATAAATTAATCCCTGAGTATTTTATAAGATCAACAGAGCAACAAATCTAATCATTTCTTTATGTTGGAATTGACATATTTTATAAGAGAATTAAGATCAAGAACCTGCCATGTATTAAAAGAAACTATATTTTAAAATTGTATACTGCAGAATTAAGATTTGTTTGTGTCTCTCAATAACCAATTTCACCTGCAGGTTCATTTCTATAAATTCATTCCTCTTGTCTTCACCTTTGTAACACAATAACTGGCTAACTTGTACGTTACCTGGCATTGAGATTCCTGTATATGTCCTCTTGAGATGAAGTCCTTGGTTTATGAATGGAAAATCCTCTGAAAGAGACAATAGATTTTGTAATTATTTTAATCATAACAGTACAATTTAGAAATTTACTCATCTTACTCCATTTTTACTTTACTGAATCCTCTGCCTTTGTTTTTAAATTTATTTCAACACTGGGCACACCCCTGCACACTTTGTGTGCCAACCCCATCACTAGCTACGCTCATGAGGGGAAACTCAGCCTATGGTTTACAGCCTCACTACAAACTTTAGCCCGTAGCTCTATTTCTGTAAGCTATAGTGGCCTGGGTACTCTTCCTTTTACAGATCTTGGCCTTCGGTCTCTCATGGGGAAAATTGGCCTGCTGCCTCAAAAGAAAACTGCATAAACTTATTTTTTGGGGAGGGCAATGGGGCAAAAACATATTCTTTTCTAAAAACTGATTGTTTATTAGGAATCAAGAAATAAGTACCCATTTTTATACCCTACTTGGGTGTGTTAGTTTAACATTACACATTTTATAGTTTTGGTGCATCTGAGAAGGGGGCAGAGATCTGTTAAACATGGTTTATTCAAAATCTAATGATATTCAAATTCATGAGATAAATACCTGCTGTTTGAAACCCTACTTGGCCGTTTTGTTTAGGGATATCCCTTTTTTTAAACCTTATTATATTTGCCTTTTTCAAAATACAATGGTATTCTTGGATTTCGAAACAACCCTTCTACACTCGGTGGGTGAGTTCCTCCAATACAATTGAGAGAGCTAATCTCGGCTCGGAGTTGGGACGGATATTGCCAGTATGAATGAAGGTGTGAATGAACATTGGAAATGTATGTGTGAGTGACAGAATGAGTCGTGTGTTTTAAGTTTCATGTTTATATTTATCTAGTTTTATTCTTAGCATAATATTGACGTTTTATATACAACAATCTTTTGTCAAACAGAAATAAAGATTTATTAATATCATTATTATTACCTTTAATTTGATAACAACTTGAGTAAATTAAGTCAGTATTATACATTTTCAAAAATGTATAAACATATATTCAAGTTTTAAAAATTTGACTCAAGTTCTTTTAGAGCTAGGTAAAAAAAACTGCTTTTTTGTATGATTTTCCCACAAGAAATACATTGCAACCATTTTTGGGCCAAGATGTATTTCTTAAAGTTTCTTAAAATTTTTCCTGTATTTTTCATTAGTACCGTGTTCATAAATATTAAAGTATTTTTCACATCATGCAAGAACTAACCATGTATTGATTTTGATTATTGTTTTATTTCCAGTATCCTCCTGATAACCCGGATTGTATCGCATATCAGCTTCTGTCCCAGATAGTCCAGGTTAACAGGGTTCTACTGAACTTCACTGATTGACTTGACATTTTGGCATTGACGAGTGTTTTAAATAATTTCGAAATTCATATTTTATATTTCATCTCTAGAATATCTTAAATCGCCAAACAGGGTCCTACAATAGATTAGCTAGACCTGATTCTTGTTTTATTTTCTTCGGCCCAGTTAGTAGATGCTTCCATATTTTAATCTATAAATATATATTTTATTCGTAGACCCAACAATCCATTTCAAAATTTAAGCTGTAAATTAGTATAATCAGACCCTCTATCAGTTGAGTAAGCAAACAAAAATGAAAATTTGATCAACTGTTTAAAAAAGGGTCACAGACTCTGAGGTCTATAGGATAACAACAATCGCTATATCTAGTCATCACATACATTTTATGCATAATTCGGTTTAACAAAGAGTTGGCGATGAATGCATGCTGTTAGGCTAAGCATGTGGGTTACATTAGTTTGACTAAACGCTATTGACAAAAACCACTTACGTCTTAAATGTAATAAAATTTAGTAAGACAAATTACAATAACAGTGCGGGCGATATATCTCGAACCAGTATACTTACATGATATTCTTTTTAAGCACTTTAGGACAGTTTGACAGTTTGGACAGTGTATATAGTACTCTATAAAAGTCTGTGAGATCAAACAGCATGGAGGGTTCAAAAAGGTCACTTTCCTTGAGCCCAAAAACATCTTGGCACGCCTGGAGGAAGGTTTTAATGTTTCTTAGGCACAGAAACTGGAAACAAAGGCACATTTATACCAAAAGTTTACTATAATAAATAACAGTAAGTTAGCTATATATGTTCTTATATCAAATAACAGTAAGTTAGCTATATATGTTCTTATATCAAGTAACAGTAAGTTAGCTATATATGTTCTTATATCAAGTAACAGTAAGTTAGCTATATATGTTCTTATATCAAGTAACAGTAAGTTAGCTATATATGTTCTTATATCAAATAACAGTAAGTTAGCTATATATGTTCTTATATCAAATAACAGTAAGTTAGCTATATATGTTCTTATATCAAATAACAGTAAGTTAGCTATATATGTTCTTATATCAAATAACAGTAAGTTAGCTATATATGTTCTTATATCAAATAACAGTAAGTTAGCTATATATGTTCTTATATCAAATATTTGCTATCACAATTTAGCTCGAATGCATACTGATATATACATGGGGAAATACAAAATCGAGATCAAAGTAAAACTAATCAACTTTTTTTCAGGAATAAAGGCGTTATATGACGTCATAATTTTCGTGACTGAGAGTGGTATTAGGTTTCAAAAGAAAGTTGTTGAGGAGTACAAAATGAATTGTCTAGTAAAGATTTCAAACTTGTTTATTACATTGCATAATCATAAATATTATATTTTTTATAATTTAAAATAACATTGATTTGGTTTTTTTTTTTTGGGGGGGGGGAGGTGTGGAAATCTCTAAACAGGCATATGTATTGTGAGATTCAGCATTGAGAGCATTCATGTGAAGTGTCCTTGCGTCTTTTTTACTGAGTTTTGTGTTAGCACGTCTGCTTCATATGCAGTGTCATGGGTTCAAATCATGGGAGGTCCACTTAGAAATTTGCTTGATAGTTTTGGACTGTTGTCCCTTAACAACGTATAATAATAATAAATTTATTTACTGTTTTCACAGGTATAGTAGTACAAATAACATATATTTTTTAGGATACCAAATTTATTACAATAAAAAGGCACATTTTACAAAATGAAAAACTTAAATAATTGAAGAAACACAATTCTAACTTAAGCATTAAGTATAGTATTCTCCAAATTATCTATGTACATTCTTCGTGATTTAAAAAATTATATAACCAAATATAAACTATTAAACATAAGACTTATCTCTTTTCAAACAAATATATTTAAAACCCAAACAAACAAAAGAAAACATACACACTAAAACCTAAGAAAAACAACTGCGACCCCAACAGACCAAGGGCCCAATTATGGGGGCCACAAGAAAAAAAATATTTATGATTAAAACTTCCAGGCCTGACAAAAAATAAACGTACTTAATTTTTTTTAACTAAAGGATTATCAACTCTTTACTACACTTATAAACAATGCTTTTTTGAATACTTTAATTTAAGAAAACAATTTAAAAAAATGAATTTAAATATTTCAATTGATTGTGGTTGAGTTATTTAATTACCATCAACCCTTCAACCTATTAAGTCTTTACATGTTGCTCTGAAGACTGCCTGTGACCACCAGTTATGGAAATAAATAAAGTGATAGTAAAATTCAGAAGATGCAAACTCCAACTTGGAACAAAATAAAGATCTGAATAAAATTTTAAGTGTTTCAATGCCCCTAAATTCTTTTCCAATTCTTGAAATAAAACCCAATGAACTGTAAGCTTTCTTCACCAAACTTAACAGATGGTTTGAAAAACTGAAATCATCTGTTATAAGAAACCCCAGATCATTAAACTGATTCACTCTACGTAAGAAAAATTATTTATTTTATAAGGAAATATATAAGGTGTTTTCTTTCTATGTATTGACATAACACAACATTTATCAATATTTAAATTTAAAAGATTGTCTCCACATCATTGTGTAATAGCATCTAAATTCTGCTGAATGTTACTATGGACAAACACATTTCTAATAATTTTATAAATTTTTAGGTCATCAGCATACATTAAAGCATTTGATGAAATGTTTTGGAATAAATCATTTATAAATAAAATGAAAAACAAAGGGCCAAATTACTGCCCTGAGTGACTCCAGACCCAGCTGAAAATAGATCAGACTTATAACCCCGGTAAGACACATACTGCCGCCGGTTCTCCAAGAATGAACAAAAGAAATGAATAAATTTATCAGAAAAACCATAGAAATTAAGTTTTGATAACAATACTTGATGGTTTACACTACAAACGCCTTTGTGAAATCAGTGTAAATTACATCAACTTGATCCCTTGAGTCAGGGCACGAGAAGTAAAATCAACTAAATTAACAAGGTTACTTGAAATAGAGCGAGAAGGCATGAACCCATGTTGGCGCTCAGAAATATAAGGTTTAATGTAAGGGAATATGGTGTCATATAGAATGATCTCAAAATCTTTGCAGGTGTACTCAAAATAGAGACTGGTCGGTAGTTCCTAATATCTGACTCACTTCCTTTCTTAAAGATTGGCGTTATGTTAGTTGTTTTCCATAATTTTGGAAAGGTACCTTTTCCAACAAACAGATTAAAAATATGGCAAAATTGTACAAGAAGTAATTCAGAGCAACCATTAACAATATAATTAGGTATATGATCAGGACCAAAAGACTTTTGACGGAAGCTTTTGTATTGCCATTTCAACATGACGGGTTGTGATGTTGGGTATGCCAAGACACTGCATACTGAGCATGACCTGGGAGCGCAAGGTAGCAGTCGCATCGAGCCAAGCCGTCCTCTGATATAACGGCCCAAAATAGTCAGAAAAAGCCGAAGCAATCGATTGCCCATCACTGAATTTTTTTCCGTTAAAAGTAAATTCTAAAACAGCACTTGATTTATTACATTTCCTAGACTTAACGAATTCCAAAACTTCTTAGGTTCTCTTTTTAGCAAGTCTTCGGTGTTTGTAATGTAGTCATTATAAGCCCTTCTAATTAGCCTCTTAACATTCGCCCTACACTCTTTAAATCTAATAAACAACCGCTGGTTTTTAGTATTATTATATCTTTTACGTAATTTTTCATGTATAATTTCATGAGAATACCAGATAGGATATTTAGGTTTAATTAGTTTTCTCTTAGTAATATTTTTGTTAAATATACTATACATGTTGTCATAAAATACACTTAATGCCTCGTCAACATTATCTGATGCCAAGACAGTGGCCCACAAAGTGTTGGCCAATGAACGGTTCAGGTTAAAAAAGTCAGCTCTCTGAAAATAAAAGGATTCCTCATTTTGGTTGACGACTCTGAATTTAGTATGTTCCACATAAAACATGACTGACAATACAGAATGATGGTTATCAACCATAACTAGTGCTTCAGTCTCGCCTTCAACTTTCACTTCAGGAATATTAGTGAAAACTAAGTCAAGTGTGCATATGTTAATATTACGAATAATATTACAAGATCTGAATGCATTATACGTTAAAAAGTACTGGAGCTCTCTATATACTGATCCGACTTGAACTAAACCAAATTTACTATCACATATCAGTGGCAGATTAAAATCACCAACAATACAAACTTTATTCTTATTAAATTGAGGATGAACATGAAACAACTGAAAGAAATTTAAATATACCTCAATTTTAGTTCTTGGTGAAAAATATACAGTAAATAAATAAAAATTAAAAGCATTAGTCAATTTAAGGCCGATCATATCTAGGTCACATTCCGTGAGAGATCAGAGTTCAGCCCGCCAGTCAGAATTCCTGACGGCCACCAGAACCCCCACTCCCGACACCTGTCTACTCCGTCCCTTCAATAAACAGTGAAATTATCGAAAAACAGTTCTGAAGATTATACAGAATCATCCAGCCAAGTTTCAGTAAGGCAAACAATATCATAATCTAAAACTTAACTACTTTCATACAACATGTTTGTTTTATAACAGAGAAGAAAAGTCAGCAGTTGCTAGACATTGTTTGACAACAAATCACAATATTAGCAAAGAAAATTCAAAAATAATAAAATCAGTTTCATCTTCTAAATACTTGAATGCGTGGGAAACATATTTTATAAACAAGAGTAATTCATCTTTAATGAACAATGAAAATGGACCTATTCAAAATTCTTGTTTATTATCAACTTATTTTATTAAAAATTATATACTCTGATATATATATATATACACACTATCCATTGTTTACAATATATTTATACTTATATTCTTTAAATTATTTACATCTGTTTTCAGAACTAATTATTGTCTTGTTTGTTTACAAATAAAGTTGTGTTGCCTGATGATGCCAGCTTTGCTGGCGAAAGGCCTAGTTAAAAATTAAAAATATATTGGTTTTATTGTAAATTATATAATTTGAACATATGTTTGTTTTAGTTTTCAAACCTCTCACATTCTGATAGAGAATCAATTTACTGGGACAATATCTGTTATGCGTATTGCTACTCATACTTCAACGAGTTTAGTGCTATATTCTCAATTTCTGAAATAAGCACCAAACAAAAAACACAAACATTTTTGCCAGTAATGTATAACTAGGCATATTAATTATTATGAAATAAAATAACAAACTTATGATATGCCTAGCAAATAACATAAAACAAAAACGATTTTAAAATAGGTAAGTACGTTGAAATTGAGTTTAGAGTAACTAAAAAAATTATTTTAAAAAAATGAAAAGTATAAACAACATTTCTTAAAAATAGCGTACTTTCTTACTGGTGCTTATAATTTCAATAATAAAACAAGAAAACTTTCTACAATAACACTGCGAAAGCGAAATAATAAAAATGATCAAAATAAACCTTTGTAAAATAACATTCTCAAAGATATTTAACGTGTAAATGAAAAGCAACTTGAAAATAACACTAACTATAAAGAAATCAGTTATGAAAGTAAATCTTAACTAATTAAAAGCAAATTAACTTTTCTAATAGGCTATAAACAATATAAAGTAATAATTTATAGCCTTTGAAAAAAATGTTATGGGTAAAAAGTTAATTAAACAATAATAGTTCACTTTTAACATCAGTTTTAAAATTTTGTTAAATATGTGCAACATTAAAAAGAGAAACAGCCTGTGAAAACTGTAATAAATAGAAAATAACATTTTAATAACATTTTGAAATGACCTAAGTCCTATAAGTAATTGGAATAGTTAGTTTTTATTCATATTTAAATATTTAGTCATGTACAATATAATCTGTAATTGTTCCACGAGTTTACAGTGACTAGAAAAAAATCTAATAAGACCATATCAGTAATTCTATTGTACACTTATATTATATACTAAAAAAATTTTTTTTATGTATAAATAACATTTCTTGAAAATAGCGTACTTTCTTACTGATGTTTAAAATTTCAATAATAAAACAAGATCACTTTCTACAATGACACTGCAATATAATAAAAATGATCAAAGTAAATATTTGTAAAATAACATTATAAAAGATATTTAACATGTACATGAAAAGCAACTTGAAAATAACACCAACTACAAAGAAATAATTTATGAAAGTAAATCTTAACAAATTGACAGCAATTTAACTCTTCCAATATTAACAATATACAGCAATAATTTGTAGCCTTCCATTGACAGGCAAAAGGTTAGTTGAGAAATAACAGTTTACTGGTAAAATCAGTAAATAAATATTGCTAAACATGTGCAAAACTAAAAAGAGAAACAGCCTGCAAAAACTGTAATAAATAGAAAATAACACCTAGGCCTTTAAGTAATCAAATAATTAGTTTTGATTTATAAGCATTCAAATATTTGAACATGTGCAGTATAATCTGTAACTGTTCCACGATAATAAAACACATAAAAAGTTGATTCAAAAGAATAACATTGTTATACATTGTTTTGAAATTAGTTAATACAATAATATTGAAACTAGTTAAACTCATAACAAAGCGTTTAGCAAATAACCACCGTAAATAAAAATTGACTCTTGGACATAGTTTTACTAAACATGTATAAAAATTATTTGTAGTGTTCAAAATAAGAAAAATACAAAGTAAATTGAAATCTGTTCTTACAACAACAAAAAAATCAATAATTAATTTTCTTGAAAATTAGTAAAGATAATTACTAAATAGAAAAACAATAAAACTTATGTAACTTGACAAAAGGTCATAAGTACAGAAATGAAATGAAAATGAACCTTGGAGGCAGGTTATCGCTGTTGGGTAGATTTGTCCTCAGCCACATCACCCTCACAATGTCCTTGGCGGCCTTTCCCAGTCAGCATCCCCAGCTGAGCTCTGAAAGTAACGTAGAAAATACCGGCTCCCTCCTCTTTGTGCATAAGAATCTTTCCATTTCAGGAGAACCATACATATTTATATCCCAGATTCTGTCCAGTGCATCTAGCTAGAAAGAATAAATCCTGGATTTCAGGACTCATTGATTGTCTTATAAACACTCTGTTCTCAGATACAAAACCCAGATTTGAAGAGAAAAACCCAGGTTTCACCTTCGCCAATCTAATGAAATCGTCCTTATTCAGCTGACAAACAAATCTAACGATGATCCCCGGTTGTCTTGACGCTGATCTTATACACCTAATCTATGGACGGTGTCAACCATCTCCGGTTTCAACTCGAAGTGAACAACCTTAGCTACAGCCTATATCACGTTCATTATATTTTCTTCTTTAAGCTTAAGAACTTCCGTAATGTTCACACAGTTCGCGTGCGTATACTGCTGCATGTTGCTCACATCCAACTTCAGCTCCTGAACTTGCCGTTTCAAATATATATTTTCACTTTTCTAACTACGGTATCTACATTGTGCTCACAATACTTTATATCATGGTCATGATTTTGAACAGGCTTAGTTAAGTCATCAATTTTTTCATGAGTACAGTCAATTGATTTTGCCATCTCTTTAGACTCCTTGCGAAAGTCACTCATTTCTTTAAGTAAAGCGTCCCACTTTTACGTAATAACAGAAAAGGCATTGTCAGTCGATTCACTAGAATTAGACCCGTGTTTGTACAGACATGGCGTATAGCGCTCTGATGCAACGATAAGACAAGTTGGACTTTGACCAACCCGGCCACGTCTGTTTCACTCTTGCTACAAGCACTGGCACACTGATTTAAACACTTATACATTACATAAATTACACAAAAATGTACACAGTGGTAGAAAACAAATACATTAATCACTGCTGAAAAACTCACTAAACTCTATCCCAAAAAACCCATCGAAAACGAAACTAACAGACGGAGCCAAACACACGTGGAGTCACTCGCTCACCATCGCTTATCTCATGTATATACACAAAGTAAAAATATCTCTGGCGTAGATAGAATGAAAATCTATCATTTGTCTCGGATATACCACTAAGGATACCAGATCACAGCATCAGCGAAATGTTTGGTGATGTAAATAATACATTAACATGGTCATTACCGGAAGCTTTACTTTTTAATAATGACACCAGCCACTTAACTCTCAAAACAGAACTCGGCTGAAAATCAGCTGGTTAGCATCAGTCAGCTTAATCACTTATAATAACACAATTATTAGCGATAGCGATATTATTCGAACACTTTTCGAATTGGGAGGAGTTGCTGATAGCAGACATATGTTTGTTTACTTCTGAGATGAAAGGAACGATGGAAAAGAATAATAAGAAAACCGAGTAATCCAGTTAGCACAGTCGCTACACGGCTTAATGTAAGCTGTGTTGCACCGTCAGATATAATCTGTTATTATAGCACACCTAATAACAATATCGGCATGATTTGAATATCTTTGAAAACAGGAAGAGTTCTTGTTTACAATCATATGTTTGTTTCTGAGTCAAAAGGTACCGAAAAAATAGTTATAGAAAGTCGAGTTGGCAAAATGGAAGCTTCTTCCATTGTGGTAAATGTGTAATGCTTGTAAGTGTATATTTACATTATTATTACTTTAACATAAATTGACAGCAAAGTAAGCATTTCAAAAATACATCTAGTTAGAGAAATGTATTTCTGTAAATTTTAGTACTAGTTATGTCTCTAGTGATAATGTAATATTTTTAGCGATTTAAAAAAAAAAATAATGTTACTATGTCAACACATTGTTGGAAAAGTTGTACTAAGTAAGGTTATATTAGTATACATTTTTCAAGCTGTATACTAACCCCAATAACTTTTAGTAACTTACCTTTATATTTCCTAAAACTAGATACAATTTTGAATGTTTTGGCTATCTTGGAATTTTGAATTTAGCTGCATTATATTGTTTCCTAGATGACCCCTCACTCTTTTTGTTTTTACAACTACTAAATTTTCCAAGATAACAAGTCACATAAAAAATACATTTTTTGCTAATATTGCAATATCATATTATTATAAAAGTCTGGTTTATTTCAATTAAATTAATTAAAAAAAAACAAATAGATTTATACAATACTAATAATTTTTATACATTTTTTTTAATGTCTGCAAATTTATGAAAAATGACCAGCCAATATAGAACATTTTAATGGTCTGTTCGAGGGATTAAAGCCTAGGAATTATGCTACCGTACAATTTACTGTAGGTTAGCTCATGCTGCACAAAAGCGTTATAATTACAATAAATGAGGGGCATATTTTTGAAGTGAAAAATTACAGCATGCCACTAATAAGAGTTAATAAAAAATAATCATAGTTCAAGAAGCGTGTAGTAGGCCTACATGGATAATTCCCTAATTTGAAATGAATATAGTAGATTTTTGCTGTCTTGAAATTTATATGAAAATTCTCAATTTAGTACGGTAATTTTTACCATAGCCTAATGCTACTGTAGTAATTATATTAGAAATTATATTGTAAGAAGTGAAACAATTGCTATTGCAATTTTAACAAGCAGTATTAACTCTTCCCGGGCGTTTGACGAAATAATCCGCCAACATTTTGCTCTGCGGGCGGTATGACTAGATTATCTGCTCATTCCTTCTCTCCACTGTAACATTCTCCATGCCCTGTATCCATCCCTCACTCTCATGCCTGCTCACTGCCACGCTTCCCGCCTTTGTCATAATTCCAGCGGTTTTCCATTGTGTCTGGTGCATCTGATAATGAAAAATGGATGCACATAATAATCCTGACTTTCAGACAGTTTAATTGAATAGCTAAATATGTTTTTTCAGAGCAAGATACCAATAGTGTAGGCCTACCAATAACCTTCAGTTAGAAAAATTATGCATATAAGATGTTCACTTTCATGACCCACCAAAGCGTTTGATGTAATTAAGTTTATCTGCCAACAATATATTTCATTAAATATAATACTAAAAAAAATTATTACAATATAAAATATATCGTCTTAAGGTTATTAGATGTGTTTCAAACAAATTTGTGAGGAATTTTTTTAAATTTTTGTTTACCTACCCAATTATTTAATTCCGCCCAGGCTGTAAACTGGGTTCAGCCTGGGAAGGGTTAATCACAACTTATAACAATGGCCAGATTATGACTCGGACTATGCAATGGTTCAACATTAGTCCTACCCTGTCCTAGTTTGATTCTTTAAGCAAGATTAGCTTATTCTTGAAATAATGAATGAATGAGTTTTATTCCAGATAAATTATATCAGCTAGGCCTACAATTTACAAAGAAGGAAAAAACCTGATTGTTTAAGCATGACATACAAGTTATTCTAAATAAACTAATCTTAAATCTGATAAATTAATATCTAAATAAATACAGTTCTACCCTACGACCTGAATTTGAAGTGGGATACATATATGTTGAAGTAGGTAGGCCAATATCTAACCAAAACATGCAACCAGCTTACCTGAGCCATTTGAGGTTTTTGATTCACATCTTTGAAATCAAAGCAGCCTTTTTCTAAGGTGTTTAGTAAGTTGCAGAGCAAAACACCATCCCTTAATGTATATGCTAAATCTGACAGAGATGCATCTGGCCAGTTAGCTTTATGATCTGGTCTCAGAACTCCACATCTTGTTAACCATGAAGCACAATCTTTCCACAAATCGTTAGTAGTCATTGCAGAATTATTACACTAAAATTACTAATCAGTAACTTTATATTACTATAATGAGCTTATACATGATAAAACGTCCTTCGCCTCAACATCACATTGATAAATAAAATGATAAACAAATAACTACCTCTAATACTAAATCTATCTATCTATCTCAATTCACTAACAAACAACTAATTTCTGTTTCATTTTCTTTCTGCAACAGTGAAACAACAAAACAAAACAATCAGTCAGTGGGCCAACCTGTACCCCAAAATATCATTAAAAATATAGATATTACATAGCTACACATTAAAAGTAACCAACAATATAAAATATTAAATGAAGAATATTTTCTATAAATACTCGAAAGGCATAAACAGAAATCCATAAGAAACGTTTAAATGTGAAATTTTAGTGTATTTAAATCAAGATTTTACTAAGCCATTAAATTCAAAAGTACAGTAAGCTAAATCATAAAATTGTCTAAAACTAACTTTAAATATATACATGCAGTCAATTAAAATAAAACACATGCAGTAGAGTGGGTTAATATTTATCAGGCATATATCATGCAGTTAAAACTTACCCTGACCTGTTTGCTCTAGACTAATATCGCCTACCAGAACAAAGCCATAGTGGTGCCAAAGTCTGCCACAAAGTATTCTTTGTAAGTATAAAATGGATTGCTATAAAGCCAATTTTTTATAATCATTTAGAATTTTGACCTGGGATAGTCACGCACAACAGTGGGTAGTACGTTAAAAATATTTTGCCTGTAACAGGAAAACATTTTGTAGATTTGTCTAGCCTATATCTGTTTACAAACAAATTTGCACTATTTCAAGTTTCATTTGAGTGAACACTATTATTGGTTGGGAAGATGCTGATATTGTCCTTAATTGCTAACAAACACTGATATATGTACAAATTAAAAACAGTGAGAACCTTATTTTTTTTAGTTGTGGCTGACAATGGGCCCTAAAATCTGCATTAGAGATTACCCTTATAGCTTTCTTTTGTGAGAGAAAGATTTTAGTCACACTAGCTGCATGGTTCTATAATTTGATTCTATAACTCACAGGGCTCTGGAAAAAGCATAGAAAGCCTGTCTTAAGTAGTTAATTGGTAACTCAGTTGTGAGTATTCTTAACAATTAAATAACTCTACTTAACTTCTTACATATATAGTCCACATGATTATGTCGTACTATAGTCCAGCTGTTCTAACTTTACCTCAGGTTTGCGGCCTAAACTGGAAAATCGACATAGGCAACGTCGCATCCAGACCGCCACAGCCCTCCTCTAAATGTTATATCCTGGGACTCACAATTGGGAAGAATGTAGGCAGGTACAAATTTTATTTTTGTAGTGGGCATTAAAATCTGTCTAGTGTTTAACTGGGAAGTATTTTTTTTTACTGTTTACAAATATAAAAAATTTGTAAACAATTTCAACTTAAACCGAACAATTTTAACTTATAAAAACTATCAAGCCCTAGTTGTGATTTATCTAGACCGGAAACAAATTATCCGTGGAACAGGAAGGAGCCAAGCACTCAATACATATAGTGTTGCCATGTTGTGCTCCCCTCAGAGGTAGTTAGAACGGCTGGGGTATAGCTTATGATCTAACACAAAGCCTAATAGTTTTACTGATTCATAGTAAAGACAATCCTTTGATAAGCTAGATATAATTTCTTGGGTTTTAGCTAGGTTCAGCATCAAACCATTGCCTATAAACCAGTTAGATGCAATTTAGGAACATTCAAGTACTACAGACTGAGCCAATCTAAAATCTTTGTAACACGATTACAGTGAGGTGTCGTCTGCAAACATCAAGATGTTATCATGGACGCTGTAGTACAGGTAATTAATAGCAATTACAAACAATAGGGGTCCCAACAGTGCCCAAAACCCTGCAAACTAGCGCTACCAAACCATTACAGTGTGCGTAACTTACTTAAAAAGTGGCAAAGTTCGATGTGAAATATGGTTTTTAGTGTCGTTGACTGTGGGTGCTATCTGACTGTAGTTGCTCAACAGGATGGGGATGGACATCTTCCGCCATATACACTGGTTTAATATGAAAAGTATGTTCATTTTTATAACATATACCAACTTATTTTCCAGTTTTATTTCTTTTTCATGTTTAGTTCAAATTGCTATAGGGGTTAGATAATGTCTATTTAAAATGTGTGTAATAAATTAAAATTATATTTTTCTTGTTCCTATCCTTAGAATTTATTTATTACAAGTGAAGAATTATATAAATTCTAATATAATTTTATTATATTGATAAAGGCGAGACTTATCACTCACTACTATTGGCAGCAAAACATATGTTTACTTTTGGGTTGTCACACTTACATTTTAGACGTAAATATAAAATGTTTCACATTTGCAAGACACAGGCTCTTGTACATCTAAAATATTTCAAGCTCGTTTTGTAGACGCAGCCGCAGGCACATTTTGATACAGTTAAAGTAGCCGTTTTAAATACATTTAAATGGCGTAATGTGCAAGTGCCAAACACATAAAAACTTTTTTTTTTTTTATAACATTTATTTGAATTTACAATCTATTCATAGTTGAACAATAAGTAAATGTGAGGTTAAATAATATAACATGGATTAACACACGTCCAATGACGTGGCTAACATAAACATTGTTTAACATTACAAATCGTTACACAAAAGTATAAAGTACATTACAAAAATCTTACTGGAAGATCTAATACGTGTTGTCTTTTCAGTCTGTAGACAGCGTTACTATTATCTAAAAGATTCAGTGCAAGGTAATTTGGGTGATTGTTCAATTTTTCTAAATATCGACTGCTAAATTTAGTAATTTCGGTCTTGACAAAAGGAATGTTGGAGTCTTGATGGATGATTGTGTTATTAATGTACCAGGGTGCTTGAAGTATGTTTCGTAGTGTTTTTGATTGAAATCTTTGGATGATATCTATATTGCTGTTCGATGAACAACCCCACAGTGAAATTCCATAAGTCCATATAGGTTTTAAAACTGTTTTATACAGGAGAAGCTTATTTTCTAATGATAGTTTTGATTTCCTGTGTAGTAACCATGCCATTTTTCTATATTTGGTGTTCAACTGAAGCCTTTTGTGCCATATGTGCGAGCGCCATGTCAATCTCCTATCTATGTGCATTCCCAGATATTTGACTTCTGTAACTTGAGGCAACGGAACATTGTCCAATGAGACTGGGGGGCATGTTTGAGATTTTAGTGTGCAAGTGAGATGTGATGACTTGGTTTGATTAACTTTAATGTTCCATTTATTGAGCCAATTGGACAGTTCGTGTAGACTTAACTGCAATATTTGAGATGCAACAACTGGATCTTCATGGGAAACGAGGTAAGCTGTGTCGTCAGCGAATGTTGCAACCGTTACTCCTGGACTCGCTGGAAGATCGGCTGTGAATAACGTATATAATACGGGCCCAAGCACACTTCCTTGAGGCACTCCTGATTCAATTCCTACTAAAGGAGAATATTCATCCTGATATTTAATTTGGAAGAACCTATTTTCCAGATAAGACTTGAGTAAGTTGTAGTACGAATGTGGCAATGAAGATTTTATCTTGAAAAGAAGGCCCTGATGCCACACTTTGTCAAAAGCTTGACTTATGTCAAGAAAAGCTGCCGAACAATACTTCCCAGTCTCTAAACCCTGGCTTATAACATTTACAATCCTATGTACCTGTTCTAAGGTTGAATGACATTGACGGAAACCAAACTGGTGGTGTGGGATAGCGTCAATTTCATCAATCACAGGCTTCATTCTTTTAAGCAAAAGCTTCTCAAAGACCTTAGACATCAATGGAAGAAGGCTGATTGGCCGATATGATGTAATTTCATGAGCAGGCTTGCCAGGTTTTTGTATTAAAACTATGTTTGCCACTTTCCACTGAGAGGGGTAATACTCCAATCTTAAAACTGCGTTAAAGATCATGGTTAGCAAAATGAAACCCTTTCTAGATAGTTCTTTTAGAATTTTACCTGTTATCAAGTCATATCCTGGTGCTTTATTTGGACTAATTTCATTAAGTATGACGTTTTTTACTTCAGATGGCTTAAAACTATCTATCGGAAAGCTCAATTGAGTCGGATAGTTCAGGAATTCCAAAATGTCGTCATTTCCGATAAGAGGATCTTGGTGCAATTTGAAAACATCCTTAAAATGTTCAGCAAATACCTGAGCCTTTTCTTTATTAGTTTTGGCCCAGGTGCCATCCAGTTTCAGAATTGGAGGTATAGGAGTCTTTGGTCGTTTCATGCTTTTAGTGACTTTCCATAACGAATAGTCGCTGTCATCAAAAGGAGAAAGTGACGAACAAAAATCGTTAAACCATTCGTCTTTTATAGATTTTATCAATCTTTTTAGTTGTTGAGAGGACCTGTTTAGATTTGTTTTATCGAATTGATTCCTTGAATTTTGCCAAATTCTTCGTAAACGGCGTTTTTCTGCCAATTTCTTCCGTACAATTACAGGATAATTTACACTGTTTGTAGATTTTTGTGGAAGACTGGGCGTTGCTTTCCAAGCCGCTTCCTGTAGGGATACGTTAAATGATTCAACTGCGTCATCAATATTTTCATAGGTTTTCAGTGGAATGTTAAGCTTAGATATTTCATCAAAACTGTTTCGAAACATGTCCCAATTGGTGAATTTGTTACAAAGACTTGGAGGAGTTTCTTTGTTGATTACGGATGAACTGATTGTTAAAATAATAGGGGAATGGTCTGACTGTAGATCGAGGGAAGACTCTATTTTTAAATAATTGTTACAAATACCCTTCGTAATAAAAAAATCTAAGATATCTGGAATTTTGTGCGGGTCACTAGGCCAGTATGTAGGTTCCCCTGTCGAAATAGCATCCATATGAAAATTATTAATTGTTTGTAGTAACTGTCGACCTCTAGGATTGTTAAGCCGTGATCCCCACATTTGATGCTTAGCGTTGTAGTCTCCGCCAGAAATGAACCGAGGGCCCAAGGAGTTAAAGAAATCGTTAAATTGTACATTGGTGATGTTATGTCTTGGTGGGCAGTACACTGAAGATATTGTCAGAGGACCAGTCCAATCTTCTACAACAATACTTGAAGCCTGAATGTGGTCAAACTGGTAACTTGGAAGTTCATAATGCTTAATAGTGTTTCGTATCAAAATAGCAGAACCACCATGAGCAGTGTTATCAGGGTGATTTGAACTATAAATTGAAAAATTAGGAATTTTAAAGAAAGTTAAATCGGTGAAGTGGGTTTCAGATATTAATAGTATATCTAGCTTGTAAGTTGATATGAATAATTGTATTTCTTGATTATGTTTAATCAAGCCGTTGGCATTACATTCTGATATTCTGAGAAAATTATTAATTTTAATTTAGAAATAACTGTTGTTAACAGGGTAATGAGGGTTCCAACCTGTTGAGTTTGCTGTGTTAGGAGGGTTTCAAATTTTTCAAAAACAGAATTTATAACCTGGATAAGGGTTGGTAATTCATTACCTGTGGAGGAAGTTGGCCCATTTTTTGTTGCTTGAGCATAAGATACTGACTCATTCACGTGATTATTTTCATGTCTAGTGGGAGGTGATGGTGTCTCAGATTTACTGACTATACCATTTGTTGCATGCGAGGTAAGAGATTTTTGTCTCAAATGTGGAAAATTTTTATTTTTCAAATTTTTGTAGATAGTACAACCTTTGTAGTTTGCAGGGTGGTCACCATTACACAGCACACACGTAGGTGAGACATCTTTAGACTTAGTACAAGCAGTAGTATCATGGTTTGAACCACATTTAACACACCGGAAGGGATACCAGCAATATGACTTAGAATGGCCATATCTTTGGCACTTCTTGCACTGAACAACATCATTTTTTTTATAGGGAGGCTCAAACTTGACTTTAGCATTTAACAAAAATTCGATATCGTAAATATCTTTGTTATTTTTAGCTGGTTCTAAATCTACGAAAAACATACCTAAGGGAGTTTTTGTTTTGGCACTACGAGCATTTGAAACGTTCCTTACGTTGTGTCCGTAAGCATTAATGGCAGTGATAATGTCAGCAGGATCCGTTGAATAGTGCATATTTTTTAAAACTGTACGGAAAGCTCTTTCTTGTTTTAATTGAAATGTGTGGAAGCCAACATTCAGCTCTGACAGTTTTCTGACTAATTTACGGTAGACATCAGATGTAAGAGGAGTAATCCTTATCTTATTGTTGGGTAAACATTTGTAAAAGTATTCATCTCTGGTTAGAACTGACTCAATAACTTGTACCATTTTAGCTACATTTTGAACATCTGGAATAAAAATTGGGGGTGGTTTAGGCTCCTTTTTGGCCTCGTCAGAAGACGTATCTTCCATGGTGTTAGGGTCTTCCTCAGATAGAATAGTAAAGTTATTAGATATTGGTATATCTATACTCTTGTTACCTGAATTGTCAGAAGAGTTAGGTCGACACTTTTTCTGGTCGTTGCCAGTATTAGGATTAGAGTACATTCTCTTATTCTTTTGGGACACTACTTGCCAAGGGACGTCATCACTTTGGTCAGATGCTTGTAGAGAAGTACGGAAGTCAGATGAAGTAGGAGTTGAATTGGTTTTGTGTTGATTGAGCGAGTAATCGTGGTCATTATAAGAATGAGTGGTCACATATTTCGGACAAAATGATTTAGACGTACGTGGAAGTTCGTTCATTGTAAGAAAAATAGCCTAACCTAGGTTAAATGTAAAAACAAACGCTGAAAACAACTATTTAATTACTAGAACACTTAGAAAGCAAATAAGTAATAACAAAGGAACAAAGAAACGCCTAATTAAACTACATTTTGAACACTTATTACAGAATAAACGAGAAAAAATAATTAAAATAACAAAATTATTCAGGAAAAATATTAGAATGCACTGTTACGCACAAATTAACACAGCTGACACATATACATAAAAACTTAACTTTGAAGTAATTGTTGTCTACATTCTGCACATGCTCACTGCCTGCTCTATCTTATTCTTCATTTGATGGTTGTAAGAATTAATTTTACTATCTTAAACTTCCAAATATTAAAAGCATGAGAGAAGATTTATAACTGAAGGCTTCTGGTTCCTCAAATATAACGTGACTAAGTTGTTTATGCAAATTAATTAGTTTGTACATGAATTAAAACTGTTTATGTATACAAATGTATGACTGTAAAATATTTTAACTTGATAAATAAAGGCCTGCGATGATCTAATGTACCTGATTGATATATTGTCCTAATAGCCTTTTCTGTAATAATAATGCATTATTTACACAACAACAATTACCCCAAAACAACATGCCATGCAGAACAACACTTAAAAAAAGAAAACAAAGTATGATGACATTACACAACTTTCACGAACATGATTTTAAAGATTTTTCAATAGATAAATTACTCTTGATAGCTTACTGGTAACATACTCATCGTGTTTTAACCTAAAAACATGGAAAAAGATGTCGAATTTTTGATTAGGTAGTCTATTACTTGGGTTAGCGCTGGTTACTTCAGTCCTTGTTATATTGGGCTTTAGTTTCCAGGCTCTAAAATAATTATTGGGTGTGACTAGATCAATTTAAGTGTTCTTTTTTTTTTTTTTTTTTGACATTTTCTATTTTTGAGTTGTAAGAACAATATCATCTGCTTATAAGATTTTTTTAGACTGTGTGGCGGGGATCTTGGCAGTACAGTATATACAGGTACATTGAATAAAAGAGATCATGAACATGGCAATGTAACATGGCAAGTCTCGTGGCAATGTAACAACCCATCATTCAGGTGCCTACAAAAGAATTCTCTGCGACGCAGGCAAAACACATTCTCAACGAAAAATTGCAAAGAAATTACCTGGTCGCAACAACCTTGACCAGGTGTGAACCCATCTTGTTTAACAAGGCTGCTGTCTTTGAGAATATATATTGTATAACTCAGCGAATAATTAGCTGTAAATCAGCCTCTCCAGCAACTTATAGCAGACATTTAAAAGAGCTATATAGTGGTAGCTTTCGGCTCGTTTTGGACCTTTACATGTTATCAAAACAGCTATTATTTTAGATAAATTGACATACAGAGTTTAGATAATACAATAAAAAATAAATAAATAAATAAACAAACCAGTAGAGTGTCAGTATAGTAACAGCATAGACCTAGAAGGTAATAGTTCATTAGATATACCTTTCTAAAAAATTGAGAATTTTTACGAATCTGTTGTAGTTTTGGTAATCAGTTTTTACTATGGTGGCAGCACTGAGTCCCATTGTTACAAAAGGCAGACCAACCTGGGATTTGGGAACCGGCACAACTGCAACCACAACATTATCTGTTTACTCTAGCCAGACAGTTGTAGTTTTCTGCTTTCAAGTCTGCTTCATAACCGGAAACAGATTTAGTTGTCTTGTCTTGTCTTGGTCTGACGTAAAGAGAAAGTTACGGGTTGAGGTGCTCTGTCCTGTACAATTTCATATCATTGTACTTTGGCCTTCGTTTTGTTTTACTGGTCATAAAAGTATTAGAATTTTTTTTAACTCATCAAAATCGAGATGGGTAAGTACCATCTTCATGGTCTTGTCAGGTGCTTTGTTTGGTGACCAGCTGTTTGCCTAACCTAAACATAGTTTATTCTACAGTTTATTGTGTATTATCAATGTATAGTTTTTTGTTTAGTTTATTTTAAAGTAAGGATCGAACATTTTAATAGTAATTAAAATGTTATACACTAAACATAGACCTACTTGATATAATAAAATATTCATAAATTGTGTCATTTCTAATAATGCAATATAAAGATTTAATTATTTTTTCAACTTTAAAGCTATCTGCACTTCTAATGATTACTATTCAATGTATCTGTCAGGAATTTTAGACGTCATTTTTTCATGGCCACCAATCATGTTTTGGTAATTATGTATTTCCTACTCACCATGACATTATCTGACATGGATTAAGCATGTTTAAGCAATGGATTGAGGAAAAACTCAACTTTGCAAAAAAACAATCAATTGAACAATACATTGAATTCCAGTAATAATGTAAGGCTGCTTGGCAAGTAATATCAACTGAAACTCAAAACCCAAAATCACCAAATAACACAATCTCACTGCAGACCAGCTTAACAATTTTTTTATAGTCAGTTTTTGACATCCAGAATAGTAGGCCTGTACCTAACACTAACACAGAAGCCGTAAGTCTCCTTCAACAACTGAATCATCATAATTCTCCTCAGTTTAGTTGGTCAGATCAAACGGGATGATTTACTCTAAACAGTTTCAAAATTCTTAACTAAAAAAAGCACAGATTACTATTAGATTTCATATTTTCTATTAAAACATACTATACATCTTATTTATGAGACTTGAACTTTTGTTTTGAATCAATGCTTTGCACATGGTTATTTTTAGAATCTATTAGAAATCTCTAGAGGGATACCAGTATACAAGAAAGGTGATAGAATGCAACCACAACATTATCGACCTATCTCAATTTTACCAAGATTTTCTAAGGCTTTTGAGTCTAATATATGTTCAACTTAGAAATCATTTTGAAAGAAACAATCTACTAATCAATTGCCAGCATGATTTCGCTCAAATAAATCTACATCGGCAGTTTTTAGTCTAGTGGAAGATGTTCTTTCTGCCTTTGAAAACAAAGAATCAGTTTTTCTAACTCTCTGTTGTGACTTGAGCAAGGCATTTGATTGTGTTGACCACAACATCCGTTTAGATAAACTTTCCTATTACTGTATCACTGAAAACTTTGAAATTACTGAAATCTTATCTAACTAATCGTAAACAGTATGTCAATATTAATAACAATCAAGTTTAACCACAGGCATCCTGGAAGGATCTGTCCTGGGTCCTTTCCTCTTTATTGTTTTTATTATTGATTTACCATGCAATTTGCAATCTCAGGTTTATATTTATGCAGACGATACTACCTTGCTCACGTCATAGAGAAACTCTGACAGTCTTGAGGAATGTAGAGCCATGGCATATAGGTCTGTTCTAAACTGATTCTCTTTGAATAAATTGCTTTGCAACAGAGATAAAACCCAAGGAATACTTATTAGTCTCTCAAGTCTGAGTAATCTAAATTCTGTTAAGCTTCTTGAGTTTTCAATAGACAAAAAGCTATCGTGGAAGGCTCACATTGACAGTGTTTGTAGAAGGATCTCTAGAATTTCATATCTAATATGGAAGTTAAGAGATATTTTTGGACAAAAATATCTCAGGGTAGCTTATTTTGCTTTCTTCCATTCACACAGCCTATGGTCTAATTGTGTGGTGTCACTCTAGTGCAGCCAACGATATTCTCACTATGCAAAAAAAGATATCAGAACCATGTGTAGGGTAAATGATTTGGAACATTGCAAACCTTTTTTTCCATTCAACTTAATATTGTGACGGTAATAAATCTCTACATTTTCCAAATTCTCTTGTCACACTAAGCTTCACATATCTGAGTTTACTCACAGAGAAGAAATTCACACTCATAACACCAGAGATAGGGTCAAAATTGTTATTCGATACCATAGACTTTCAAAAACATAGAACTCTTTCAAAATTAATTTTGTAACATTTTTCAATAAGCTGCCTTCTGAAGCTGGAGAGATTCCTTTCAGTAAATTCAAATTCACAATAAGCAATTTGCTGTTGAAAACCTCTTTTTATTTTGTTAAAGAATTCTTGGATAGCCCAGTTGATATTCAGTTCTGAACGTATAGGTCTATGATTTTAAATGTTTTAGATTTCCCGTATTAAAATTAATTACTTTAACTTAGGGAAATAACTAGTAAGCTTTGAAAATATATTAGTAAAATTCATTCAGTAACAGACAAATGTTGTCTTGTAATTTATTTAAGTGTTGTTAGTGGCAAAAATAATGTAAAAGTATATTTTATTTCTTTACTCCTTTTTAAAATTGTATAACTTATAACATATAGTAGGTTAAAACCTTCGGCAAAAGTTGGTGTAAATAGTCTCCAACAATTACTGTAGTATAGAACAACATAAAAATGTCATTTACAGTAACCCCTTTGTACCAAAGTATTCTAGACCAAAGTATTAGCTAAATTCTGAAAGTTCAAATATCATGGGTAATTATGCACTTTCTAATCACTATGTTAGTCGTAAAAAAAAATATATATATATATATATATTTTAACAAGAGAGATAATTTTTCATGCATAAAACTGTTTAGATCACAATACTACATTCAACCGCGGAATACTTGTTTTTTTTTTTTTTTTTTTTTTTTTTTTTTACTGAAAAATCAAAAACTAGTTTTTTGTCTGATAGTGAAAAAATCACTTCATATCTGGTACAAGAACTGTACTTTTTGGAGCCACTATCAATTTGTAATCCTATCAGAGGATTGGCTGGTAAGGAGGAGTCAAAAGTAAGGCCCTCATACTCGTCAGGCCCGGCTCCAAGGCCTGGCCTTGAGGTCAGAACAGCACAGTTTTGGCCTGTGGTCGCGACTCCCTATACACGTTCGATTTGACCTGAAGGCCATATCTCTCAGTTGAAGGCCATATCTCAGTGATGTCTACAGTTGAAGATTTAGAAGCTTAAGCTGTTATCATATGTACACTTGAAAAAATAATTAAACGTAGGAATTGGCGCTTGTGGGCTAGAGCTTGTCTGAAAAGATGAAAATGTACTTTTTCTTGAAAAACTACACTAATGAAATTATTATTGTATTAAATATAAAATAAGCAACTTAAAATATCCTACGCTGATAAGAAAATGTAAAGGTCTCTTAATGATACGTACCGATTTTGGTAACCCACCAAAATATAGTAAAAAACAGACAAAACATACCATTCAATTAAATTTTTCGTACTTCTTGAAATTTTTAATAATTTACTAAATTACTTAAAAAAATTAACTTAAGCAGTATTGAAATAAAAATTCTGTTGCGCTTGCAAGTCTTGCCAATGAATAAACATTACAATTGATTTTGAAATATAACATTAAATTAATTTTAATACGTGAGGTTTGAACTGCGCAGATCTGGCCTCAAGGTGAAATTCAACTAGAATTTGCTTAATCCATCAGGCCACGGATTTGGTCTAGGCTGACCCATACACGTGAGGTTTTATCTCAAGGTCTGGACTGCGCAGTCCTGGGCCTTGAGGCCGGGCCTCTCGAATTTGGGGGGCCTAAGTCTTAATCGAGAGAATAGGCCAAGTTGTACATCAAATAAAAGGTCTTCTTGAGAAAAATACAATTCCACAGACCCGACATAAAAATATAGTATCCATACAAACTGGCAGCAGTTTATATATTCAGCCTTGAGCTTCATAAACAATTGCTTAGTTGAAACGCTGTAGATTAAAGCTGTACATTAAAACACACTGACTATTTGCTTACTAATTTTTAAAGCAACTGTCAATTATTTATCACAAAAGAGTGATAGTCCCCAAGTAGTCAGAACTCTATCCCCTTGATTCTATGAAGAAAGAATAGACCGAGTTATCAGGTCATTATTAGGAGTAACTGAATGCTACAGTTCTGATCCAAAAATGTGCACCCTACATAAAAAATTTTAATTGAAATGTACAAAACTTAAGTTGGGATTCCTTTCTCTCGGTTACAATTGTAAAATACTGAGAACTCACTCTGAATATAAGGACTTTTTCAAATTGCAAGGAGTGCCTATTACCTCCATTAAGAAAGTTCTATAACGATAATCCAATTTTTTAACTAGCTCGACTGTGGACATTTCAAACACTGCCATTTTATGTAGCATATCTTTTACGATCAGATTGTGCCATTGTGATTTCTGAATAACATCCTTTAATTTGATTTGCAATTCAATCTATTCTCCCTTTAAGATAACTTTCTGACTTCTTAGGGACCATCATCCTGATATGATATACAATTGACAATTGCTTTAATGCTTTTGCGACCAACTTCTGATATAATGGTAAATTTAAAAAAAGTTTTGTATGATATATTTTGATTGAATTTTTACTAAATAATGTAGATAAATAGCCTAGGTGTCATAGTAATATATAACATCAAATTCATATACTATGTCTGTTTAATCATACTTTTGGCATCACTACTACTGCTATGTATATTAGCAGGTGTATAGCGGTAGTATAAACATAGTCATGCGGAAGCAAAAATATTCATGTTTACGTTGTGAACTGTGCTATTTACATTTTATTTGTAATAAGTCTGCATATCTGATAGTTCATGGTGTATTTTGTGTAGATACTCTGTTTATTTTAATTTAATGTAAATTCGAGTCCAGGTTTTGGTCTTTTTCACATATTTAGCATGACAATATCTAAGTTGCTTGAAAATTGCTGTTTTTAAAGATTTGCTTGAACAGGAATAAATGTCACTTGTTCCTGACTGTGAATTTTCTTCAGAGTAAAACTTTTCTAGTTTTTTAGAAACATAGCCTATTTAAATTGTTTTAAAACAATTTTCAAATTTACTCAAAAGTTATAATATTAATCTATGATATTTTCAGCTAAAAGCCATGTGTTCACAAATCTCATTTTATAGTCTATTATTTTTAAAAAATTCAAGAAGATATGATTTATGGTAACTAAATTATATAGGAAATTATTTATCTTATATAAATTATATATAGGAAGGACACTGTAAATATTCCCCACTCCTTGTATGCATCCTTGCTAGAATCTCTTGGCTCAAGTCCAGCCAATATCCTTATGGCACACTTGTGTAGGACTAACACTCTGCAGACTTCCTTCAGATGTGCCGTCCCAGACCAATGTTCCGTACCTTATGTTTGAAAAAAGTAAAATAAGCTATCTTAGCTGTCTCTACAGTAGAAGTTGTTCTCTTACTCTTCAAATTGCATACAAAGCAGAACTTAATTTACCTCTATATGGTAAATTAAGTTCAATACCACTGTACGTGTATGGGTGGGCGGGTGGGTCAATACCACTGTACGTGTATGGATGGGTAGGTGAGTCAATACCAACTTCTGGAATTCCAGGTGGCATTAGATCGTACAGATTTAGTTCAGTTTAGTTTGATTCTATTGCGTGTTTGGTGCCGTTGGCCTGAGCTTCTCCACGAGGGCCTAAGAAACTAGGAGGCCTAATACTTAAATACTCTATATGGTAACTCCAAGAAAAGCAGTCATCCAATATTATACCAACATGTTTTGTTGTGGATACTTACTTAATTTGGCAGTACTGATAAGTTACTTTGTGCTTTTTACTTCCTAGTATGAGCTGCTTTGTCTTAGTTTCATTAAAAACCAGATCATTTTTGTGTCAACACTCCTGTCCCATGTTTATAGAAATAAAATGTTGTACTTGTAGTGTTCTGCAGTTCTTTCAAATGTCAGTAAAACTGTATCATTAGCAAACATCACTGTACAAATGAAGTCTTGAACATAGTTTGGAAGGTTATAGGACAGAGTCTTGTGCCCAGAACACCCCGATTCATGGCCTGTCTATAAGATGTTACAACCCTTGTTGCTCCACTTGCGGCTTCTTTTAATTTCACAAGCTGACTTCTACTAGTTAAATAGCTGTAGAACCACTTAGCTGCTAACCCACAAATTCCCAAGGCTTTCAGCTTTGTAATAATTAGTCATGTCTCTGGCAGTCGGAAACCTTACTCCAATCCAAAAATGTACTAGAAAAAGTGTTTCCCACATTAAGATTATTTACAACGTATTCTACTAGATCAGCAAGGGCTGTGTTTATGGATCTGCTTGATATTAAACCAAGCTGACTTATTTAGCAAGTTGTTTAGAGCTAGGTGTTCCATAAGTCTTTTCAGGACTTACTATGCCATACAAAGACCCAGAAATTTAAAAGAAAGTAATTGGTGCATGACGACTGAGAACAGTTGTTGAGAGGGTTACTGTAGTTACAATGTAGGCTAATTGATTGGGGGTTCTAGATTTAAAACATGTTTTACCTCATGTCAGTGGATATATTAAGCGATAAATAATTCTCAGAAGAAAAAAAATTTGTAATGAGTATGAATATTTTTGTTAGTTTACACTTTTCTTTCATTTAAAGTACAGTCTGTTTCAAGATATACAAAACCTTGATACATTTACATAAATGTTATTGTTCAGTTGAATGGTTTCAAACATTTTATACATTATTCTTTTAACTGATTTACCTTGTAAATTATGTTAACAGTATATATTTTGTTAATAAAGTACAATATTAGTGCTAGACTCTTACTGGTATAAATATTGGGCGTTTTGATTAATTTTGGTTTCATAGATCCAACAAAAAGAAAACTTCTGTTTTATTTATTAATTTTTTTGCAGTAGTTTTGAAAACGCTGTATAATATTTGATAATTTTACATTTTGCACTTAACGTTATGTTTTAAAGTTCAAAATAATTTATTACCCAATTCATAAAAAAGTAATGTTTACAGTGATTCTGTACGCAGATTTATTTTTTAAATTTTTAACTGCCACAGCATCTCCTTATCCTCTCCTACTCAATCATCCAATTACGTCTACAGTACGCTATTGATGGATGTGATTAGGCCCACTAGGTATTTTCCATCAACCCAGGAAAACCACTTAAATTTATTTGCATAATTCTGGCATTCATAGGTCATTAATAATCTAATATATTGCATCTAAGAGTGACTAATCAGTTAACGGACAATCTATTTGTTTTCTACGTTAATGACTAAAGAGCAGCAAAAAAAAAAAAAAAAAAAATCTAAAGCGCTTAAAGCTTTGTTTCTTGTTCTCTTCCCAAATGAGAACTTTAAGATTTTAAATATTTAATCTCCTATCTACAGATCAAAGCACGTAAATTAAAAGTTCAATGTTAAAATACTTAAATAATGTTTAAATGAGCAATTCAAGCAGGTGCTTTTAACCGTGAACCTGGAGATAAAATATTTCATATTAAGAATCAGTAACATCAATTGTTATTAAGTTTATAATGACTAAGGCTCTTAGTTTAAGAATTGTTAAAACAGCCTGGGAGCTTTACAACATGAATATTTTTAACTTTAATTTGCTTTATCTCTACAATCTTTGAAAAACTGTTCAGTTTTAATTAGTAAGCCCTTTATCTTCAGATAATTTTTTTTCTTCTGAATAATTACTTTTGAACTGTACATTTTTCAATTAGGATACAAATTCATTCTGATAAATCCTTCTATTTATCATGTATTATAGGCAGCATAGTTAGAACAGAAGAGACAATACAAATTAACGTCAAAAACACTAATTCTTAAACCAAAGAAAAAAATCCAATATTTTGTGCTAACACAGTCATATGGACTAGTCAATGTTGATAGAATAGAATAATTAACTAGATATTTTATCCATGGGTTGTTGTGATTTTGTTTGATATTTATTTTATTGTAATTAGTTGTAATTTTATGGGTGAATTATGATCAATGCTATTACCCTCATTATTGTAGATACATACAAAAGACAAAATTAAACCTTCAGATTGGATTTATTATTTCTTACAGTCCTGATTATTTTTATTTTAAAATTTTAATTCTCTTGTTTTTTCATACCTTTGTATGTGTCTAGGTATTTCAATGCCCATTCCTATATGTCCAGTAATTCTAAGTCATTTAATGTTCTGTGTATTTGTATGATGCCTAAATAAATAAACAAAAACAAGTTAAAAAAAGAAAACTATAATTGAAATATGTATAATGTTGAAGTTGTCTGGGTAATTTTGTATAACTAAGCCATATTTTGTCAAACTACTCTTAGGAGTTAAATTGTATTTTTTTTTTTTTAGAGTAAGTGGTAAAAAAACTTTATTTAATAGAACTTTATTAGTTTATACTTATTATTGCACAAATATATTAAACCTCTTGTTTTTTAGTCTGTAATCTAGTCTTCACATCCTGTTAAGTTTTATATGTAACATAGTTTCTTTTTGTTTCAGATGGCTGGTAGTTGCTTAGTAAAAGAAATATTTAAAAATTGTAAATCGCTGTTTTCTTCTAAGAATCATAAATTATTAAGTCACAAGTTATATCCTCAATTTGTCACCTCCAAAAAGAACATGGCCTCCGACAAGTTTGCTTTGCCAGAGAGATTTCAGGGGTCTGAGGCAAGTGTTTGGTAAGTTGATTGTTTTAATGTTGGACTTGTAAATACTAATTAAAGAGTGAATTTTGTAGCTCTTAAACTTTTACAAAGTAATTTAAAGTATAACTAAAGAAGTAATATGTTTTAGAATGTCAATTATTTAAACTTAATAAAGAAGTAGGCCTATTGCTTTGGAACTTTCCATTAGACATTTGTAGAATGCTAATAAAATTGGATTGTTTTATTTAGGGCTCCATTCAAAAAACTTTAGTCCCTCAAAAATTCTATGTACAGGATTTATGTTCTCAGGATCCCCCATCTAGTTTTAGATATGTAGGACATGTGAAAGGTAACACAAAAAAATCACAGTTTTTAATTTTGCAGTTCAACTGTATGTATAGTGTGAATTTTGTATGCAGATGCAAGCTGATTTTGCAACAGGAAATTTAGAGATTTTTCAGTAACTTTTCTTAAGTTTATTTTTTAGTTTAAAATGTTTTTTCTTAGGTCACACTAGATAATATAGAAGCTTGAATGTCATAGAATGGACAATCATAAACACCACATAAGAGTACTGCCTCTGTTGTAGGAAAGAATATGATTTTAATATCTTCCATATGCGTTAGCATAGAGAAAGTATTGTGATCGTCCAAAATAAACTTTTTTACAAGTTGGTCTAAAAACCCATTCTAGGGTCCCCTGAACCCAAAAAAGTCTTTCTCGGAAAAAAAAATTAGTGTCTGTCCGTATGTGTGTCTGTCTGTTTGTAAGTGCAGTTCGCTGAAGACCAAACGGATGGATACATTTTTATGAAATTTGGAATGTTGGTGTATTTAGCCAATGTCTCCAGACCATTTTTTTCACTTTTTTGAAATTTTAGTTTTTTTATTTTTATGGACAAAAAACATACAAAAATGGAATTTTCTTAAAAACTGTTTTAACAATGATAACATTTTCAAGAAAGATGCAAATTAAAATTTAAAATATTTTAATAAAAACCGCATGTCTCTATACTCTATTTCACGTTTAGAATGCAGTACGGCTCTTATGGACAAACACAGGCTACTAGCTGGTGCAAAAATGTAGCGCACTGTCTGTCTGCCCACTGTCATATAGCATCTTCACAATTTTGCTCGGATATTATATTACAGTATTTTCGTTTTACAAAACATATACCTAAAATGTTTCATAACATTGAATTAGGTAAATAGTGAGCAAATTAAATATCATTGATTAAAAATTAATTTAAAGAACAAACAAATTAATAAATATAAATTGTTGTATATGTTTATTCATTTACAAGAAAAATGTTACTGATAGAAATAGAAATATAGTAAAATAGAATATAAATTATCAAGTATAATGCTGGAAATTAATGTCTACTTAATTAGTTTTAAGTTAAGTTTTAATTAGCCTATTCCAAAACAACAACAATAAATTATAGTTTTGTTATCTTGGTATGTATGTAACGGCTTCATTTAGTGTTGGAAGGAGGTTTGTGGTTATTGCTTGTGTTTTTCGTAATGTCTTGATCGAGTGAACTCAATTGTTAGTGAAAAAATGAATAGGACACTTGTACAGAATGTTCCTTAAATAACCAGAGAAACTTCAGGAAATCGTTATTTAGGTTAAAACAAACAAAAAAATCATGTGTACAAATCGTCTAAATCTCTCTGTTATCCGTCTGTCTGTCTGTATGCGATTTTTTGAAAAAAAAAAGCTTAATATCTCTGAAGTTATTTAAGATAAATCCTAAAAATTGGTATGACTCTTGATATTTTATAATGTTGATATACCACAAAAATTTCATTATATTAAATTAATATGTTTCAAATTTGTGGCCATTTTTAGTTTTTAAAGCTAAATATCTTTATAAATTTAAATTTTATTAAAAACTTGTCGTTACAAAAAAGTTGAAAAATTTATCTCTACAAATAATAGAATAAAAATATTTAAGATTGAACTAATATTAATTGAAAAATTGATCATTTTATCAAATAGTCAAGATTTTCTGGCCGAATAATTGCATTATTATTAGACAAAAATTTAAATATCTCACTTAATAGTTGTTCAATCTTAACATTTGTTCTACTATATTGTAGAAAATTAAATTCGGCAATTGTTTTGTAGCATACAGGGTTTTACTAAAATTTAAGATTTTTAGTTTTAAACATTTTAAATGGCCTGATTATTGTAAAATAATGAAATTTAAATGGTACAAAGCTTTGTACATATGACAATTTTTGTTTGTTTTAACCCAAGGAATGACCTCTTGACCTTTGGCTTGCTACTTACGGGACACTCTATATACTTAAAAACACCTGTTGTAAATGATTTGACGCCCTGTTAAAATAACTAAAAATAATAACTGGCTTTATGCCTGTAATGTTCATTACCTAACATTATAAATTCGTCTTTAAGCAACATATTTTTCAGTATAATAGGTTTTTATTAAATTTATAATATTTCTCCGTTCATATTTTAGCACCGATGGATTCAGAGTGAGGCCAGCTTACCAACACAATGGCCACTGTGCGCATCGCACAGTGATTATACTTTGTTACTTATTACTGACTAAAATATATATAGGTTAAAAAAGTTTCAAATAAAATAACAAGTACCAGTGTTTATCTACGACTTTCATGCTGACGAAACTTCCCTGACCAAAAAATAAAAGACTTCCTCACATGTCTTTTCTCAAATATATAAACTAATTTTTACTTTTATTATATTATAACAAATTATTTTTACTATATAATTAATTCATACTAAACAGTAAGCATCCACTGTGTTAGTATTAAGTTTATACAAAATTTCAAAATATTTGATCAATATTTATCAACTTAAATGCAGTGTAATTGAATTGTGGCCTTTTAAAACTGAATTTCTAAGTGATATACGTTTTTAAAGCATATGTTTAATTTTATGTTAAGATATGTTAACTTATTTTTTTATTTTATAAATTTAATAACGGGCAATAAATATTTTTCCAAACACTTCCTCTGCGAAAATTTGAATTTATTCCTAATTTTTATTAGCCTGCCAGCGTTTTCATACAGTACTGTACCTCAAAAATTCCCATTTGATTAGCATTGCTTATGGGCTTACCGTAGGTACTGCATTCTCAATGTGAAATAGAGTGTAGTCTAGTGTTTTAGTTATACAATTTTTTACGGGCAAAAACATTTTAAAATACAATTTTTTCAAGCTTTATTCCAACGATTTCGATTAAATTTTCAGTAAAGATGCAAACTGCAATTAAAAATATTGTACTTACCACCCCACTAAGTTGGGGCTGGAGGCCGAAGGCTGGAAGCCACAACTCAAGTTGTTGAAGGTTGTTTACATCAAATCTGGCTGGCTATCTGATTAATTGAAGAGCTGTTTTTATTTAGGTGTGCTTTTACATCCTTTAATTTTCATTTTTTAAACAGATTTAATTTTTTTATGACATGACATAACAAAGGAAAAGGGTGAAAGCTGTGTCTATTATCTGGTACCATTTATTAGTTTTAACATGATTTGCGTTCTGTTTTCAGGGTGGAATTCATTCAACTTGCATTAGACCAGAAGCCGTTGAACCTAGGCCAGGGGTTCCCAGACTTCCCGCCTCCAGAATATATCACCAAGGCATTAGCAGACATTGCCACTGGGGATAATTGTCTCATGCACCAATACACCAGAGGCTTTGTAAGTTAGCTCACGTTGTTCTATGTAAGGAATAAAAGTATAAATGTGATGCATATAATTAAAATCTTCCTTGACACGTCAATTATTGCACACTGAATGTAATTACCGAAAATAATATTAACTGTGAATAATTATTGAATTATTAATGGCTGATTCTTAGTTTCTTGTTTGGGCAAATCTTCCCACTAACCCATAAAATATTTAATTTATTAACTAAACTAATTTAATCCTTAGTACAGTGAAAACCCTATTATTGTCCGTCACCCTATTTTCCGCCATGTTCTATTATCCGTCAGTGTCTGGGTTCATTGCGTCACAATATGACAGTTGCCGTATGACTCATCTGTCTAGAAGACGAAAATTCCCCCTCCAGCCGTCTAGCCCACATAAGACTAGTTCCAACGGCCTGCCATCCGTAAGGCCTCATCTGCCGTTAGGTTGTTGGATCAGCTCGCCCAAGTACGGACCTGCCTGAACAGATCCCGTACAACATGGGGAAAGAGGTGGCACTACAAAGGCATGTTGTTGAAGATGAAGTTTTAAGCCGTGACGCCTACACAGGTCACGGGCCGTTGGAACGGTTCTGTCTGATGATACACAGACAAGTCGCTGCAACACACTACCCATGTACCTTCATCGGGCCTGTGTTGCGAAAACACTAGCCGTGGCTTTAATATGTTACTCTGTACTGCAGTTTAATTTTAATAATCTTGATAGTTAATTTTTCTGCTTATTACATAGTGTACAAGCTTATGTTTTACATTAAAACTAGGCCTACTGTAATAAAAGGGTAGTTGTTACCTGCAGTATACACATTCTGAAACATGTCTTTTTTCTAACATTTTCATTCTCATTTTGTTAATCAATATGTACTATACAGCATTTAAATATAAGTTAACTAATAATAATAAGTTTCCAGCGATATAAGTGTGAGTGGGTGAATTCTCTATAATCCGTCACGACCACGGTCTCGACCCCCAATGGAAAATAGGGGTTCTACTGTAACTTAGTGTTGGTCAATATGGCTTAAGGTGACCGTTTCCCAAGCTACCAAGCCACCGCTGAAAAGTCTACAGCCCTATGGTAGACTAACAACGTTACAGTAGGCAGCAAGCTAAAACATGCTTTTCTATTTTAGCTGTATGGTTTATGTTTATTATTATAGTAAGTTATAGTGAACACTGTATGCTTATTAAAGGTCCATAAGTTGATATTATTAGTTTTTAAATTTAAAACGTCGAGAATTAAATTTAAAGTTTCACATATTTAACTCTAAAAAAAATATTCAATACTTTTTTACAAAAATCAACTTATGGTCCACTAGAAAAGTTCTTTGTCTATCAAATGATATAAAGTGTTATGATGTGATAATTATAAGAGACCGAATCATTCAGATATAATCCCATGTAAAAGATGATTTTTGTGATGGAAAAAGGCCCCCTTAAGGGAGGGCCGGCCAGCGCATCCATATTTGTAATAAGATTACCCTCTTTACTTGACAGCCACTCTTATCTCTCGTCCTAGATTGGAATCGTTAACCTTCGACAGTCTGTCTGAATGACACGATTTTTTTTCTTGACCCAGAAATAAAGAAGAAAACACTTTATTTGCTGTACTTTTTAAAAATATAATTTTCAGAAATGGTCTGCACTAATTTGTTGTTATCATATTCTTTTTTTAAATTTTAGTTGGTGTTTATATTTTATTGATATATAAAGTAGGATGAAAATAATATCTTAAAATACTGTCTAAATATTGTGTTTTAATTTGTTCTCTTATAATAAATTGCTATAAGCATCAATATTTTAATACAGCGGACTAATATGTTTTTAATATCTTAACAAGAACCAACAGTTTTACTTAGTCTAGTTGTTCCAAAGCTATTAGAATCATATTGTTTATGACCTTCCGTTCTGCAAACTATGCACGAAACATATATTCAGCAATTGCGATTTCTCTCTGAGCATTATGGTCAGTTTTAAAAGTTAAATATTTCAATAATAGCTAAATAAAATGTCAACTTCTACTCCCTCATCAAGGGGTATCCAAGTATAGTTTAACACAATTTGTTTCACACAAATATTAATGTGTTGCTGCTTATTGATCATGATTATTATTGTATGATTCTATACAGCAACAGATTTAGTCAGCTGTTTGATGTACATGTGATGATCTCATGTCTTCGCCGTGCTGTTTCGGTAGGTCAGGTTAATGCGTGTTGTTACAGTTAGTGTGCTGATAAATGACTTGTCTTTTATGTTTATCAGATGACACATTGAGATAAACTCATGTAAAATATAGCCAACAGAGACACAATCTAGGTCACTTGTATACGATAGCATCTTCTTATCTGAGTATTAGTAAAAATATCAAGATGATTAATTATTTGTACAAGTCGTGTTTTTAATTAGGCCAAATAGCTTGTTATATTAAGTTATGATTAAAAATGTATAGTTTTGTGGAAACAAATATTTAAATATTTGGAAACATTTTTCGTTAAATTTAACATCCTCAAATCCTAAGATGACTACAATTACTTCTTGTACAAATGCCGTAGTAATTTTAAATTTTATAAGCCAATAGGGCATATATTGCTTTGTGAGAAAAGTGTTATATTATTTTAACAGCAAAATAAACAACATGTGAATTTTGCATATATTTTATAATCTTTTCTTGTGATTATTCTAATTTAATTTTGAAAATCATTTAGGATCTAGGTTATTTGCCAGATATCTATTAAGAACAGAACAGATTCATTAAAAGAAGATTAAGAACAGATTATTAAGAACAGATGCATTAAAAGTTCTTCAGTGATTTTTTGTTTTTAAGTTTTTTTTACTATTAATACGCTATGCGTGTATGGGTGGGCAGGTGAGTTAATGCCACCGTACCTGTATGGGTGGCAAGTGGTTTAATACACTGTACGTGTATGGGTGGGCGGGTAGGTTAATTTTACTTTCACTACCTTAAGCAAATCAGCCATTAAATTTGTATGCTAATCAGTTTTAGATTTGGAATGCACAGTATTTTTTAGCTGTTCAATTCAAGTTAAGATACAGGACTCTCTTTTTTTTTTAAGAACACAATCTAGTTTTTCATAACAATTCTACTATGATATGAAAGTACCTTAATCTACATTTATGAATTTATAAATATTTGCCTCTAATATTTCTGCATTTATCTTATTATTGTACAATTAGATTGTGTATTTTATCATCATACAAATTTGCCGCCTGATTGAAACATCCACATCAGTACATGTTTACATCATTATCATCGTCTTCATGATGCCTCTTAACCAGACATCCATTTAAAGAATAAATAAGTAACAGTCACTGGGAGATGGATCAGGGTTGTGTAGGGGTGATCCAGGTGTTCCAAGATCAATGATCTGATAATATCTGTGTTAGATTGGGCCGTATGTGTACTGTATTGGTGTGGAGCAAAACAATCTCAATCAGTATTCCACACATTTTATTTTGGCTGCACATTAAAATGAGCATAATTTAGCCAAAATTTCATAAACAACACTATCTCACCATTTAGGAGAATGATTAGATTGTGACAAAATTATAAAGATGATTGGCAACAATCGGTCTTTATTAATGGCTTGAGATAGCCATTGTTCCACATAATGAACATTCTTATGGTTGCTTTTAAAAGCTCTAAATAACAGTTGTACAATTCTATCACTAATTATGTTTTCTCCATAAAATCGCTAATCTCACAATGAAGTTCACCTCTTAAGCACAAAGAAAAGAAAGTGCAAACTTTGTAGTCAGCCTGATTATATCTACCATTGAGGACATTTCCTCTAAACACAAACAAAAGTATTAATGTAAACTTAGTTGAATGAATCTGTTATGACATTTGGCTTCCTTACAGATGTAAATTGAAAGTACAACATGCGAGTGTTGACTGCAGAGCTGTAGTACTTACTCTTAAAAACCCTTTTTCTCATAACCCAGCAACCTTCCTCAGGTTATAGTTGTTTCACTCTTACAGCTAGTATTGACTTAGCGACCAACATTTAGAACTGCTTTATATATCATCAAACTAGTATTGTTACATAAAATCACACACTTCGTCAAAATGCTTGTTTATATAACATTCTTTTTTGGGGGGCGGGGAGAGTGAAAATTAAACTAGAGCTTGATTATGTATTTTATTATTTGAATCTGCACAGTAACAGTTTTCATGAGAGGACAATGAAAGGTAATTACTAATGTCATGTACATAATTATAAGATATAAATACAGGGTGTAAAAACATGGAATGCTTTCGAAAGTTTTTGATGACATTTCATCTTTTCAGGGGGACGGCCCACAAGGAGTTGAACGAAAATCATCAACGTAAGCCTAGGTCAAGTTTGGTATCAAATGAAAGGTCTATTCAAGAGAAATTAATTGCTTTAACCGGACTTCGAAAGGTTTATTCTTTCCAGAGTAGCGGTCATTAGAATTTCAAAGTAACTAATTCGAACAATATTATTTCTCCACTACTTAACAGTTTTAAGTAAATTATTCTGATCAAAAATTATACTTTATGAAACACAATTAAATTAAATTATCTAAGGAAAAAAATAGTTCTTTTGAAAGCGTTACCCATGTTTTTTCCACCCTGTATAAATTTATTGTGTGTTTTGAAAGGCTCAAGCAAAGTGGCTTCTTCCCTTCAATTGCATTTAGTACTTCCGATTCAGGTGTGAACTGACTCATGGAGGTGATTTACATACATACAAAACCAGAGGCAGGGACCTCCCCATGTGCATACCTCCCCAACCCTCCTTTCTCCATGTGATGTAATTTTTTATTTTTCAAAGGCGAAACTTTTATTTCCTATCTTTTCTTTAGCAGTTCTTCCTCAAATACCCTACTGCTGTACACAAATATTGGAGATCATGCTCACTCAAGTCCATTTCTTAATATGCCTTGACACTTACCCTACGTACCTATGGTTCTTAGAAATTTCTTTATTTGTTTGTCTCAGGGCCACCCTAGGTTGGTTGCAGCTTTGAGCAAGTTGTATGGACAGTTGGTGGGACAAGAGATAAACCCGCAGACTGAGATTCTTGTCACTGCCGGTGCTTATGAGGCACTTTTCAGCTGTATTCAAGGTCACACCTCACCAGGAGATGAGGTCATCATTATTGAACCATTCTTCGACTGTTACGAACCCATGATCCGAACTGTCAAAGGGGTTCCAGTTTTCATTCCACTGCGACCAGTAAGTGAATTATTTTACTGTTCATCTAATTTTTTTTTCTGAATTTTAACAGTTAATTTATGTAGTTATGTTTAATGACAGTCAGTATTCCCTCTTCAATCAACCCTAAATATGGAGCTCATGCTTTGTGTTTTTGCAAGATCAAACTTGTGTTCATTGTAAATTTTCATGCTTAAACATATAACTTTACACATGCTTTAAACTTGCAGATGTGGTTGCAATGCTGAGTTCACATTAACGTTGACATTGAACGGCGTACATAGTTAAGGATGTGCATGCCATCTACTTTAGTTTACTTTTTACCTTTTACAAGTAATCATTTTAAGTATAGGTTTATTGTTTTTGTATTAGGCCTTTTGCTAGCCTAGTGGTTAGTCTGCTTCATATGCAGATGGTTACGAGTTCAAGTTCCGGGAGGTCCACTAAATTTGCCATAGGGGTTTGTACCGTTGTTCCTCAACAAAGTTTCAATATCACATTCAAAATGCCACTGGTGTAGAAAGAAAATTTTTTTTTTCAAAATAAAAATACCGTAAATATAATAAATTAGCACTGTGGTGAACAATATTGATAACGTGCTACCAAGAAGAGAGGTCATATCAAAAGTAATTATCAATCTGTAAATGAGCATTTTAAAATGTCATTTCCTCTTTGTTCACAATAAAAGAAGAATAGCATAGATATAATATATGATAAATAGTAGTTTATAACATTACAGTTTATTAAAATCCATTTTGTAGCCCCTGAACTGTTGTAAATAGACTAAAATAGGTGTACTTTACCTTCTCGTCAAACAGTTCACAGTGTGTGAGGTGAGAATACCAACTACATGTTTCGCCGTGAATATGGCATCTTCTGTTTGAAGAACATAAAATATAAATTAAGTCCCAGTGGGATGCGTCACAAATTAATTAAAAAACACAGTTTACACAAGGAAATATAGAACATTAAAACTTTTGGTACGCCTACCACACACATTTCACGGTCCACGGCGTGATCCGGAAGCAGACTGGAAACAATTCGATTAAGTTACTCCTCCCACCACTCTTCTGTTATCAGTAGGGCAATGGTCGAATTGTCCAGGTCTACTGTTTAGAGACATAATTGTGTTGAAAATAGAATGAGACCTAAATTTTAGTTTTTCATTAAGTACGGAATCTTTGGTATCTTTATTACTAAAACTTCTATAAATTTCAAATTGTTCCAGGGAGTCTAATTTGCTTCCTTTGTTGCAGATATGTAAAATATCTAAGCCATTAATTAAATCGGCCATGGTGTGATTTTTGTCAACCAAGTGTTGAGCAAAGGTCGACTTTTGTTTGTCTGCTCGGGCGTCAGGGCGGTGTTCCTTATAACGCTGAGCAAAGGTTCGCCCCGTTTGTCCAATATAAAAATTCTGACAGTCCATACAAGAGATTTTATACACGCCAGATTTATCTGTTTTGTTTTCGATGGACTTTTTTAACAACAACACATGTTTTGTTTTGTTTGTAGTTCTGAAGACTAGTTGGAGGCCATGTTTTTTGAGGTCCCTCTTTAGGCTATTCTGGATTAAATTATTATATTCCACACATACGTATTTATTTTCTTGGGGTCCAGTAACTAAAACTGTATTATCTTTATTTTTGTGTTTGGAAACGATCCTGTCGATTATACTGCTTTCATATCCGTTGGAAATCGCTATATATTTTATTAAGTTTAATTCTTTGTTATAATCAGTAGGCGATAAGGGAAATTTTAGCATTCTGTGAGTGAGGCTATTAAAAGCAGCAAGTTTCTGTGACATTGGATGGTAGGAAGTAGCATGTATTGTTTGGCTCGAAGTTATCGGCTTCCTGTAAATGCTATAATGGAACTTGTTGTCTTTCTTTTCAATAATTATATCTAAAAAATTGATTTTTCCATCTTGTTCAGTGTCTAAGGTGAATTTGAGTTTGGGCGTTATGCTGTTTAAGTAGTTTAGTAATAGATTCAGCTGTCTTGTGTTCCCATTGAATAACATAATGGTATCATCCACATAACGGTTGTATAGTGAGATCTTATTTCTGTATTTATTATTTTCTGAAAAAATAAATTCATTTTCGATGTAGTTGAGATAAATGTCAGATAATATACCAGATAACGGCAAACCCATGGCTAGGCCGTCCGGTTGGGAGTAATATTTGCCTTCAGACAAACAAAAGTCGACCTTTGCTCAACACTTGGCTGACAAAAATCACACCATGGCCAATTTAATTAATGGCTTAGATATTTTACATATCTGCAACAAAGGAAGCAAATTAGACTCCCTGGAACAATTTGAAATTTATAGAAGTTTTAGTAATAACGATACCAAAGATTTCGTACTTAATGAAAAACTAAAATTTAAGTCTCATTCTATTTTCAAAACAATTATGTCTCAAAATTATCAAAATCACAATTATGTCTTCAAACAGTAGACCTGGACAAATCGACCATTGCCCTACTGATAACAGAAGAGTGGTGGGAGGAGTAACTTAATCGAATTGTTTCCAGTCTGCTTCCGGATCACGCCGTGGACCGTGAAATGTGTGTGGTAGGCCTACCAAAAGTTTTATTGTTCTATGTTTCCTTGTGTAAACTGTGTTTTTTAATTAATTTGTGACGCATCCCACTAGGACTTATTTATTTTTTATGTTCTTCAACCTGAAGATTCATGGCGAAACATGTAGTTGGTATTCTCACCTCACACACTGTGAACTGTTTGACGTGAAGGTAAAGTACACCTATTTTAGTCTATTACAGTTTAACACAACTGAAACTTGTGCCATTAATTGTCAAGGAAACCAGTGTACAATGGCCAGTTCATCGTATTGGTAGCTAACTCAATACAATGAGGTGTTAAAGTGTAATTCAATGTGACGTTGTACAGTATCAGCGGCAGTGTCTGTCAGAAAGTGTCTCCGTAACTGATTGCAGTTGCCAAATACAAAGACACTAGTGTATTAATTATTAGGAGATAGTTGAATTAGTGAGATAGCGTATTTTATATTTCACCCCAAAATTATCAAAAATTTATATTTTCTATGAAAAAAATGTACCATTTTAAAATATTTACAAGTTAACTTAGCATCTGCAAAGTTCTAAGTATCGCACAAGATAATAGAGTGCAACAATATATAACTTGTTCAATGATAATCAATAATTAAGTTTCAAGCAAATAATCAGCTTGTAAAAAAGTGGTTAACTGTAATCCCTTTTATTAACAGTGGTTATCACTATTAGTTTAGAGGGGTAGATGTATTTGGGGATTTAATGTGGTATGAAAAACTAGTCTAGTGTTAACCTCAGAAATTTTGAAAATGTTCAACCCAAATGTGTTTTCAAATGTGTTCTTAGAAATAGTTAATAAAAAAGAAAGTATTATGGTCAAATTAAGCTTTGTAGATCCAGCATTTTTAGCGTTATTCCATTTTTAAAGTAAGTTAATATTTACAGATTTGAAAACACATCTCCACTCTATTGCAAAATATTTAATACTGTAAAAATAGCAATTACTATACAAGATTATTATTATTATTATTATTTTTAACTAAACACACATCACAAACTAAGTAAATCAATTAGGAAGTTACAATTCCTGTAGCAAATCCTGGTATTAAATAATGTAATTAACGATTTCGTGACTGGTATCCATCACACATCTTGGAGCAAAACATCATCCAGCATGTGTGATCTTTTTGGTTTTTTGCTGATAATTATTATTATCAATAAAACAATAGTTGTTATAAAAAATAAACAAAAGGTTAAAAGTAATCATAGTATATTTGTGAGTAGTGAACAGTGATCCACTTCCCCATAGAACCATTACTGAGTATTGGCCCACCCACTCCTACACACAGTGGTATTAACCCACCTGCCCACCCCTACACATACAGTGGTATTGACCCATCCGCTCATCCCTACACATACACTATTATTGAACCACCCGCCCCTACACACAGTGGTATTTGAATTTATAATATTAATATTTAAAAAGCTAAATGAGTCTCTATTCTCTTTGAATAATTTTACTTTATTTATTTCTCAATAAATGGAGAAAAATCTCCTAGTAGTAAAAAAATATCCAAGTAAATTAAACAACCTCCTCGATAAAAAAAAGTTGTCTGTATTTCAAAATTTATTCAAAATATCTTTATTTTACATTACTATACATAGGTACATTTTAATAATTAGATAATTACAATTAATCATGTCTTTCAAAAGAATAAAATTCCTTTAGAGTCAAATAATCGTGTTATCTTATCCCTAATTACATGGATGTAACATTGTTTGGCCAGACAATAGACAATCTTTACTGTACATAACATTTCACAAACTACTGAATAACATCTAGAGTAACATAATAGCTTGTAAATTTATTATGTTACTCTTATACAGTAATCAAAAGAATTCTTAGACGGAGGCCTAAAATATATCTAGCAAACTGTTTTAGCACATTCTTATTTTAAAAAGTATTTTTTTACCTTTTTATAATTCTTTATTAATAAGATTTTCTTCCTTATGCAAGCTGTTATTACTTAATAAGGGTACTTAATATATTTATAGAACAAACATATTTTTTACGTTAGTTTACAAATAGGCTAACATTAAACTCTCAAGCATTACATATTTACCAGAGGACACCCCTGCACGCTTCGAGTGCCAACCCTGTCACTCGGGCTTCTGCCTTTAATTTTTAACTACAAATAATAGTAGATTAACTGTATAATGTAAAATCGCAATATTAAATTTATTTACAGTATCTCACTCATGTTACTTGCGTTGCTACCTTTATGAGTGTTTTGATTTTATTTAGCCTACCCAATGACTATAGTTAGCCTATTTTAAACATGTTTATTTAATTTGTTTTTGTTTAATAGCTGATGATTAATCAAATAAATAAAATGATGGCATTAGATTACCGTTTAAACCTTCAAGTCCAGGGGCTCGGAGCCCTACAATTGAATGTGAATAAAACCATGCTTACAATCTTCCCTGGTTCAGCATTATGACAGGTCTAACCTCCTCAATATTACAAACACCATTGTTTACATTCCAACAACTGTAAACACTTTTTGGAAATCATTATTTACATTTAAACAGCTATTACTTTTTGATTCATTTAAATCTCACTCCATGTTATTCTTATGGACAAAAAATGAACTTTGAGGTCTTCCCGTGCTCTTCAGGATGAAAATATCCAAGAATTAATACCTTACTGCAAAACTATGAACAGAGAAAAATATTTTGACACCTCAACCGTTTAATTTGGTCAAGAAATAAGTGAGGAGTTGCGTTGACAAAAAAACGGTTTCACCTGTTATATATAACATACTCGTATTATATATAACATGTACGTAAACAATTATTTTGTTTAGATACATGTACAGAAAAAATTAAAATTTTACAAATAAAACATAAAAATTAAATGATTATACTTATTTTATTTAAGTGACATGAAGAAATAATAACTAGATCAAATTTTAACCGTGAACAAGTCAGTAATATTTTGAATATTTACATTTCAGGGGCTAACTATCATGAATTCCAACCATGTAATAATTAAAAACATGCCAATTAAATTACAGGGTATCCAGCAACAGGGAAAATAGGGAAAACCTGGAAAAGTCAGGGAATTTTAAATGACCTGGAAAAGTCAGGGAAAAATCAGGGAATTTGAAACAAAACCTGGAAAATCCTAACAAGAACACAAGTCTGTTGTGATTTGTATTAGTCACTATATACTTACTGTAGGTGCGCTACAAAAAATCCTTTACTTTGTTCAGTACTAAATGTTAATTTTACATGCCATTTAATATTCTAAATTATGAAAAAGCTACTTAATTCCTTTGCTTATGCTTGTTCGGCCCCATACAACTAGTTTAATATAGCTAACAGTTTAAAACTTACTGAAATAATTCTCTGATTAGTACTTGTTAAATAAGTCATACACCTAAAATTTATGCTGGTTTTGGGGAAATTATAATTTAGCACCGTTTTCAAGGTATTGAAAATTGTCATAATTTAATAATAGAATAAAATGTATGTTTGTTTTTTACTCAAGGCTAATTTAAATATTTTTTTAATTCTACCTCTACTTTTATAAAGTAGTTTAAAAAGAATAATTATTTTAGGTAATAGTTTTGAATTTAATTATTACGGTTATCAATAATAATATATTTGTGAAATATTGATAGTTCGGTTATTAATAATTGTAATTGACTGTAAATAGCATGATGTATATACATGGTAGTACATACTACATACATACTGTTACTTAATACTATTTTACTATTAAGTAAAATAGTAATATTAACTGAATAGTACTATGTCGATTTGGTGTCAGGGAAATTTTGTATGAAATCACGGATCGGTCAGGGAAAAGTCAGGGAATTTGTTTAAGGAGATTTACTGGACACCCTGTATGTACTAAAAGTGTTATATACACTTTTCCGTGACGTTCTCTCATTTCCTCACAAAAAGTCGGTTAAGTTGAATTTTTGGTCAAAAACATATGATTTTTTTGGAACATATCCTTCCATTTAAGCATTATTATAAGAAGCTGGAAACTAAAACCTTGCACACTATTTAAGTTGACCACTCTGTTGACAAAACTTCTTTAAAATTTGAATTTGATTTGTCATCTTTCAAAATGACGGATATTCAAATGCTGACATACGTGCTTAACTTATGCTGACATACGTGTAGCTCCCGTGATCAACCTATATCCAGTGATAAACTGAGTAGCCTCGTAAACATCTTAGGTAGCCAACCGTAATCAACTTAGGTAGCTAGCCCTCATGTAGAACTTAGGTTAGCCGACCGTCAATTTATTTAGGTAACCCCCCCTGGTGATGATCTTGGATAGTTCCCTGTGATCCACTTTGGTAACTACCCGTGATCATCTTAGGTAGCCTGTAATCAACTTTGGTAAGCCCTGGTGATCAACTTTGGTAGTCACCCGTTATCATACTGAAAAGCACCTGTGATCAGCCAAGGTAAGCCCCATTTGATATATATGTAAATATACGTACCTCCCCATGATCAACTTGCATAGCCTCCATGATCAACTTGAGTAGCCAACCCTGATCAATTTAGGTAGCCCCCACAAAAACTTCCATGATAAGCCTAAGTCACTCCTCTTAATTAACGTATGTAGCACTCATAATTAACTTGGGGGGGTCGACCCTCATAAAAATAAGTAGCTTCCTGTGATCATCTTGGGTAGTCCCACGGAGTCAACCTAGTAACCACTAGTGTTGCCAACTTTTTATTTTCTTAGAACCGGACAAAGTTCGGCAATATAATTCTAAATATACTTTTGCAGTAAATACACTCTGTTAAATGGGCAATATGACTTTTAGAAGTATTTTTGTTATAATTTTTGAATATACAAAAGTGTTTCCGTATATTACAGTATTTAAGGGGAGCACTAGTGATTTTTCATCCTTTATTACACCATGTATAAGTTATTCTCCATAAGACCTACGTTAAAATGAAAACGCTGTTAATTGGCTTATTTTTCAAAATTATATAATAATGATTAATGTACATTTGTATGTATTATCAAGACGAATATTGAGTACATTATTTTTGTTTTCATTTAGAATTTTTTGATACAAGAATGTTTTTTGAACTTTCGCCATATTTAAAAATATTTATGATTAAAGTACTAAAAATTGAAAAAAATCAACATTCAGCATTTATCTAAGAATGTATCAAAAATTAATTTGTTAAATTCGGATAATAAATAAACAATTAAAAACAGTGAAAGCAAAGTGATGTTTTTACAATTTTTAACATTAGTTTTATGGAGAATATACATAACCTAATGAAAAATAAATAATCACCTCAACACAATTCCAAGATAGCTACTATAGCCCTCGCCCCCCCCCCCCTTAAGAGATGGCTCTACTGGAGTTTAGTTGAAGTGGTTATCCCAGTTTTTCATTTCAACTACGCCTATTATCTATAAGATCAATGTTAAAACACTGCTTCACTGCAAGTTTTTAAAATAGTTTTAACATCTCACCAAACTCTGAGGTTAGGTTAGGTTTGAACAAGACTTTACAATATTAAAGTGAATCGAGAGTTCTGCTTAACCATATCACTTTGCTGATGGCTTCTTCTATCGTTCCAGATGAACTTCATTTTTACTACATATTCTTACCAGAAACGCATTGTTTGGTGGAATGGCAAATATGGATTGGATAATTTTAAAGAGGTTTTAACTTTGAGATTTTCTAAAAATGGTTTTCCATTTTTCAATGTGCCAAAACATCCCTCTTTCGTTTTGCTATAGTACTGAGCTGCAGTGTCTCGGTAACCTAACGACGAAGAGCATATCTTGACTTGCACTGTTATTTTCGTTTATTGCTGAAAGTAAAACACTTGATACTGCTAATTGTGAAAACAGTTCATAACCATCAAACTCAATATTAATATCAAAATAGCTTATTTGTACACATTTCTCCAATTCTATTTCCTTTTTTTTAAGTAGAAAAGGTTTGTATAAATTTATAGATTGTACAGGCTTACATCCTGCTGGAAGCGCTTCCAGAAGGACTTTTGTACAGGGTAACTCTGATCAAGACGTCCTGCCAGCAGGACACACTTTTTTGGCTGTTCGTACATTACTGGTCCTTCCAGAAGAACTCAATCCTTCCGGCAGTATGCTTGTTTTGAGGAGTTGTTTTGGATCAGAAATAACACATAAAATACTTGTACAATTACTAGATTAACTAATATGCTAATTTAAAAGAGAAACATATTTCTATGTAACTTCTCGTGTGCTTCATATTTAGGTAAAATAGGCTTCTTTGGGTAACATCACATTTGAATATTCAAAATTCATATATACTGTATTTCACTAACATTGTTCAGTAATCAATAAAAGACTATTAAAATGAAGAAAAGGTCACGTTTCGCTGCATGGACATATTAAAAAATATATAAACATGAAATGTTATTTACTATTAAAAGAGAAACATATAATAAAAGTTGACATAGAGTATAGGCGTAATAGAAAAATTTATGTAATAATATTCTGGACGTTTGGAATATTAAGACAATATTCAATTTTTGAACAAAGTTAAATTGAACAAAGTTAAGGAAAAAAAAAAATATGTTTTCCTTGGACATATGTTTTTGTGTTATTGTATATTGTGTTTTTATTTTGTATATTGTGTTTTTTTGTTAGGTTTATTACAAATGCCCTTGCAAATTTTTAGCTTACAAACGTCTGTTAGAAAAATAGAAAAACAAGTATTCTTTTTTTGTGTAAAAAAAAGGTAAATCCTAAAAAAGGGAATAAATGATTCAACATTCACATTTGACTATGGTTGGCACAATGAAATAGACGCCACTTGAATGTCTTCTATTCGAATTCTTGTCGTGCAGTCGTCAACATCCCAAGTTACCTATGCCAAATATCCCAACATTGATTTTAATGTTCCAAAACATGTAGTGGTACTATTAGTTTTTACCATATTTACTGTTAACTTCATGAGTTGTAACTGTTGGGCGCATAAAAATAAGTCGCTAAAATGAACACACAGTCACGCTTAAAACAGCAGTAAGAACTTTGGTCGCAATATTTGAACGGTTGGAGCTACTAACATGATTCTTTTTTGCGCTAATTCAAATTTTCCCAACCTTTCATTTCGTCCAGTTTAGAGTCTTGCTAGCAGGACAGTAAGTTACTCATATTCAACATTAAATCTGGGCCTCGCGGAAGTACACAGATTCCTTCCGGCAGGACGCTGTACAATCTATCAAAATAATAAACAGAGTTTTCACTATAATCAAACAGCTAGAAACTAAGGAAGGATTAGCTGTCTACCATTCCCCATTACTTCCAACCGCTAAATTCACGAGACTTGCCTGCGACAGTAAAATTAACCTGTCTGTCAAATTCCCTTAGTAATAATTTGAAATGAAGTAGTCCACATATTATTTATTTGTTTAGCCTGCACTTAACCTTGAACCAGCAGATTAATTGAATAGCTAAAAAAACTAATTGATTCATGTAATACAATTTGAGTACGTATGCACTAGTAATTTTACTAAAGTCATACTCCCCCACACGAAACCGGATATTTCACCCATCCAACCGGACTCTGGACATTTGGTTTGAAAACCAGGCTTGAAAAAACGGGCTGCCACCGGTAACCGGAAAAAACCGGATGAACACTGGTAGGTTGGCAACATTAGTAACCACCCGTTATCATCTTAGAACCCTATTCATTTTCCTTTTCTTGTTACAGTAGTTTTTATTTATAGCATTTTGTAGTTCACAAGTTTTCATTTATAAGTATAAGCCATTTATATATAAGCACTTTATAAACATCTAGGAAATCATTTTAACATAGAAGAAGGAATATAACATGAGTGGGCAGGTGGGTGGATCAATACTACCATATGAGTAGGAGAGGGTGGGAGGGTAGGGAGTGATTTTGGCGGGAATTATGTTACATGGGATCGAGATTCCCGGGATATGTTAAGACTACTAGGATGAGGGTGAGATCTTTGGGTATAAATCAGTACTACTGTATGTGTGAGGGTGGGAACTTAATAATGTCAATATTTAAGTGTTTTTCATTAAATAAAGTATAACCTAAACTACTTTTTGATCTACTGTGCGATTTTTTTTGATTACACAAGTATTATTATTTTAATAGTGAATTCAGAATGTCACTATTGGAGTAAGTTGCCAAAAAATGTGCACATTGGAAGTAGTGTTTGTCTAACTTTAAAAAAATATGTAACTGTCATGTATGTTTTGTTTTTGTATTTAGTGGACTTATCTTTCATAGGATCTATCACATTAAATTGAATCCTGTCCTTCCATCCTCTTGCCAAACCTTAATTTTCGAGTATTCCAGGTTAGTTGAAAATTCAGGTATGTTTGTTATTCATTTAGAAATATAGTTTTTCAACATAATAGATTATTTTCTACATTTATCTACTATTTCACATGTTCTTGGGTTTATACTATTGATACACACTACAGTTGTGTTAAATATTATATAGATGTAAACTAGCAAGTCATGGACATAATATTTTGTTTTGTAATAACATAGTAGCTAGTAGTGAATCCATTTATTATGTCATAGGTTATCTTTCTGTACTATCAAAGAGACTTTCTTTTCCGTAAAGTATACAATCATGATGAAATATTAGCCTTATCTTTCAATTAAGTACTTCCATATATCATTTATAAGATAGAAATAGTAATCTTTACAATGACTTTGTAATAGTAAGATTATGTTACTAACTATATATTTATACTTAAGAAATGTTTGCTCTTTTTTATTTATTTATTCATAAGACGCTGATCGTCAAGATATGGGCGAATATGGATTTCGAATGAGTGTAGATGAGCAAATGTAGTCATTGTTACAAACTAAGGCCGACTATTCCTTAGAAAGTGTCATTAATTAATAGTCCAATGACAAATGAACAGCTGGTGGTTATCAGCTGATCCTTCTCAAAATGTATTATGACTCTGATTGAGATCGAACTGAGAACCTTTAGCACATGAAGCTGTGATTGAACCAACTACGGTACCGACCAATTTTGGAAACATATTTTTGTTTCTTTTTTTCTATGAGAAGTTCTAGTTATTTGTTCGTATGTGTATGTCATTTTAAACCCCTTTCATCAGAGGGTCCTTACTTTTAATCCAATCACTGGCCTTTCAAGACCCATGAGCACTTTGATTAGTGTTACTCTGAAAAATAATAATTCATTAGTTAAATTTATGAAATCTTATTAACAAAATATAAATATTGTCGGCACTGGTGGCGCAGTGCTGTAACCCAGCTACTCGGGGACAAAGTGTTTGGGAGATTGTAAGCGATAGGTTCCATGCTCGGTACTCTTAATACCGACACGGCGTCCGCTCAATGGTTGCCATCAACGTAGACACTACTAGAGAAATCTGGAGTGTCCGTGTTGAATGGTAGTCAAGGTTCAGATGTTGTGTAGTGAAGAGAACTGAGTGTCAGACTTGTCAGTTAGCTGAAAATCAGACCAACACTACGTGGTTCGGATTCCACGTAAAGCTGTAGGTCCCATAATTGCCCTGGCTATTGGGCTATTAATAAATAGTCCTTTCTGAGCTAAGTCGAACTCAGATAGTAACAATGACTACACTCGTTCATCTACACTCATCACACTCATTCAGTCCTCATATTCGCCCATATCTCTACGATCGGCGTCTCACAGATGAATAATGAATAATGAATGAAGCTTTGTGACAAATGTACTGTAGTTATAGACAGTTCCAGTGATGCCAAGGTTTCTAAAACACCTTTAGTGCCAACTGTTTTGTTGTGCTTAGAAAGATTTTTAAAGAGACTGTTGATCTATATAAGTCTTTAAGAAGACAGTGCATACATTTCTTATGAAGAAAGTGTTTTATTCCATTCCAGAATTTACCGATGGACTATGGAGTTGGACAGATTTTAAATAAGTCGTCACCGTTGTCAACTTTAGTTTTAATGACTTTCGCCATGTATTTTTGTAAAATATCCGATGGCAATAAAACATATTCTATTCTAAATAAAACTATATTTCTAAAAGTCAGTGCATGTCTGTTAGTTCAAGATATGTGCGTGATCTGCATCTTAGATCATCATCACTATCCGTTGATGTTTCCGTTATCACAAGTCGACCAACACAACCTCCTCTAATTTTGTCTATCCCTCCAGGTTTCCTCATCCTCCATTTATATTTTCTGCATTCCTCTTATCTCAACATCCTTCCACACTTGGTACTAACACCTTCCTCTTGGTCTTCCTTTTGGAACCACCGTTATTTCGTTTCTTATTCCATCTCTTAAAAAAATCTCTGTTCTGCTGCCTGTAATCTGTTTAAATCGCTTTTTGTCCATGTCCATCCACATTTCTGCTCCATATAACAAGATTTATACAATTTACATCTTATACATCAATATCATAATTTCCTTTCCAATATTCCAATTCAATAATATTTTCTTTACTAGATTAATAAACTGTCCAGTCATCCAAATCTATTTGGTATCTCTTCTAATATTGCACCAAGTATTGTTTTACTCACTAGATAACAAAATTAGTCTTCCTTTTTCAGGATATTTCCTTAACAATTTAAGGAAAAGAAGAAGATGTATCAATATACATCTTTTTCTCTTCGTTTTGTTCTCAATACCTTCATTACGTTACATTTTTAAATGTTCATCTATAACTCATACTTCTTTGTTACTGTCATCCAGTGATTCAACTCTAGTTCTAAATCTTCTTTTTTATCTTCCCATATCTTATATCATCTGCATTTGCTACTATATTCAGATCTGCTCCTCTTTTCCCTTACATCTCTGAAATTACAATGCATTTACATGCTAATCGAGCACACTTTTGCAAAATTACTGCAGATCTACAACAAAAAATATACCACCATTATATTAATTGACTAATTAAAGGCCTTCCAGTACATAAAATTAATCTACAAGCAAACAAAATAATCTTGGAAGTCTAGGAATTGTCCCATGTCGACACATTTGACAGAATGTATTATCTCTTAGGACATATGACTTAAAATGGATCCAAAAACAAATCTTTAATTTGTATCAATTTGTTTGCTATAATTTGTATTATAACATCTAGTTGATGTGACTTTAATCTACTGCAGTTTCTGCACTGTAAATAGACACTGCTGTCAAAATATAGTTCACAGAGGATGAAAATTATTTTTATATTAGGTTGTGAGTTGTTTACATAAAACTCTTCTAGAATTTCTATGTGGTGCAAACGATCAGATTATGGTAATGTGTTTTAACATTACATAAAAAGTTAATTAATTCATTTAAATTGCAAATGGTAACAATTACTTGCTGTGTTATAAACACACAACTGAAGTATGTACAATAATTTATGTAATTTTACGTGATTACTGGCACTAGAGTAAGTAGCCTAACTAACTCCAGTTCCCTAGGGATCGTTTGCAAGTCTACGACTTAGAAAATTTGAGGCATGTCAACATTGTACAACTCACCACAATATAAATTGGTGCATCAAATTCATGTTGCTTAACATACAGTACAATGTAGTTTTGTAAGGAGTTGTTGGTGGAAATTAGCTATAGGCTAATTTTTTAACAAACTCAGTGTTCGTTGTATTGTCATATATATGTAAACTCTAAGTTGTCTACAGTTTAGTGACGAGCAGTGTTCAGACTTTCTTGTTTCACAAACAAGAGCAAGTTAAAAATTATGACACACATTGTGACTCTTTGAGGATTAGTCTTAGTTAGTGTAATTATTTCTTTAGCCAGTAGTCAATCAACTTTTTCTGAGAACAAGATGGTATTATGTTGAAGATGGAACTGTATTGGTTTTCTTTATATAATTGTTAAAAATAAGACAATTTAAACCAATAAAAACTTTATTAGTGAGGCCTTTCGATAGCAAGGCTATCATCGTCAGACACATCACAAATAAATATACAAAAAGTAAATAAATGTAATATAAGCTTATATAAATATATCTTTTTAAAAAATTTTAACTTTCGTGGCTGAATATATTATTATTATTCTAAATGGTAGTTTTATTATGAATTTGAAAGTATTATAAATTGAATTTAAATTAATTGTTTGTTTTGAAAGTAAAATAGAATTTTGAATTGGTCCATCTTCTTGGTTTAATAAATTTTCAGAATTTGCTTTGTTAATGTACCATGATTCCCGTGCATTTAAATATTGTGGTGTTGTTATGTTTTAATAATTTTAAATTGTTTTTTGTAATACTATTGCCAGTGTTAATGCAGTGATTGGCAATTGCAGATTTTTCTTCTCTATTAAATTTTATGTGTGCAAAATGTTCTTGAAATCTTTTTTTAATTTTCCTTTTTGTTTGGCCTATGTATTTTCTATTACAGTCATTGCAGTTTATTTCATAAATTCCTGATTTATTTTTGTCATTCTCAGTATCTTTTGGATTTTTTAATTTATTTTTCAAATTATTTTTAGTTTTATATGAAATATTAATATTTGTGTGTTTTTTTAATGTTTTGTTGATAGAATTTGAATATTTTGTCCATGTTATACTATTCCAATTATTAGTTTTTTATTTTATAGGTATAAGTTTTGTTTTTCCTAAGAAGATGTATTAATTCCTAACTTATTACAAGTTTTGGAAAATCTACCAACAGTTGTGATCTCCCTCAAATTTACCACAAAATAAACAATGTTGATACGGTATGTTGGCACTGGCCACACAGTGCTTTAACTTGGGGACAAAGAGTTTGGGAGATTGTAGGCGATAGGTTCCATGCTTGGTCCTCTTAATACCGACACGGTGTCTGCTCAATGGTTGCCATTGACATGTACACTACTAGAGAAATCTAGGATGTCTATGTTGGATGGTAGTCAAGGTTCGGATGTTGTGTAAGGAAGGGAACTGAGTGTCAGCCTTGTCAGTTAGCTGAAAATCAGACCAACACTACGTGGTTCAGATTCCACGTAAAGCTGTAGGTCCCTTAGTTATCAGGTGGCTGTTGGACTATTAATCAATTACCCTTTCTGAGGAACAATTGAACTCAGTTAGTAACCAGACTACACTCATCCAAACTCATTCGACACTCATATCATCATTCATATTCGTCATAAAAAACGCACAATGTCTCGGCGTCTCATAAGTAAGAATGTCAGAATAATAAAATTAATATAGTGTAACAGATTGGCATTTTAATTTGCTATTTTTTTATTTCATTATTTTAAATCTGATTTAAAAATAAGTTGAGAATAGATCAAGAAACAAGCAATTCATAAAAATATCATATAATCAACAAAGAATAATGAATGTTTCAGAAAAAGCCTGCGCCTGGCAAGGCCATGACTTCCCGTGACTGGGTGTTGGATCCAGAGGAGTTGGCGTCCAAGTTTAACTCCAAAACCAAGGCCATAATTGTCAACACTCCCCACAATCCCATAGGAAAAGTATTTACTCTGGAAGAGATTACCATGATAGCTGACCTGTGCAAAAAGTGGAATGTGCTGTACATTTCAGATGAAGTTTATGAACACATGGTATATAAGCCAAACAAACACATACGAGTGGGTAAGTCAAAATCATTGAATCATACATTATTTTATTTTAGAAACCTCTTTCATTTGAAAAAATTTAATTTACATAAAAATTTTGCACATCAAGGCTAGAACAGACTTCTAAAAAGGAGAAGCATAAATGAGATTCACTCTTGCATCAGATGTTTATTTAAAAAGATGCCAACATGATTCCTTTTCTTCATTAATGAATCTGCTAGGTGACCTTCAATGTCAAACAATTAGCTATATAGTTACCAAACATTTGCATTGCTATCAACCCATTTAAGGCCAACAGATTTTTCGGTTAAATTGCGTTAAAGGCCAAGCCATTTTTCACCTTTATAGCAATAATACTCTTGTTTATCATTACAAATGAATACATGTTATATCAGTATTTTTGTCATGAAATATTCTGTTGGGAATAAAATACTGTTTTGCAGCAATTAAAAAAAGTGTTTTAAGAAAATAAGAATTAACAAAAAAAAAAATTAAATTTTATTTTTGTTGTATTTTTATCACATATAATAAATATTGGAGATAGTTTTACATGATATAATTATATATTACCGTAGAATAAATTTAATTACTAGCAAATTGCAACAAATTTGATGTGGTTAACTTTTATAGAAGTGAAGTTACAGCAAATTTATGAAAAGTCGACACTGCGTTGAACCATTGAACTTGCCCAAAGTTCAAGAAAGATTCTAGTACACTATCCTCAGAATAATTCATCATCAATATTGTTAATTTACGGTGTAGGCATCTTCAGACATCAACATAGAATTTTGTTGATGTCTGAAAATGCCTACATTGAAAGTGAAAGGCCTCATAGAATAAATCATTTTATTGGAATTTATGAGAATTTTTAAAATTATACAATTTAAAATTTTCCAATAAAAAACTCAAAGAAGAATTTAATCAATATTATCATCAGAATCACTATTGCCAATAAGCCAAACATCTCCAAATTTGATTTATTGTTTACAAACGAATTGAAGTTGTTTATCAGTATGTCTTCACTAACAGGGGAATCGTTACGTTGTTTTTTACTCATATTTACATTATACAATTTATTATTCACTGCACTATAAACTATAATATTTACACTATCCATTAAATATTTACTTCACTATAAACAATAACAGCTTTAAAAACCATTCTAAAACTAAATCACTACACAAGAACACGAAGACAACAAATGTCGGAATGTCACTGTCACTGACAACTGAGTCATTCAGCTGTTGACTCACTGTCAAAAATTCCTAAGATGTTCAAACAAAATATAACAAGTCAAAATTTTCCTGTTTCATGTAGCTACTACGTTCAGCTACATGGACCTGTAGTTTCCTGACTTTTGGAATTATAGCAAGCTAGTAAATTAAAAAACAGCTGACGGGTGCTTATTCCGGCCATTGGCTACGGATGCAAGTTTGGCTGCAGGGGTCTATTACGGCTGTCGGCCTTAAAAGGCTTAATTATTCATTAACAGATTCTAAAAATATTGTTCCTGAAGTGGCAGTGATTTTTATATTAAAGATGTTTTTTTTATAGCTCTGAATACATTTTGTCTGTAAATTAAGTGAATATTCTCGAAGGAGTTGTGTCTGTTCCCCAAGGGTCATATTTCTGTAGGGTAGATGGACAGGCCCCAAGGATTCAAGTCATTTCCAGTACCATAGTTGTTTCTAGTCCCACCTATATAACTGTACAGTTCATGGTTCAAATCACTTTCTGTTATTGTAGCTACCCTGCCAGGCATGTGGGAGCGTACAATCACCATCGGCTCAGCTGGGAAGACATTCAGTGTGACTGGCTGGAAGACGGGGTGGGCCTTTGGGCCAGCTACTCTCATGAAGAACTTGTTCATAGTGCACCAAAACTGTGTGTATACATGCTCTACACCACTTCAGGTACACATATGTACACAAATTAATATTTAGTTAATTTCCTAACTATTTAAAGGAATAATTAAATATATGGTATGCATAGTCGTTTATTTAACTCCGTAAGCAAATCAGTCCCCACAAAATTTGTCTTGCTGGTATGAAGATAAAGATAGGTTGATTAGATTAATTTTAAATCTAAAAGGCAAGGATGGTGGAAAAAGTCCCAAAAATATTTTCTACCACTACAGTGTTTTTATAAAACAGCTGTTTATGCTGGTGTAAACATTGCATATTTTTAATGTTTTTTTTACATCGTAAAAACCAGCTGCTAAACAAAAACAATACTAATTATTTAGAATCTACAGTTTCCGATGACAACTGCGTCAAGGTACTATCTACAATATTAACAAGATAGTACCTTGGCGTGGTTGTCACCGGAAACTGTAGATTCTAGTTATGACACCGGCCGCTTAAGCCTAAGTTCTAAGAATACTAATTATTTGTTCAATTTTTTTGAATAGTCTTCCTGCTAAACTAAAATTGTCATTGTGATATAATACGGCATCAATTTGATAAGTTTTGTACCATTTTTTGTATTATTATTTGTATTGCCTGTGAAAGAAGACATATCCAGTACTTACTTCATACTTTTAATTATTATTTCTCATTTTCACAATTGAAAAAAATGCAGTTAGCATTGATTTGGCATAGCGTTTTGGATAAAATTACCTGTGCTTAACCCATTGCTGATCAAAGACGTGGCCTTCACGGTCCGCACTTAGTGAACAGATAGCTCAACGACGTGACATTGACGTTGCTGCACTCGTTGTTTACAGTTGCGTAACTCAGCCCTCGGAGTCGGAGTTATCGCTGTTACAATGCACCCATATGTTTTGAGGTGCTTATATGTCTCTCCTTATCTTATCTTTGTTACTGTTTCCTGTCATTGTTGTCTCGACTACTTGATATTAGTTTGGGGAATTTAGTTCTTGCATTCGGTCTTATCGTTTTGTCGTGATTGTGATTTCCAGTAAAATGGAGGATAATTTGGGACTGTCCAAATTAGATAGACTACTGATATGTTCAGTGTAATGTTTAAGTAATGTAAATATCAACAAATTGTGTAGAATTTGCGAGTGTGGTAGGCCGGCAGGTCAGGTGTATCGTCATGTTGCAGATTTAACCCTTTCAGTGCCCACGTCCGACTAGGAGGACGTCTAAAAAATGTGCATAAAGAGCCAACGTCCGACTAGGAGGACGCCCGAAAAACGTGCATAAAGAGCCAACGTCCGACTAGGAGGACGTTTTTAAAAAAATTCATAAAAAATACGAAATGTTGTTTAACAACGTAAATTTCGTTATCATTCTATTTACAAAGGTCCAAATTCAATAACAAAATATATATATTTATATCTTTTAGTATTTTTGTGTTGAAAAAAAACACGAAACATATGTGGCTTTGGAAATGACAAGTCCGAGTCAGCTGTGATCTGTTTACTACTACGCAGTTACGTTCGACGGTCGATCTCGCTCTCGTGTGTGTTTTGGTTTTACATTGTGTTATTACAAAGTGTTATTTTTACAAAAATGAAGAGGTCTGCTTCACCACTTAGTGAAAATACGTTACAAAGAGTGATGGAAAATGATAGTGACAGTGATTTTATTATAAGTGAGTCAGAAAGTGATGAGTCTTCTTTAGGTTTTGACAACACAGATAGTGACCCAGATTATTTCCCTGATTTGCCTTCTACATCAAATACAGGTAAACCTAGATTAGGATTGCCAATTAGCCAATCTACACAGAATTTGGACGATTATTCATCATTTGAAGATGATGCTCCAGATCTAGGAATTACATTTCAAAACACAACTGGGCCTAACCTACAAAGTAGGTCTAGAGGTCGCCCAAGTACTGTAGGCCTACAACAGTCTTTTGAATCGTTATCTTCTGATTCTGACAATGGGATTGGATGGGATGAGGTACCACTAGATGGAAATGTTGCCACTTGCCATCAATTTTCATTTGAAGAATTATCGGGTCGTAAACATATTCCGCCCCGTAACTCTCGTCCTATGACATATTTCAAGCTTTATTTTACAAATGCTCTTCTGGAAATGTTTGTAAAGTGGACCAATAAGTATGCCTCAGACATAATAAATGATAATAATAGACAAGTGAAACCGCACAGTAGAACAAAACTCTGGAAACCTGTGACAGTGTTGGAGTTGCAGGCCTTTTTGGCTGTTTTACTAAATATGGGCATAAAAAAACAACCAACTATCTACAGTTACTGGTGGACTGGCTCTAGCCAATACATTCCTTGGTTTTCAAGAATGTTCACCAGAAATAGATTCCAAGCTATCTTGAGATATTTGCATATGGTTGATACAGTTCCTCTTGCCAAACCAGGTCAACCCAATTATGACGCATGTGCCCGTTTCCAGCCATTGATAGACCATGTAAATCGTGTATTCAAATTCCATTTCACCCCTAACCAGAACCTAGCAATAGATGAGAGTATAATAAGTTCAAAGTCACATACCCAGTTGAGGCAATACCTACCCAAAAAGCGACACCGTTGGGGGATTAAACTTTGGATGTTATGTGACTGCGTCACACATTATTGTTTGAATTTCTTCGTATACAAAGGTGCACGAGGCAGTGATAAGGAAGATATAAAGCAAAATGGATTAGGTTATTATGTTGTAAAAAGACTATTAGAGATGGCAGGTCTATTGAATAAAGGGTATCACATCTTCTGTGATAATTCTTTTACCTCTGTTAGGCTAACAAACTATCTGTATAATAAATGCACCTTTTTGACGGGTACTGTGCGTATAAACCGCAAGGGACTACCTGATGCAGTAAAGCCTAAATATAAAGTGGGAGAAAAAAAATATTTCTAGAAAAATGAGATGACTCTATTGGCATTTAGAGAAAAACAGTCACAGACAAAGCAAGTGTTAGTTTTATCTACAGATGGCACCGTGGAAGATGAGGGAAGAAGCAAAAAAACGGGAAACCATATGAGGATTACAAGTAAGCCTAAGGTTATCAGGAGATATAATGATTTCATGGGTGGGGTTGATGGAGGGGATCAAATGTTGAGTGCTTACTTAGATGAAAGAAAAACACTTAGGTTTTGGAGAAAAGTAATGTTCAATATCTTTGGGCGAATGGTTCTCAATTCATACATTATCTACAAACTAAATTCTGATAAACCCCTTCCTAGGCTAGAATATACAGTGGCACTTGTAGAAGAACTTTCTGCTGAGTGGTTAGCCCTCCAAGAAGGGAAGAATGTATTATACCCATCACCAGGAAGTACCAGGCAAGGTAATGTAGCCACCGGTGGTGGCGATGCGGATTGGACTATGTTTTTGGACAAACTGCCAAATAAAAAGGAACTAAACTGTTCTGTATGTAGCAAGAAAAGTACCCAAGCAGGAGGAAAGAGGAAAAAAGCCACCTTTTCTTGTAAAACCTGCAAAAAGGGACTTCACCCATATTGTTTATCTTTTCATGTGTTAGTTTTTTTTTTTTTTTTTTTTCATTTTTCCACAGACTGAACTAAAAAACTTCAATTAGGATATAAGTGTTTTTATTTTGTTCATTTAATTTTGAGATTAGGTAGTGCTATAATTTTGTAAATATATGCCTAAGACATGCTTTTAAAAAGTGAAAATAAGTTTTGAACGGTATGTGAAAAAAACTAAATTTTTTAAGATTTTACAAAACGAGCCATAAAAACTTTATTTTTGAAGATATGATGTTGATTTTTTCTACATTTGTGAACAATGATATATATACATTCAAATAAATACTAACTGTATGGTGAGAGGAATTTTTTACTGGTCACATCTTTGCATCAAAGTGAAAAAATCTTCACAAATTTTTTTTTAAGTATTGAATTTTTTATTTTTAGTATAGATTTGCATGTTATGAGTAGAATTATTTTATATGTACAAATTAGAGGACATTGTCAAGAGTAAAATAAAAAAAAAATTATCCATTTATGTCTACAAATAATTGAGAAATAATGGTTTTTGCAAACCCCTACGGAATTGCCAATTTTAGCCTGGCTCTTTATGCACAACCATAGGGCAAAATACCTGGCTCTTTATGCATGCGCACTAGACTAAATGTCTGGCACTGAAAGGGTTAATTAGTACCGTTAGGCCTGGGGCGCGCCATGCTACGCAATCTGCAATGGGTTAAGGCTTAATGTTGTCAGGAATCACAGACCGAGACTGGTGATAAAAGCGCATTGTGTCGAGATTGGCACACTTAGTGTGCAAGGCGTCCTCTTGTTAGTTATTAATTGTTCAAACGAAGCAATATTTCTTTTTCACTTTGACCTTTTTACTTTATCAACCATGTTGTTAAATAATTAATATTAGATTAGTTCTTATGAATTGTAAAAATTATTATTCTCTACTTTTCATATACACAGCAGTAAGTCCTACAAAACAAAATGTATGTTGCTCCCAATTCCTTTGAAAGAAAAATCCTTGTCCTGTCAGTACGACATATGCCTCTTTAATGAATTTCAGATTGAACACTTCTGGGACTTTTCAATATTGCTCACCTGCAAATAATAGTGGTGGGTTTGTATTTATCAACAATGTATTTTTTTCGTGGTATTTCACTGAAAGAGCCTTTAATTTGTAGCAGTTTTGAAATAAGTCAAAATTGTTTTAGTAGTATTTTCTTTCTATTGGCTCTAAATTCAATAAAACATTCTATAACTGGCATAGGACTTGATGTGCTGTTCGAATTGTATTATGTTAGTTATTTTATCAATCATCTAATCATCTTATAAAAATCGCCTAAGGGACAACCAACCATCCCTTACACTTTTTTATACATAATTTCATACACAGTCATCATGTCTTAATTTGTATTATGATTGAAAAAAATGATTATTTATGTTATCATATTAATTAAGAATTATTTTCAAATGGTGCGAAAACCCCTAATACAGAATTAAATATTTTGAATAAAATAATGATTATATTAATTGAACTTCAGCATCTTGAATCTAGGTTAAGAATTTCTGTATTTATTTTTGTAGTCTCTTAAAAATTTACAACAAGTGTGTCAATCCAAAATTAATTGGATAAAAATTCTTAAACACAATTTTATTTAGAATTTTTCATTGTGCAGTTTAGTTTTTATGTATATTTAAATAATTAACTATAATCAGTCACTTTTTGCAAGAGATAAATTGTAATTGTAATAAATTACCTTTTTTGTTTTTCTTTCCCTACTTTTTGTACTTCATATATCCAGACACCTACGGGTCTTAGTATTTGTTTGATGTATTCGGATTACCAAGGAATAATGTTATCATTATGATTAAAACATTAAGTTTTAATAACGATAAACTGATAACGTTTAAGTTGAAGACAATGAATATCTTTAAAAAGTCATACACTACTGAAGCCTGCGTTATTGTTTGTCATAAAGGGTAAACACCAACATACAGTCGGATTGCCACTTCCTTTCTTTTTTACACATTTAGCATGCCAATTCAAAATGTCATATACAGTATTTCAATTATATTAAATATTTTTAAACATTAATAATATTCATTTAAACAGAACACACTTTTTTGGCATGATTATTAGTATAAATGTTTTATCATAAGACCAAGGTAAATATAAATATTATATATTAGAAATAAATGTTAGGTTAGGTTAAAGGGCACTAGGTAAGGAATTATATTATATTGGAGAGATATATGACATCAGCAAACTTATCTTAGAAGACAAGTCCACTAACACCAGAGTAGGAGTAACATATACAAAGTACTCACCTGAAGTAAGTGGTAGTAGGATAGAAAATTTGTGATAATGTGATTCTTTTGTATTTGTTTACTACTACTGTGTTGTTAGTGAACTTGTCTTCTAAGATAAGTTTGCTGATATTAGAAATAAGAAATAGTTATTATTTGTTATTTTTATAACAGGAAAATATTGGATTAACTCAAGCTCTAAATGCCAAATTGTAATAACAATTACTCAACCTGTGCATTAGCTAATGCGATTAATTATGTTCTGCAACTGTGTTTATATCTGCATGTATTTAATGCTGAAGTTACCTTGAGATTACCTTATCATTTTAATTCATTATGGTAATTGTTTTAATTTTTCTTATTTGCATATAATTTCTCATGCTGCTTGGTTTACTATTTAATCGTAATTTCTTTTCTTGAATTACGATTAAATTCCCTAAATACTGTAGTGTTAATTTTCCTATTTATTTAATGGTTTTTTTTATTTGGTTAAATGTTAGTTAATGCTACACATTGTGCATGTGGTGTAAGTAGGCTGGCTTTGATGTCATAATAAATCTGGCTGAGGATAATAACTTTCGAATGTTCTTCCCATGGATTTTCATTCAAACATTTTTTTTAACACGTTAGCTGCCATCCCTAATATGAGTATTTTTGCTCTAAATTGCCAAAAACTTTTAAATATTTAAAACAATGATGCATTATTATTACTATGCCACCATTTCTGAGTATAGAAATAGTACATACACAGGCATTTATATGTATCTAAATATGTCAGGAGTATTGGCCCGACACAGTTTTTTTATCAGCGTATATGGCACATGAAAAACTCTGTCAGGCATATCGGCCTGACACATGACAATTTTGAGGTAAATTTGTTTTCATGGTTTGGCTACACTGACTGTATGATGAAAGTAATCCAGTATTCAATATGTATTACATTATTTCAATACTAAAATTCACGAAATAAGTCTGTCGGGCCTATACTCCCGACAACTTGCCCGTAGAACCTGCCAAAACTAAAAGTTTATGAACAACTTTGTAGCTAACCAAAAACTTAGAAATTCGCTCTGTAAATAGTATGATGTTCGCAGTACAATAAAGTGTGATCGGTTTCTTTAAGTAAGCAGGACCAGCCGAGTAACAATAAAAAAAAAACAAAAGGTTGCTGAACAACAATGTCAGGCGTAGTAGCCCGACAGCATCTAGCTGAGACAAAGAGCTGTCGGGCGTACTGGACTGACATGGCAGCTAAATTGTTAATGCAAGAGGAAATGCTATATTATAGGTGCACACATGGTATTAGAAGAATCTCTGGGAATTCACAAAAAGCTGTTACATAGCTTGGTGATTGTGATTGAACAAGACTATGCTTTATTTCGACAGCTGTTAAGCAAAACAGTGTTACTAAGTAACGAGGATTTTAATTGTACTAGTTATACAATTATGAATTTTCATGAGCATTTACATAATGTTATTAATGTTTAAATGCATTTTAAACTTGTGACTTGATATTTTCTGACAGCAAGGAATTTGTTTGATTTACCTCATATGAGAGTCACCAGCATAGATAGTTTTTAACTAAACAAGGCAATTAATGGATCAACAATAAATCTATCACAGCTTATTGTCTTAGGTATCTTAAAATTGCAAAGTTTGGAGTAACTAGTTTTTTTACTTTCCATTTTTGTAGCCTTAGCAAATTAATATTTAGATATGTACTAAGCATAAAATCCCCTACTCTTGTCAAATTTAAAATAGGTTAAAAAGATCACCTCTTATATTGAAAGTGGTATTACAATATAAACTGAAACTAATTTTACTCTTGTGGTAATTCTTATGACAGTCATTAATCTTCAGCATTTGATATCAAGAACAACCCCAAAATCGTAAAAGTCCATATTTAACTCTTTCTCTACTAACGTCCTGATATCTGGACGCTCAAAATTTATTTTATTTAATTCTTATTTTACAACAATACTAATCATATGTAATATGAAAATATATCACGAATAAACATAGATTACAAATATATATATATATTTATATTTTTTCTTTGTTAATTGATTAAGAGGGTGTTGACAAGTCAGCTGATTGTTTCATTTCATACGATCACTCACTGTCGTCTGTCTATGCAAATTTGTTTTATTATGTTCTTTGCTTACCTTATATAGGTTATAATATTTGTTAGTGAGTTTAGTTAAGTTTGTTAGTTTTCAACATTCCAATGAAAAAATTGTCTAAGGGTGAGCATCCACAATGCTTACCAAACCATAAATGCTAACTTTGTTTTTAGCGTCATAAAAATGTTAATTTTAATCAAAATTATATAAAAATTTGTGAGATTATGTATAGTTTTAGTTTTGGTTCTCAGTTCGGTAACTCATTGTTTGACTGGTAATTTGTTTAAAGTTAACTTTTGGTGTTAAAAGTGAAAAAAATGAAACAACTTTTTTTATGAGTACATTTTTATATTAAATATATATATACTGCTTAAAAGTAAGCTTACTATTTATAATGGTACAGAATGTTATTTTATGTAATAATATTAAATAATTGTTGGTTTATGTTAATAAAATAAGAAAGATATAGGAAAAAATGTAAATTGGTGTAAATCAGCCTAAAAAGGGCCTGGTAACCCTCAGTAATCCATTTGTTATAACCATTGGTATTCCTTAGATAGAGTTTTTATTTTTTGTGTAATACCAAAAAGGGTTAACCTCTTTTTTTAATTTGATGTTTTACATAGACTAACTAATGTCTTTGTCAGCTGATACTCTGCCAAGGCAAGTCAGGTTGGGCCAGCCCCTGACAATAATTTACAACTCTGTGTTCAGTTGGATATAACATTTGCTAGATCTTAGATTTAAGCAGCCAGTGTCATAACTAGAATCTATATTTTCCAGTGAAAACTAGGTCAAGTTAGTCTCAGCGATACTACTGATCACAGTATGATTGAAATGTCTGGTTATCTTGTAAATGGTGTAGATATCACCTTGATGCGGTCACTGGGAAATATAGATTCTAGTTATATTATTTGTTGTATGAAACCCTCAAAATTAAGACACACCATGAAAGTCTCACGGGGAGGGGGGGGAGCTAGTTATTACTGATATTGCCAATGAAATTGAGTGTGTTTCACACCAATTAACGCTAATTTTTTTAGGGTTAAGATGTATTACCAAAACGATATGGGTTTAAAAGGAAGTTATAGTTTTGTTCAATTCTCTTAAACAATTAGAGATAGTTGCAAGAAAAATTTAAAGGTATCAACTAAATGCTAATTATTTTTAGATGAGTAAATTCATTAATACAGCTAATTATTAATCAGTGCTCGTAGAGTTCTATTGTCACAGAAAAGAGCCAATAGGGACCATTGTTTGCCCTGTTTTGCCAGAATAAGATATTAACTGTATTAGTATAACCCACCCACCCACCTATACACGTACACTGTATTTCACCATACTGGTTTGTTTCAATAACACTGTACTTGTACTGTCGGTCGAGTGGGTCAAGACCATTGTACATGTGGTTGTTGGGGGTGGTTCCTTACTACTGAACATGTATGGAAGGGTGGGTGGGTTAGTACTACTTTATGTTTATGGGTGGGTTGGGTAATTTATCGGAAGGAAAACTAATATTCTTTATTTACGGTATTCTTTATATGAAAATGGGGTTCATATTCTTCAAAGTTTATAGAAATTAAGACTGGAAATAAATCTTTTTATTAATCTGAATGTGCATGGCAATAAAACTAGAATTATTCTTACCTATTTGCTAATAGATACAGGCTCCCTAAATTGTTATCCTCCTATAAGTAAAAGATATCTCAACTGCCTTCTACTCCTTGTAAGATTCTTACAAAAACAAACTTGCTAATTTCCTAAAATCCTCGCTTGATAGATTACGTGCTGTAAGCATAATATTACAGAAGCCTAGCTAGTTTGAGAGGTACGAGCTTTCGCTGTACACTGCTAATAGTTTGTTCATATCATAAATAGCATTATGATATGACGCATTAGAGCATTTAAGTTACGTCAGCATGTATTTATTTATGTATTACTTTATTGTAGTTTTTTCCATTTATGTAGATGTAGCCCATTACATATTATGTTGTTAAATGGCCTAATAAAATCAATAGAATCATTTAATCAGTGATAACAACAAAGTTGCTTTGCTTCATCCTCAATACCATTGACCCTTGAAAATTCATTTTTAATTTTATGATTAAATATAAAAATGTATATTTATATACATTTTTTAATTTACAGGAGGCTGTAGCCCAGGGTTTTGAGTTGGAAATGACACGGCTAGGGAAACCTGAAAGCTACTTTGAGAGTCTGCCCCGAGAGCTGGAAGCTAAGCGGGACTTCATGGTCAAATTCTTGAGCGATGCAGGCATGGTGCCAACAGTCCCTGAAGGTGGATATTTCATAGTTGCTGACTGGACTGGTTTGAGTGAGTTAAACTTTTCTTATATTTGTACAATAGGTATCGAATCTGCACAATTTTCATCACCATTATACGTGAATGGTAATGACAACCGTATGATTCCTGTAAAGTTCTAGGTCTTTGGTAGGGAAGGTTCCACTAGACATACATTGGGTGGGTCAGAAGGTTCAGGTCACATGAGGTCAACTAGCCCTCCAGTCCAAGCACCCACACACCATTCGAGTACAAAGAATGCCGTACACAGCCAAACAGTACATGTCCCGCATTCACACAAACAGACTTTTTCAAGGCCACTTCTCATATCATCATTTCACTATATATAGCTGTCCCACTCCCTCAATTTACATTTATAAGTTAGGTAAGTGTTTTTTGTCCAAATCAGGTATCGACCAATTTTAATTTAGTAAATTATGTAAGGATAGAGACATTCAGTAATTTTGAGATCAGTGTCATCCACTTTAGCACTCGTTTTCCATATACTTTCCTTATTTCACATAAGAAGTATAAGAAAATATTTTCATGGATGAAAATTAGGGCTGACACAATGGGATATAGGTTTTTTTAAGTTGTTTTTAGGTCCTGACATTCGTAGACTACCATGCTTGTTTATTACACAGGCTGTTGAAAAAGTATCAAAACAACTTTATATTTGAACATTATATTAAAACTTGAAACTCAACATATCAGTACTATATCTAAAACTATTTTTGTCTATATTTTTTTATCATATATAAAATTTGAACCACATCAGGGGGATGACCCACAATGAGCTTAAAGACAATCTTAAATGAAAGCTTAGGTTGAGTTGTATATAAAATTAAAAATCTCACTTATCAGAACAAATTGCCCAAATTCAGACTCAGAGTTATCATCTTCCTAGCAAAAATAGATAGTAAAACAGTCAGGGGGAAACAGATCTGTATTATATCAGATAGTCAAGCTGCTCTTAAAGCACTTGAATCCTGCCAACTTACCTCAAGACTCACTTGCAAGTGATGTAGAACTTTGTGTGCCTTGGCACGCCTCAATAATGTTCAATTGAGTTGGGTTCCAGGGCACAGCAGCCTCATAGGCAAAAAAGAGGCTGATCTCATAGCTAAGATGAGAGTGAGGACTCCATTCGTAGAGCCCGAACAGTATGTGGTATTGAACTTACCACTGCCAAGACTGAAATATTGAATGGCGAGAAATCACCTCCAAAGCAGATGGCAGCAGTTTCACGGCCAAGTCTTTGCAAAATCTCTGGTGAGAGGACCCAACCTTACCCTGACCAAATCACTCACCACCATGAATCGGAATGACATCAGGACGGTGATTGCGTATGTTACTGGACACAGCCACTTCAGGAAACATCTGGCACCAGTAGAAAAGACACCTGTAGCCGGCTTTGTGGTGAGACTCTTGAGTCTGTCGAAAATTTATTAACTGAGTGTGAAGCTCTGGAACTAAGGAGAAGGAGAATATTCGGGGACGAGCTCTCAGAAGAAAGAATGGGAAAAAGATTTTAGGGCTGGTTAATCCACTTGGAATAGTATTAACTAGGAACTCTACTAGGCAACAGGGGAGCACAATAAACCCTAGGTTGAAGTGCAATCTAGGAACGGCCTTAGAGCTCTCCTTTCCTCCTAGGAAACTAAACTAAACTCATCTCCCTAGGAAATAGCATTTTATTTTATGGTTGTAGGCGCTGTATTATCTATAGTAAGTATAATATTCTCACTACAATTAACTAGACAATGACTTTCATTGATCCAATGCTAGCCTTAATTAATAAAACTAGCAACCTCAAAGAATTTGTTCAATCTGTTGCGATTATATTTGTATCTTCTTTAGAAGCTTAATAAATATAATTATTTCTGATTTGTATTCACTTTTTTGCAGACAATCAGATTGACCTCAGCAGTGAGAAAGATAAATACAAAGATTATCGGTTTGCAAAGTGGATGACAAAGAATGTAAAGCTGCAAGGCATCCCTCCGTCAGCTTTCTACAGTGAGCCCAACAAATACTTAGGTGAAAGCTACATCCGATACTGTTTCATAAAGGTAAACTATGCATCCTTTAATTAATTAAAATGCCTAGAAATAAATTAACATAATGTAGCCTGTTCATTAACATTAACAACATTTATCATTCAACAAATTTCTCTCAAAATTGTAACTGAGACGGTTATTAGGGACTTCAGTCCTGTTTACTTATTAGGAAAATGTTTCTTCAATTTGTCCTAATCCCAATAATTAAAGAAAATATTGTATGGTTTTTAGTGGTTATAGATAGTCTGTTGAATCCGTTTGTTTTCATGAACTCATTGTTGTTTTGTAAGTTTATTGTACCAACGACTTAACATAAGTTTCACAAACAGGAATTGAACGGGGTAAAAACTAAATGGTCAAATCAAAGTTGGGGCAAACTGCCTGGCAAGCCACTGCCCTAATCATTAGCTACTAGTTAGCCTTAATTTTTGTAATCGTTGACTATTAAAAAAATGACTGTGCGCTCATATGGGAGCTGTGAAGCTGATTTTCCTATTTGGTAAAATTGGTGTTGCACGATTTTCACAGGTAGTGCCAGTGGTCTCCTCTCTGTCTCTCTCCAGCACAAGCTGGAATGACTAATAGTCACTCCAGTCATCCGAGCGGTTATTTGAAACCAACCACTGTTACATAGAAGCACAGGCTTGCATCTACATCTACTGCAAATGCATTTCCTTGGACAGTCTGTTTGGTTCTATAATCACAATGCTTTAGCTATCTAATCGTGCCAGAGTTTTCTGATTATATTTTTGGAAGCTTTTTTAATAGTTAATGTCAATGTTTTGACAAGTTAAATCTATAAAACAATGAAAAAAATTATTGCTAACACTTTGTGCGACTAAAATAGAGAATGAAAAATTACATTGCATTTTATCAGTTTATCTACCATGTAATCAAATTGATCTGTTTTAATTTCACAGAAAGATGAAAATCTTCAGAAAGCAGCTCAAATACTGAAAACTTGGGAAGGAGAGCATGTCAAAACTGTAGACTGTGATAGTTGTAAGTTGAATCCAAAATTATGTATGCTAAGTCTGGAATTTCATTTTTTTTACTATCAACAAGGTTTGTTAATTTTATTCGATGAATTTTATTAATTTTCATATGCATGTTTTGTAATAAAACAAAGGAATAAATAGAAAGTAAATTTAATTTTCAAGTTGTCTTTTGAATAAAATCTTATAATTTTATCAACAAAAATATCAATTCAAGTATTGACTAAAGCAAACAATGCCAGTTCTATAGCTGAGTTACAAGTCAGTAGAATTAGCTCTATTTGACTGACTCAGTCAATTAATGGAGTGTTTGGAGACAGTCAACATGCTTCTTACATACTAATTTTACGGGGACAGCATCAGTCAGAAAAATTCACTAATATTCAAATTTTAATTTGTTGAACATTATTTTGCAGTTATTTTTATTTGTGCATTTTGTGCTTATATTGTAATAAATTTGTGTTGTGTGACGTTTACTTGTACTGTTATTTTTACTATTTTAATAGTTTAATGGTAAAGTTGCAAAAAATTGTTGCTAACAAATTAAAATTTGAATATTATTGAATTTCTAAATTGATTTCTTGGCTGATGCTGATAACATCTGTACGTAATATACTGGTATTACCTTCATAAGCATGTTGACTGCATCTCCAATCATTCATTTAATAGGATATAAAGTGTAAACTTATAAAAATGAAAGACCCTTCATTACATCCTTGTGTTCAAGAAATAACAATTACAGGAGAATTTTTTTTTTTTTTATCAGACTAAGCCAGGAATTAAAAAGTAAGAGAGATAGGGCATCGGCAAACTTATCTCTCTATCATAATAAGGTAAGTCCACTATCATAAACAGAAGAGTCATATAAAGCCACTTCCTTCTTTAGTCTCAAGTATGAGCCTTAAGTATAAGTGTTGTGACTTTTGTGTTTGTGTTGGTAAAGCTATATTCTCAGGTAAGTTTGATGATACTATTTTTCTTCTACTACTTTAAACACAATAAGTCTTAACATCCAATGTTGGTGTATCTACTTCATTTATATACAATATTTATATCTTGTCCAATGTTTGAGGGTTATTAAGTTGCTAGTGGCCTTGACTGGGGGGTTTTGATGTTATCGTAAGAGAACAGAGTAAAGCAACATTGAGCATGGCTGTCTCTTGGATGGGTGACCATCTGAGCGATCCCGTTCTTGCACGCAGCCCGCCTGCCTGGTCACTGGTGGTGGTTCGGAAGTCACCCTTTAGCCTTTGGTCTCCAGGTTAAGTGTTAGAGAGGCCTTGTTATCCCTAACTTCACCTGTTAAAATAAGACAACCTTTAACTTTTTTTTTCATCCTGCACTATTCTTGCCACAATCAATTCTTATATAACGTTATGTACTTGACACTTCAGTTGAGAACCAAATCAATGAATGCAGTACATTTTGAGACCTATTGTTAGTATATTGTTATTAAAAACAAAACAGAATTATTGTTTAAAGATTCTCAGTAATATATTAACCAGTAGATGTGTTTGATATTTTTTTATTCGGTTTTACTTTGTTTTGCATTTTGATGTATTTTGTGTAATTTTATTTCATACTTATATTTGTATATTTTTATAGGAGATGTAACAGAGCAACAAGTCATCACTGGAAACAAGTTTAAACAGCTATAAGATATTGATGCAGGTTGTTCAATCGTCAAATCTGCTGTACCTGCCAAACATATGTTTATTTATTTTATTATATATAACATAAAAATATTGTTGTTATTTATATATTTGTGAAATAAAAAGGATTTTATTATTGTTGAGGTTAGTAATTACTATAAAGCAGCTCACCTCTGTTCATCCCTCGAGTTCTATTTACTTTATAACAATTCCATTTTGCAAACTAACTACCAGCTCTATAAATAGCTAAAGAAAAGATCACAAATCATTCATTAAATATTAAAAAGAAATGCCATGCCAATAAACACATTCACTGTGGGTGACACCTTACACGTCTAAGCGGCCGGGTCTCCTTGCGTAGTCATTAGGCAATCTGAGCTGTTCTGTTTCAGCGTGAGTCTAGCATTACATGGGTGACTGTCGTTTGTTCATAGTATGGACGAAACATTGTAAATAACTTTGCTGTATTGCAGTTTTGGCGTTATATTTTTTGTTTTGCTTTTATAGTGTACTTCATGTAAATAAAGTGATGAGTGTGTATATTTATTATTATTAGTGTTTTCAACATGGCTGGACCATTTAGACTAGCTGTTTGTTTGTTTGAAAAAAATTTTACTGACCAAAATTTTACGACTACCAGTGAGTTAGAAGATAGTGAGTTTATTTGTTTATTACGGCTTCTGATGAATAAACTGAACTAAATATATTGTATGAATTGCACATGTATCGATTTTACTTGTCACTATGTTGAAATATGAAAGTGTGCGGCCATAGTGCCGAGCCAGGTAAGGCAGCGCCGCACCGTGTGTTACGTGACTCCATGCGCCGCCACAGCGAATGTTTTAAAATATAAATGTATTTGTTATTGAAGATATTTTTTTATTTTAACTGATTTTTGTTTTATGATTAAATAACTATGGCATAATTACTTTTTAAGTAAAAAATTATATCCTTTATTTGCCATATTTTGAAGGTATGTAATAAACAAACATATTGAAGTTGACAAATATTTTTTAATTTTGAATATTTTTACTTAAAAAAGCACATGATAAGAAATTATTTATGAAGACATTTGTACGTAAAATAGCTGTAATATTTATTGTTAACTTGTACCCTTGAATATGTACTATATGCCAGCGGTTCTCAAATAGTATAGGACAGTGACTTACATAAGGTAAACAAATGTAGTGGACCCATGCACTTTGTGACACATGTTATGTGTATTTTCTTAAGTATCTATAGTAAAAATATAAGAATCAATAATAGAATTATTTTATATTTATAATACTACATATTTTTTAGTTGTATGTATGAGTCCACAAGCGGTTTTAGATGGTACACTAATAAAAAAGTTTGGGAAGCCAACAAATCAGATATCTATTTGAGATATCATGACTACATATACGTTACAGGGTTGATCTTTTCAAAATAAATTATTATAAAACTTTAGAGATAATGTAAGCATAGTCAAAAGCATCGGGTATTTTGTAATGTGACAAGGGAGTGTTCTTGGGGTTCTCCCTTCCAGCTCTGTAGTAAGTGATGAACTTGTCACTTGAGAATTGTTCACATCTTCAATTCTGTAATCCACTCACTGAGAGATGTGAGTAAAAATGGTTTTGAATAAAAGTAAAAAATATAGTACTGATGTTTGTATGATTTATCTTACTAATTTTAATAAAATTATGTTTTCAGGTTGGAAATAACTGAAATACTCTGATGTTGAATTGTTTGAAGGCTCTCCCGTCACTCCAGAAGTTTCTAATATAGGATCTATATATATCTTGTGTCCAAGTTCGAATTAGATTATGTGGAACAGGAAATGACCAACCAGATTTTATCCAGGACAGAACACGTGAAAGTCATAAGAAAAACAAATGTCTGAGGTCAAAGGAGTCATCCAGAAAAAATATTAATTGGTAAAGAGGAGTACAAAGATAGACAAATAATTTTCCATGATTAAAACATTTACTCTAGAACTGATCGAGAATGAGAGCTGGTCTGAGTGAATTTGATGAGTTGGAAGTAATTTTCTCATCTTATGCGGATATTATTTATCCGCTACAACACAAGTGTGAGAAGCTTTTTTTGTGCCGCCCTTTTTTTGGTCGATAACAGACATGAATAAATATTTTGAAATTCAACTCCTGTTGAAGTTAATAAAACATTTTTCAGATTTGAGATGCCTACATAATTTGTGCATATTTAATGTATATATGAATTATTATTTGGGTGTGGATGACCTGTGTAGTTCGACTTAGCTCAGAAAGGACTATTTGAAACAGTGTAAACAGTCCCAGAATTTCCAAAATTGAGCAAAGCCTGTATTGGAGGACAAATACATCAAACTACGTTGAAAGGAACTCAGTCCAATGTGCAGCTATGGAGATAAAGACCCATTCGGTTTTTAGTTTTATAGATAATGTTAAGCTCACTTGTTTTAAGCTCACATTAACATGTGTTAGTAAGTGAGTTACTATGAACGCTGCTCTGATCTGGAGTTCCTGTGCATGTGTACATTTGTTATTAATGTTTTGTTTCACTATGCAGTGACTGTGTTAAAGGTTATGAGTGATTGTTTAGTTATTGTTATTATTTTCATGTTAACATTTAAAAAGTATAGCTAAGCAATGGAATAAGTACAGAAAGGGAAAAGAAAAACAAGTTGACCACATCTTTTGGAAACCAATAAAAATAAAAATGCTATTATTAAAGGAGAAGAATACATATCTTGATGATCAGCGTCTTAAGAATAAATAAACAAAAATACATAAACTCAAAAAGAAGAGCAGTCCCTTCGAAGTAGGAATTCGGGAACACTCTTTTACGCCTTGTGACCGTAAGTTTGGTCTAATAAAGCAGAAGTTATATAGAATATATCGATTTTATTCTACATATGAAATCACAAACATCATCGAAAGTTACATCTTAATTTATTGTGTTATTAGTCAACACAGAAATGATTCTTTGTTATAAGGTGGCAAGAATATTACAAAACTGTGTTTCTGAAGAATCGGAAACCTGTTAATCAATAGATTCAGTTTAGTTATTCTGAATCCTACACAGCCTCCTCCATTATTGTCAATTCCTCCAGGATTCCTCTTCATCAATACTGCTGTACGTGTATGGGCAGGTGGGTGGGTCAATACTGCTGTACGTGTTTGGGCGGGCGGGTGGGTTAATACTTCTGTACGTGTATGGGCGGGCGGGTGAGTCAATACTGCTGTACGTGTACTGCTACATCTAAGTAGTGGTCGGCCACATCTTACGCTACAAACTTGGATGCAGCTTGTGGCGAGGTATCATGGGATAACGGACATGTAGTAGAATGCTCTACCCCTCAAACTATATGCATGGAGTATTATAGAGGTGTTGTGAAGGAAACCACCCAAGGTACAGCTATGTCTAAGTAGTGGTTGGCTTATGCTCATTAATGCATCTAAGTTATTTCTAGAACTTGCTAGAATACTTCATTAATTGTTGCCATGTACACACTTTTTAATTAAAACAGCCCGGAAGTACAGGGTCAATCTTATCAACCGCAATTGCCTATGCAGAGGGTAAAGTAGATAGATATAAGGAGGCTAAAATCAAAGACACTAAAAACTTGATACAATACATAACTAAACAACATTGCCTATTATATAATGAAATATGCCAGTGGGTCGTCGACAAAGAAAGTAGTGAGGATGAAGCATAAAATGATAAACTTTGCACAAGATGTTATTTTGATTTAGTTTGTATTTTTTTATTATTTGAAATAAAGGGTTTACTTGCAAATTTTGTTCTTATATGTTCACATTCTTATTGTAGATTCAATTTATGTATATGTATTTTAAAAATGTTTAGAAGCACAGGTTTAATATACAAAATAAAGTGATTTACAGAGAAAGGGCTTCAGTCCACAGAACTTTTTTCAACATAAAACCTAATTGAAAATATGCACTTTTAAGCAGGTAATACATGGTAATTTTGTTTAATTTTCGTTTTGTATACGTAAAAGTTTTTGTGTTTTTCCGAAAGTTATAACAAATGGACTGAGGCCCTTTCTCTTTCTACTGATTCATTTATTAATAGCCCGATAACCAAGGCAACTAAGAGACATACAGCTTTACGAGGATTCTGAATCATGTAGTTTTGGTCTGATTTTCAGCTAATTTGCAAGTCTGGTACTGGATTCTCTTCCCTACACAACATTCGTTATTTTATTTTAAAATAAGATTCTCTGTAGTTTTTCTAGTCGTGTATACAATTTTTTATATAGAAACTAAACAATTTTTTATTTTGTTTACTAAAATACAATACACTTTGTTTTTAAACAACTTTTTTTATTTTCATTTAGATAATTGTCATGTACTTTTCTAAAAAAGTAACTGAAATCACTTGCTTTTTATGAAAGTAATATTTTATTTGTATTACGTGAAATAAATTTTTATGACTTTTCCTATACATCACTCTGGCTTTTGTGCTGAGTTCTGCATATTAAATGATATCTATGTCAAGTGGGAAACCTACTAATTCATCATCTGATGACGTTTCTGTTTTCATAGGTCTTCCTACACAGCCTCCTCCATTATTGTCAATTCCTCCAGGATTCCTCTTCGTCCACTTGTCTTTTTACATTTCTCTTCTCCACATTTAGTTTATATTTTTGTATTATTTGAAATAAAGGGTTTGCTTACAAATTATGTTTGTATATGTTTACATTCCTATTGTAGATTAAACTTATGTATTTTAAAAATGTTTAGAATCATAGAATTAATATACAAAATAAAGTGATTTAAAGAGACACTTTCCTCTCTGTCTCCCTCTTTGTTTTCTTCCTCTTTTCCAGGATTATCCTCGGCAATCCTTTATTTTCCATCCTCTTCATATGCCCCATCCACTGTATTCTTCCTCTCTCATTGTCTTTTCTTGAAGTATCCCTTTCAATATCTCTGTTTATTTCGTTCCTAATTCTACATCTACGGCTAATCTCTATTCCTCTTAAAAATCTCATTTCTGCTGCCTGTAATCTGCTTAAATAACCTTTTGTCCATATCGATATAAGGGGTTTCCGCTCTATATAATGTGGACAGTTCAGCAGATTATATTAAAATAACAATCCTTCTTATGATTGTTTAATTTAACACAAGATAGGAAGGTGAAACCAGAAAATTACAAGATGAATGCTAGATTATACTGTAAAAATAAGGCCGTATTTATTTTTTCAAGTACAGATTTTAATCATAGCTATGTTGAAAAACAAATGCATTTGAACATTTTAATCTGAAGAGGAGTAATTACAATTTTCAATAGGCCTTCATTGATAAACTTTATTACTAATTCAATTGTTTCTTTAACACATGCAAACTATTTTAGCTTAAATATAACCCCAACAAAATTAATACATTGTCTAAAAACCAAAAAACAAAGTTCTTACTTGTCGCTTTTAATGGCCAGAATCTCATGAATCAACTCACGACCATTTCACCAGCCTCAATAGGCATTGTTGTTGATTACTCTCCTGTCATCCACGCACACATATGACATTGATGATCCTCCAGTCCACCTAAACATCGCCTTTCCTGGAATATATAAGTATTACCTTCTCACAAAGAAACATATTTCATGTCCATGACTCAATGGCCCAACCCTGTCTAACCACATTGGTGATTCACCTATAATACACTTTACGTATCACATAAATTACCCTTCAGCTCACCCACACCTACCAATGCATTATACTGTCACCCATCCTTGCATTCACCAAGATTATTACTATCCCTCCCACCTACACATACTTTATACTACATTGATGACACTCCTGCCCATCTATACACCACCACATTGATGACTCTCCTGCCCATCTACTAAGTTGATTATTCTCTTGCCCAACCACACACATACCACATTGATGACTATCCTGCTCATCTACTAAGTTGATTATTCTCTTGCCCAACCACACACATACCACATTGATGACTATCCTGCTCATCTACTAAGTTGATTATTATCTTGCCCAACCACACACATACCACGTTGATGACTATCCTGCCCACCTACTAAGTTGATTATTCTCTTGCCCGCTTACACACACATACCACGTTGATGACTATCCTGCTCATCTACTAAGTTGATTATTCTCTTGCCCAACCACACACATACCACGTTGATGACTCTCCTGCCCACCTACTAAGTTGATTATTCTCTTGTCCACTTATACACACATACCATGTTGATGACACTCCTGATCACCTACACACATACCACGTTGATTACTCTCCTGCCCACCTACTAAGTTGATTATTCTCTTGCCCACCTGCACACTACCATGTTGATGACACTCCTGCCCACCTACACACATACCATGTTGATAACACTCCTGTCCACCTACATACATACTACGTTGACGACTCTCTTGCACACTTACAGTAATAAGTTGATTATTCTCTTGCCTCCCTACACATACTAAGTTGATGATTCTCCTGCCCACCTACTAAGTGATTATTCTCTTGCCCACCTATACACATACAAGTTGATTACTTTTCTACCAACCTACACACATACAGTAAAACCTCACTAACTCGACAATCTGGGTAACTCAGCAGTCAATAAATGATAGGGTGCAAGTCTAGCTGGTTTTAGGTTATGTATATTTCGACTTTATGACAGCCATAACAAGCCTAAACTTGTTGGTTATTTGAGATTTAAGTGTAAGTGATACATTTATTATGTAATTCAAATCTATTGTTACTTCATTTACTAAAATAAATTAAAATTCCAAAGCTTTGGATAACTCAACAACCCCCAAACTTGACAACCTCTAGGTCCACAAAGTGTCAATTTAGTGAGATTTTACTGTACCATGTAGATGACTCTCCTGCCTACCTACACACATACCGCATTGATATCTCTCACTATGGATGGATAATGGCATGTGATTTGGCAAGATCAGATATTTTAGTTATTTTTATTGGCAAGGTGGCTGATATGCTTTTTTATCAGAGGATATACTACATTGTGTATAAAGGAAGTGGTGAATATAGAATTATCGTGTATTTATTTGTTTCTTGTAGTTCTTTCCAATATTGATATTATATTATAATACCAAAATTATATTATCATCTTCTTTCAGAGAAAAAATGTGTTAAAGATGTTAGAACGAGACTGGTGGGTAGAAACATTGCAAAGATCTTGCTTTCTCTCGGACTTTATACAAATGCATAAGAAATTGCTTGTTCTAACCGTAACGCTCAAGCCCACCAATGTAAAAAATGGGAAATCGACTTCTAGATATAATTTGATGCTTAGTGGGTTTAGTTTTAACACATTTCTTTAATTTATTCGTACTATGTACATTTCAATTTCATTAAAGCCGTCATCAGGTAGATGCAGTGCTACAAAAAATATATATTATATTTAACACCAGCTGTGAACAAATTGAACATAATTGTTTTATTTATATTTTTTATGGCCTTGCATGTAACTGATGATAGCTTCAATGAAGTTGAAAAGTACACAGTACGAATAAATTCAAGAAATATGTTAAAAGCTAAAATATTATTAATATTTTTATTCTATTATACACTCTCTGGAGGCTACAATTTAACTAAAAGTCATTTTTTAAACTTTTTGCACTGGACATCGTATAAAATGCAGCATTATATTTTTGTCATGTTACATCAACTTGTGCATAGGTTTAACTCATATGAGTGTTTTAGCTACGTTTATTTTGTATTTGTACCGTTACCAATGTTAAAATTATTTTATGATTATGTGTTGTTAAAAAAAGCTTTCACTAGAAGAATTATATTTGACATTTTAAATTACGCTGTTTGAAGGGTGTTTGTCCGATCAGCTCAGTTCAGCTCTGGATGGAGTTTAGTTCAACGTTTCGAAGCCACTGTTGTCATGAGTAGCAAAGTTAATTCTTTGCTGGGGGCATGGAAAAGTTAACAGCACTCTTGCTGCATGTCCGGAGCATTAATGGAAATTATTCCCTTATTTATTGTAAACTTTATCAATAAAGATTTTATGTATTACTAATCCGCTTTTTCGGCCAAAGATAATCGTACAAATTTCTACTCGAAATTTATACAGACTTCATTTTTAAAATAATAATTTATTACTCTTTAAAAAGAAAATCTTTATATGGTTGGTTTTAATTACTCTAGGTTGGTTAGTGCAATATACACTCAAAATTTGAATTAAAATTATCGCACAGTTTATTAATGAGTTAAGAAAGGCCAAATTAGCCACTTAAGGTAGCCATATAGTTGTAAATATGTTTGAATTTTCCCCCTCAACTCAACATATTACTATTAACAAGACAAATAATTTCATTAAAAAAATTTCAAAAATAATTTTCGATTGAACATCCTTAAAATGTTATTAGGCTTACTACAAATTTAGACATCCACTTTTTAAAATAAACATTTACATATAACTTATCTGTAAATAAAAGTATATGTAAATGTTTGGACATCTATACATATACATATAAAGCGTACAAGTATCTGTAAATAAGCTATGATGTTGAAAGGTTCGCAAAGTTGTACTTAAGCTCTTAAAAATACAGTAAGAACTGTCTATGAACTGGAACAATTTTCCAGTGGATTAATGATAATAAATAGCATGCACTGGTGGCGTAGTGCTGTAACCCAGCTACTTGGGGACAAAGTGTTTGGAAGATAGTAGGCAATAGGTTCAATCCTCAGTCCTCTTAATACTGACACGGCGTCCGCTCAGTGGTTGTTATCGACGTGAATACTACTAGAGAAGACTGGGGTGTCCATGTTGGATTGTAGTCAAGGTTCAGAAGTTGTGTAAGGAAGAGAACTGAGTGTCAGATTTGTCAGTTATCTGAAAATCAGACCAACACTACGTGGTTCAGATTCCACGTAAAGCTGTTGTAGGTCCCATAGTTGACCTGGCTATTGATAAATAGTCCTTTCTGAGTTAAGTCGAACTCAGATAGTAACAATGACTACACTCATTCGAAATCCATATTCGCCCCTATACTGACGATTGGCGTCTTAAGATAAATAAATACATATCCATCCAGTTATACCAATAGTGTCACATTATTATGTGTCACAGTTGCTCTTAGTTGTCATCATTTTCATTATTAGTCTTTATTATTGTTAGCATAATCATGAGCCCTGTTATTTATTGTTTGTTAAATATTATTGTGCTATGTTATTGTTGTAATTAGCACTCAGTAAATATAAAAACTGTTATTCTTAGATATAATGGTTAATATTGTATTCACTGTATCTACCATTGCATCTTTTGTAACTTGGAGTATTTCGTAGTTATATAAAAAAATAATACATTGCCAGTGGATAAAAATGATTATCTTCCACTTCTACATGGAAAAAATTAAATATGATAATGCTTTGTTGATGATGGAAAGTGCTATATTTTTTTAACAAACCCCAAGTAATATTATGAGTCTGCTTATTGGTTTTAACCCCATAAGAACAATGTTATTTGCAAATTCATATTTCTTTGTTATTTTTATTGACCAGAAGTAGTGTATGAGGTGTCATTTTAAACGTTATCATATTGTGTATTGTTTTTTTCTTTTGAAATTTGGAATATATACGCCTAGTTTTGAAAATAAAAACTTCAAACTTAATATTTTTTTCCATAAAACTAGTTAGAAATTCGCAAAGCAATTCCAACACGCAATTTCATTCTCCATCAAATGCAATTTGTTTGAAAAAATCTGTTTAAAAATAACTGTTCGATTTGGATATGCGTGATCATAAGTCCAGTTTCAAAATAACATTGTTCTTATGTGATTAAAACCAACGTGGCCGATAGCCTCTGCAGACTCTTAAGATAGCATCAAATTATTGACTATTGAAGACAAATTTCTTCGTGAAACTTGATTTATGAACAAATAAAAATGTTAACCAACCTCCAAATGACATCAGGATCTATAATAATAATCCCTGCCTTTTTCACTCAAATCAAAAAGTGAGTTAATTAGTTTTCTAGTAACCTCAAATGCCGTTTGTTGTTGTCTTGTCATTTTTTGTTTTTAAGTTCAAGTTAAAAAGTTATTTTGTGCCCTTTGTATTTTCAATTGTATCATCTTTATTTTACAAATTGTTAACTACGTATTGAGTTTGGTCTCAGAGACAAAATAAGCAGAGGTCACATCCAATAGTGTGTCGAGTAGTTATTTCTCCAGTTTGGCCAGCCAGCACCTTGTCAGTCCCTCGCTTACTCCCACCAAAAACACAAGGATAAACGTAGTAATAATTTCTACATGTTTAAAAAGAAGTACATTAGATGTAATCTATTACTTCCATTGAGGTGTTTACTGCAGCCATAAGAAAGCGACCTGTTTTCTTTTCCTCTGTGGTACGGGATAATTTGTTGGTTATAAGTAAGTATACTTGTATTGGTATCTCTTAATTTCGGTGGATTTGTTTGAAAAAATGTTAAGTTTTATTCTATTTCTCCAAAATTATTCAAAGGACGTAAAATATACATAAATTTTTTCTTAAGTTTCCTAAAGTTCTGTAAAGTAGTCCTATTTAATTTGAAATTTCCTTCATGAATTTTGCAACTATTTAAATTTTGTGTTAAAATGTTACTGTGTTTCTGGTAAGATTTTAATATAGATTAAATTTTTTTAATATTAGGTTATACCAGAGCTTTCACTTGCTATAATCTATTTTGATAAAATGCTTGAACAAAATTATGACACATTATTTGCTATGTGTAGAATGTAGATATTAATAAATTGTATTTTCATAAAAACACTGATCTTCATGATATGTGTGATGAGTGTACATGAACAAGTGTTTGTTACTAAAATCAACTGTTCCTTAGAAACAATCAATTATAAATTAATAGCCAGGGCAGTTGCTATTAATTTATTAAATTAATTAAGGGACCTACATTGTTACGTGGAATCCGAACCCACGTAGTATTAGTCTGACTTTCAGCAAACTGACAAGCTTTATCTATACTCAGTTCTCTTCTTCCATAGATAACGTGTATAATCAATACTTGTGTTTTATTTAGGAAAGGTGATTAGGATACATATATTTGTTCTTTGCACATCTAAATAATGATGACTGATAATTTACACACTCAACTTCACTGGAATATATTCCACTAGAAGGCTGATCACATTGTGCTCCCAATTATTTTTTACTTTCGGTCTCAATGTGGTTAGTGTTATCCATCATAATGAGTGTAATAGTCAAGTAATTATAAGAAAATCTAGGAAATCAAATTAAGTAATTTTTCAAAGGAATTTGTATTGCTTATACAGTATGTTACCGAACTTTATTACCACGGAGGAATTATTATTTTTAATTCACAAATATGAAATTTAAACTTACTTTCTCGTTAATACAAAACAATGTGTGTAATTTGACATACTTAATTGTCAATACCCACCCACCTAGCACTAAATTTACTGTGGAATTGACCCTCCTACCACCCCTACATTTAGAATGATATTGACCCACCCACTCAGCTCTAAAAGTATAGAGTAATTGACCCTCCCACCACTTCTACACGTACAGTGATATTAACTACCACCCAGCCCTAAAATTAAAGTGGAATTGGCTCTCCCACCACCCCTACACTTACAGTGATATTGACCCGCCCAGCCCTAAACGCACAGTGGAATCGACCCTCCTATCACCCCTACATGTACAGTGATATTGATAAGTTCACCATATGAAAAGGATAGCTTTTGTCAGACTAAGTTATCCTTTTCCTTATTTTTCTTCTCTCAATAGGTTATTTTTTTTTATGCAACAAACGTCAATATGAAAACTTGTTTGCTCTCTACACCAGTGGTGTTTATAAAATGGCTGTTGAGAGATAACGGTCCAAACAACGAAACAACTATGGTAAATTTAAGTGGACCTCCCGTGACCAACTGCGTTGAAAACAGAAGTGCTAACCACTAGACCAGCAAGGTAATATATACATGCAGTAGCGAAGCGTTCTCTTGAGAAAACTGGCAACTGCTCGACGCTAGCGATCCTAGTGGTCGTAACACAGAGCTACGGCATATCTCCGCTAGATAGCGTGGTGTAAATATTCAAATTATATCGTTTATTTGCTAAACAACCACTAGGATCGCTAGCAACGCTTGGTTGCAAGTACTGAAAGGCCAGCCGCACACTGACTCGAACAGAACCCGACGTTCCGTCGCGTCTCGTCTCGTTCGCTGGTGGCTGCAGACTGAATCGAACAGGTCAAGACGGAACGCTAGCCGTCACGGAAGTTATGTCTAAAGTCCCGCTTAGTACTCCAGAGTAGTGGACTCGTTTAAAAGTACAATAATACGATTGTTTTGGGGTTTTATAAAGTGTTTGCGATGTTTTGGCACGGTTTGTGTCGAGTACGTGCATGGCTTACTTTTAAGATTTTAAAATTAAGAAGATATGAAAGGAGGAAGAAGTATTGTGTCGTAAAACTATTAATTGTAAATAGAAAAAAACACAATACGGACAGAGAGACAGTAAACGGAATGAGATAAACCATTGGTTGCATTAATGTTTTGTCAAACTTATTTATAGCTTTTACTTTAGAAAACATTTGAACATAATTGGGAAGTTGAGAATGTAGTCCGGTGTACTTTTATTTTGATGATACAAATGGAGTTTATACAGTTTAAATGGTCACTTTTATAAAAATATACCACGGTTTTTATATGTAAACAAGTGTAAAGTGGGCTGAACATATATTGGGAGCACAATTGAACCATTGGAGAGTTAAATTGCATAATCAAATACAAATTTAATGATATGTAAATACCCGATAAGTTCATTTCCATTCCTATGTGACTCCATATTTTTCTGAATTAATTTTATGTTATGATGTTCTTTGAGTTTAGGGTTGTATAGAGGTGGATTGTTTTGCCATAAAATCTTTTGTAAAAAGCTTATCTACATTGACAGCAATTGACATTCCCATATCATCAATGTCTTGAGTCATTTTATAAAATTAAAAAAACACATATTCGAATAAAAATAATATGTTAAAACATCAATTAACTGCAGAACAATAAATTAACGTGAACATATATTTGTGTATCCGGTTGTCAGTTATAACATTGATTTTATACACAAATAGATTTCCCATCCAATGTTAAATTTTGAGTCTCAAAATATCAGCTGTTTTTGTGGTCCATTTTGGAGCGCTAGTGTAGTCCCATGTAAATGTAATGCAGTTTAAACAAGCTGTGGTTGCGGGCCTAGCAAAATTACTGCCACAAATATTCCTATTTGGTGGTTTATCTATTTTAGATTTATATAATCAATCGCTATACCTTAGGAATGGGAGTAGCACATGCGCAGTAAGTTTTGTTCGCTAGCGTCTGGTTACAAGACGAAACTTTAGGTACCTTCGTCAAGACGTTTTTTCGTCTTGTCTATGCAGTGTGCGGCACTACCATTAAAAACCGTGCAAATAGCTCCACCACAGATGTCTGAAGGCGTCTTGTCTTGTTCTGTCTCGTCTCGTTCTATTCAGTGTGCGGCACTACCATTTAAAACCGTGCAAACAGCTTCGCCACAGACGTCTGAAGGCGTCTAGTCTTGTTCTATCTCGTTTCGTTCTATTCAGTGTGCGGCAGGCCACAGACGTCTGAAGGCGTCTTGTCTTGTTCTGTCTCGTCTTGTTCTATTCAGTGAGCGGCAGGCCACAGACGTCTGAAGGCGTCTTGTCTTGTTCTGTCTCGTCTCGTTCTATTCAGTGTGCGGCAGGCCACAGATGTCTGAAGGCGTCTTGTCTAGTTGTCTCGTCTCGTTCTATTCAGTGTGTGGCAGGCCACAGACCGGAAGGCGTTTTGTCTTGTTCTATCTCGTCTCGTTCTATTCAGTGTGCGGCAGGCCTAAGACGGCTGAAGTATGTTTAGATTATGCTGTGACAATAGTCTGATTACTTGCCTCAAGTACTGCAACTAGCATAAACGTACTTCTCTAGGCAGTATTTTTAAATTGTTGATGAAGGATCAGAATCCTGTTAGCTGTGGATAGGCACAAATTAATGTAAAACAGCCCTTGTTCGATAGCCATTTCCAATATAGGCCAAGAATGTCGTTATCTGAGCCGGCAGACGCCAGGGCCTGTCATTTGGCGGGGCGATACTATCCCCTCACTTCCGTAACACCTAACTACCGATACCAGCACCAGGCTAATGGGTCAATGATTTGGTCGATCGTCCTTTGTTTGGTTTCCCGCTACACAATAGATCTTGCATTTTAAGACAGTCTATTAATTATTCTGTATTATAGAAACGTTACTTAAAATTTTACTCTCTCCCGTAGCGTTTAGCTTCACGAAAAGCTAAAATCGTTGTTTTCTATTTTAAGGATCATGTCCGTAAAGTAATTAAATCGCGACACTTGAAGTGTCATTTAATAAGCGAAGAACTTTTCTAGTAGACCATAAATTGATTTTTTAAAATCATTTTATGAATTAATTGTTTATACTTCATTATGAAGGGTTGTGGTGACTGTAACTGTTTACTTTCTCCCATATGCGTTAGCATAGAGAAAGTACTGTGATCGTCCAAAAAAATTTTTTTACAAGTTGGTCTAAAAATATATTTTAGGGCTCCTTGAACCCAAAAAAGTGGTTTCTTTGGAAAACAAAAGTTTGGGGTCTGTCTGTCTATGTTTGTGCACTTCACTGGAGACCAAACGGATAGATCGATTTGTATGATTTGGTATATTGGTGTATTTAGCCAATATCTCCAGAAAATGTTTTATTTTAAAATTTTTATTGGCAAAAAACATCAAAAATGTCTCTAACGATTTACAGTAAAGATGTAAATTACAATTAAAATAGGTTTAAATATTTTATTTATTAGTTACCACCCCACTAAGTTGGGGCTGGAGGCGGAAGCCACAACTCAAGTTGTTGAAGGTTGTTTTACATAAAATTTGACTATGCGATTAATTGAACAGCTGTTTTTGAAGATTATTTTTGTCCATACTTTTATTCAAATAAAATAAGTGTTTCATTTGTACATTCCTTAGAAATTTAATTAATTGAACATATGTTTTTATAAAAAATCTGACATAAAGAGAAAGGGAGAAAGTTAGTGCCAGTTACCTGGTACCATTTATTAATTCTATGCAACGCATTCTTATACTCTTTGACTATTTTGTCAATAAAATAACATCAAATAACTGAACAAACGCAACTGAAACACAGTATTGGCACAGTATAATAACACATTGTATTGTGGTATTGGATTATGATCTGGTAAACTGACAATCCTCCGATTTTGCTCTGTCTGAATGATGCTCCTCCTTTTTCCTCTTATGTCGCATTTTCAAATGCTTGTAAATCACTGACTGTCCCCAATTAGTAATCCTAATAACAAAAAGAAACTTCTTTTGTTGTATTTCTACAGTGGACCATCTAAGAAAATCATAACAATTGACATTCCCCGCCCCCATCCTTACTCTTCATATGAGAAACTTTAAAATGGCATTATTCGCGATTTAAAATTGAAAAAAAAATCATAATATCAACTCATGGACCACTAGAATGGTCATTTAATTATAGTTCTGAGTTCACTGTAGCTTTATAATCATACGAATAAGATCTTACTACAAATTATCACTTTAATGCAAGGTTGTCGGCTGCAAATACCATTATATTGAGGCTGTTTTACTAATACATTAAAACGTTTAATATTCAAATACTCGTGAAACTACTGTATTCAATTAAAAAACTTAGGTGACGAGAAGTTCCTGATCTGTACAGGATTGCCTTTTCGACTAAATCAGTTTCTTCATATTTCGGGAAAAAAATTCATCGCCCATGATATTGGTATTTACAACACCTCAAAGTATTTAAGATTTCCCCTTAATTTTAGGTTATGGTGGTTTTACTAGAATTCCAGAGAATACTGTTACTAGTAGATCCCAATAATAAAAACGCTATACTGTTGTATGTGTTTAGTACTATCAGTATAGCGTACTACACTATCTTTTCATACAAACCATCAACAGTGAGTAAATATAAAACGAATTAAATGTCAAATGCCACTCTCATGCTTGCATCTATGAGTGTACATGTGTAAAAATAGATTTTAGTGAAAAAGTTAAATATTTAGGTATATTCATTGATTCTGATTTGAGGTGGCACTCTCATTTGGAATTTCTTGTAACAAAATTAAGGAAAATCAACTATAGTCTCTACCACGTGAGAGGTTTTTTGTACCCGCTTGATTTACGTACATTGTACCACAGAATATATATTCTGTGATTGTACTTATCTTGGTTTGAATCCACCCTGAGGTATGGAATTGTACACTGGGGAGGTACTTTCAAAGATATTTTAAGACCACTAATTATAGTACAGAAACATGCCATTCGTATAGTTTGTAGCGTGGGAAAGTTTCATCCCTCTGCTGAACTTTTTAACTTTCTTAATATCATGAATTTCAACCGTATTTACACATATTCAATCTTAATGTTTGTCAAAAAATATAGTTCAATTTTTAATCATGTAAACGTTATTAAGTACACTAGGCATGTCAGTAACAAAATGTTGATTTTTCCTCTGTACAAAAAAGATACCAGTAGAAACCAATGTTATTTTCAATGCACTTTAATGTTTAATAATTTTTTTATAAATCTTAATATTAATGAAAAACTTTCTATTTACAAGACAAACTTAAAAAAATTACTTCAAACAATAGATTAGAAACCTTGTATATGCTCATTGAATCTTATTGTATAAATACATTGTTAGTATATTTATGGCATATCTTTAAATGTGTAATGTATATATTATGTTTCATGTTTAGTTTAAAATAATTAACAGTGTTGTGTTCCTTTATTATTTTGATGTAGAAGTAAAAAAGGTGAAGTAAGACTGCTAGAAGAGTAAATATTGTTTAAAATGTATTCTAGAATTTTATTTGGCCGAGCGTGCCTTGTGCACATGGCAAACTGTATTATATAAAAACCTATTATGTGAATAAAGATTTTCTTATTCTTATACTACATTTATATAGGTCTGAGTGTCCACGTCGCTGAAAACACAGAGAAGAAAGAAACAGGGCCCTCATCCAGTAGTGCCCTGAATGTGGCTCGAGTTAAGGAGTTGTCGAGTGGATATTGAGTGTGGTCACAGAGTAGACATAAGCAAAGGTTGCATCCAACAGTGTGCTGATTGTGTGTCGAGTTATTATTTCTCCATTTTGCCATGCAAAAGCAGGGCCAGCACCTTGTCAGTCCCCTCCCCTTATTCCCCCAAATCCTCAAGGGTAAACGTAGTACATTACTGATTACTACAGATTATATAGATGAAGATTTTTGTAATCTATTTATAACTGCCACTGATGCGTTCGCTGTGTACAAAAGAAAGCGACATCCGTTTCAATTATTTAAATTTATTTATTATTATTATTACTGTATAATTATTATTTTCTAAAAACAGAAATTTAGTATTCATGAGCCTACACCAATCGCCAGTAAGCTGACAGTAGGCTAGCTTCCATTAGTGGGGTTTAAAAGAAACAGACTAGGTAACTCAACAGTCCTGTCTCGTCCGCACTTTGCATAATGTAAGTCTCTCTGTACTGTAGCCACATGCAACTGGGCATTCAACTGCGCATCTAGCACTTAGCATAATGTAATAGTCTCCCTGTACTGTAGCCACATGCAACTGGGCATTCAACTGCGCATCTAGCACTTAGCATAATGTAATAGTCTCCCTGTACTGTAGCCACATGCAACTGGGCATTCAACTGCGTATCTAGCACTTAGCATAATGTAATAGTCTCGCTGTACTTTAGCCACATGCAACTGGACATTCAACTGGGCATCTATCAATTTGCATAATGTAAGTCTCTGTACTGTAGTCACATGCAACTGGACATTCAACTGCGCATCTAGTAAATTAAACTGAAGATGTGTTTTGTCGACGACGCCAACACCTACCACATCCTGAATTCATTAGTGACCAGTATATCCTTTTCCCGGCTTCGCTCTGATTCATCTTCGCTTTCCCACAGACTTTCTCGCCGGTTACGTAACCTGCGAGTGATATTGTTATGAATCTTCTTGTTTTACTGTAATTTACTGTCGACGCAAGGCTATAGTTAATAAATAGCCTTGCACTCCCTTCCTGTCAGGATCGAAATGAATTCTTCCGCTGTTTGTAAATACGGTAATCGAATAATAGCCTACGCGTAACTGGTAAGCATCACGCCCTAATTAAATTCACAACATGTTATGAATTAAATTTTAGGCCTATATGTGTATATTTCCCCCGAAGGTATCCTTGTCTTGATGTGGTGGTGGAGCTTGCGTTCTCTGACAACCTCGAGAGCTTTGCCGGCGGTAGCGTAGCTAGTGGTAGGGCCTCCTATGGCAGACAGGTCTTCGTGAGGTAGGATCCAGACTAGAAGGGATACCCTGGTCCTCCAGGTCGGGAGTTGGACGCTAAGTTAACAGCCTGCTCCGTAAAAAGAACTTATTACGCATCAGCGACAAAATGCCTCGGAAATCATTTGGAAATGGATGGCTATCTCAAATGGAATTGAGGTTCGGTACATGGAACATTAGAACACTTACAGTAGGTACCAAGAGTATGTGATGACAGGCGAGTACCAGGATCAGGCGAGTGACAGTCTTGTTTCGACAACAATAGAGCACTACGCTGCATTGTTGCTATAATGGCAAATCATTTAATTATTCTGCTTCGGAGCTTAGAATTTAAAATCAGACGCATAACCTATTATATGTATACACTGTACTATGAATGTGTTTGTGTAATACACGTGTGCACTAAAAGTAGGCCTATTGATGCTGTGTAAAAGTAGCTAATAGACAAACTTGATACTGAGTTCTTTCCCCACACAACATCCAGACTCTGACTACCACCCAACATAGACACCCTAGACTTTTCTAGCGGTGTCTACGCCGATAGCAACCATTGAGCGGACGCCAAGTCGGTAAGAAGAGGACCGAGCAAAGAACCTATCGCCTACAATCTCCACAATGGGTGAGGATGATTGCACTATCGCACCACAAAGTTTGTGATGTTGTCTTTGGCCTTCTTAGTGGGATCTGTGACTCAAAAATATTTCAGACTGTATACAGTTTGTTGTGTTAGGAATGACCCCAACACAAACAGTTTCAAACGTTTTGCAGCTGTTGGTTCTTTTAAGTTGCTAAATATAACTTCAATTTACCCCGCTGTGAATCAATTCGTTATGCTTACAATGTGACTTACTAATCTATCGTGTTTACATAATATTCTAATTTGGTCTCTGACTGATTAGCTTTCTCTTGTCAGATATTACTACCCTGATTACACTTCAATACCTGATCAAATCTATAAAATAACTAATTTATATAAACATGCTCATTTATTTCAATGGTCTTGTTCTATATTGTGTTCATGCACAGTTTATTAGCCAAAGTGCAGTTGCAACTTGTTATTTAATTTGATCATAAATTAGTTCTATTTTTACATGAATTTAGATTACGTTTCTAGGATACAAGAAAGATTTGATCTTTCCTCAGATCTGGCAAATGCTTCTTAAAAAGCGTTAAAAAATTATTTTCGATATTATGTACAAAACGAGCAATGTCACATCCAAACGTACAATTATGGGTAGAATACATACCAGTTCAATTAAAAGAGCTCAGCTAATTGTCATACCGAAACCGGGAAAGCCCAACAATCAACTTACATCATACAGGCCTATAAGTTTATTGCCATTCATTTCAAAATCGTTTGAAAAACTTTGTATCAGAAAATTACACTCTTTAAGAATACAAGAGAACAAGTCCACTGGGTAATTGAACCGATACGTCAGTCTTTAGAAAACCAACATTACTGCTCAACAGCCTTTTTGGATGTCAGCCAGTCATTGACGAAGTGTGGCCTGCTGGTTTCTTATACAAAATAAAAAAGTATTTACCCAATTCTATTTTCCCAGTTTAACAGATTTTTTCAAATTAAATATAGAGCTGCTCTTACTTAGTTGCTTCATACAGAATCTGGAATCCCCTAAGGTAGTTCTCTTGGGCCCTTTTTGTTCATCTTATAGTCTGCTGACATTAAATGAACAATCTCATCTTGCAACATTAGCTGATGACACAGCTATTCTGCCAATGCATTATGATCCTGCACAAGCATCTAACCACTTGCAACAAAGTTTAGATGATATTATCACGTGTATTGGTAGTTGGAAAATCAAGGTAAATGAAAATAAATCAACTTGAGTAAAGTTCTCGTTGAATCAAAATTCTCGCCCTCTAGTTTCACTTAACAATATTCTGTTACCACAAGTACCAGAAGTAAAATACCTAAGAATGCATATTGAGAGAAGGCTAACTTGGACATCTCATCTGGTTTAAGAGACAACGTTAAAATTTGGAAACAAATAAACTTGAATTTCAAAATTTAAATTCAAATTTACCTTGAAAAACAAATTGTTTCTGTTCAAAACTATTTTGAAAAAAAATCTAGACATATTTCAAACATAAGTATAATTCAACGGTACCAGTTTAAATTGTTTAGAAAGGATTTTAGAGAACCTTGGTTGTATCAAATGCAACTCCTCACCGGAAATGTAACAATAAGACAGGAAATGATCAGATACAGTGAACATTTTTTGTAAAATCATCCCAATCATGTACTGCCCGCGCAGAAATTTTGTGCACCCGAGTTTGACGGTTGTTTACTAAGAAAGTAAGAGGCTTGTGAAAATCCAATCACACCATTGTTTTCCTAGTTTAATTAATTATACGTTGTGACATATGAATTTTATAATTTTACTATAAGGTTTAATAATTTTTATCTTTTTAGTTTTCAGTTGGAACAAAAAAGTACCGGATGATCAACTAGTTTTCTTTGTACATAAAGTTTACTCCATTATTACTCAAAACCCGTAAATGTATAACATTTAAATTTTATTACGTGGTTGTTAGGAATGTTTCCTATACGTTTTATAAATGTTAGAATTTTAACTTGCCGAGGAAAAAGTTCTTATTAGTCTAATTCACTGAAACAACATTATATTAGTTTCTGGACATCGTAAAATAAATTACTTGATCTCGCTGTAATCCTTATGAAATGTATTGTTACGATACATTACTTTTATATGCGTAAGTAAATGCTTAAAAGTTAATTTAAATCTTTTAAAAATCACTTCATTTACTTACCCATATGAAAGTAATGTGTCGTAAATATACATATAATACGGATTACAACAAGACCAAGTAATTTATTTTACGATGTCTAGAAGCCAAGAAAACGTTGTTTCAAGGAATTAATAAGAACTTCTTTTCTTGGCAAGTTAAAATTATAAAATTTATAAAACTTATAGGAAACATTCACATCAAAAACGAATTAAAAAATATGTGTGTGTATGTGCGCGTGCGCGCGCGTGTGTTTTAAATTTACAGAGTTTTGAATAATAACTGTGTAAATGTTATGTACAGTGAAAACTAGTTAAAATTCAGCGGTATTTTTCCTGTTCCAACGAGGATAAAAATTACTACAATTTACATATATATAACTTCACTCACCAGTTTACACTCCACATGAGCTTGCAAGCCTGTGCGTGAACTTTAATCAACGAGTGAATTACCGACCGTTGGGGATTCGAACCTTGGAATTTCACCCCGCAGTCTGAAGGTTTGGCTACTGAGCTACCATAATTTACTATAATATACCACCAACATAGTATATTATAGTAAAATTAGAAAATGCATATGTCATAACGTACAATTAAAGAAGGAGAACAATGGTATGATTAGATTTGTCATAGACCTCGTAGTTTCTTAGAAAACAACCTTCAACGTAGTCTCTGCGCCGACAGGTAGCCGTGAACTTATTCCACAACTCTAATTCAGTTTATAGACTACAACAACCTAATATATCGGACTTGCAGTATAGATATGTATAATTGTTTGTTAGTGTTATATCTATATAAACTCAAAGCAATATTTTGTGCAACATTTATAACATTTACTTAATGTTCTGTTCATCAAAACGGGTTGTAAAGTAATTTCCTACATTGTCACATTTAAAAATGCTGTTGAACGGTTCGTGGTTTCATTTTCAAACCAATCAGCTGTTTCACAGACAATGGAAGCCACAGCTGGCAGCTACCGAACGTGTATATCATAGTTTTGCGGAACAGCTGGGCTCAACAAAATGGCAATGTATGTACCGGTATACACCAATGCAATCAAAATTAGCAACAAGGCATGCACCGTTTGCTGCATCCGCATGGAAATCGCCGTGGTTATGGAGCGTGAAAAACCCCTAGATACTCGAGGAAAACCGGTGGTTCAATACTTTAGCAAATATGAAGGTTTGAAAGCTAAATAAATTCAGAAATGCCATTTTATAAAACAGTCAAATACAAAATAGTTTTCTCAAACATAAGTGTTTCATACTTTGCAAATTGAGTTGAAACTACAAAGAGCTTCCGTAGCCCTAAAAAATTGAACTTAAATTAAAATGTCATAAATACCTCTAGCGGTAGACATTAGGATGAATCTTGCGTAGCTCTTGCCTCGGATGAGCAGAAAAAAAAAATGAATAACATACTGTTGCGTTTTATAACTTATTAATTATGTATTAAACCACTACGAAGGTGTTGAGGTCACCGATGATCAACTTAGGTAGTCATTGATCTACTTTGCAAGCTCATGATTATGTAAGTCATAATGAAGCCAAGAGTCCAATGGGGGTTTGGGGGCGAAGCCCCCAACGATCGAAGCGAATTAAACAAATAAAGTCGCTTGAAAATGAAGTTTGATTTCAGGATAGATTATTCAAAGGATAAAATCGTAGGAAAATCCGAAAGAACAAAATAAGATAGAATAATTTGCAGGTAGTATCGATATGTAGTAGCCGTTAAAATTAATTGTATACGACTGAAAGTGTATCGTTTAATTTCAATTCAAACAGTGAAATACAATGATTTTCATCAAAGCTGTAAAATTAAAAACATTATCACAATTATAAAATCTGTTTCAAATTTAATAATTATATGTAGAAGTGAATTTATGATTTTTAGATTGGAATAAAGAAGAACTCTCAATATGTGTAGTAAATATATAAATTTATATTATAAAGTCGTTGAAGAAAGTGTTTAAGTTTCCTAATCTGTTTCAACTCAAATGTTGTTCGAAATTAGATTTTATAATCATGTACCGCTCAACTATGCTCACTCCACTTAGTGGGTACTTTTGAAAAGTATACAACTCTCGTATTTCAACTAAATGAAACGTTTTGGGTGGTGTTACTACAGTACCTAAGTTCCGGTTGAATTCACAACGTATTCCAACCCCAAAAAACTGAAGTCATACTAAGTTGTGTTTTACAAAAAAATACCAACCAAGCGTTTTGAGTGTTTGTCTACTTTTTTTAGATGCTGCTACAAGTATTTGTTTGTATCATACTGAGAGTTTCAATTAGAAAATGAATAGTTTATTATTTCTGATTGATATTTCCAATGCTTCTAGTGTTTATCTTTATCTTACTGTACCACTTTATCTTCAGATGTTACTTACCACTTTATCCTACATATAAATTATAAATAGTTATTTCTGATTGACCAGACCATACCAGAATGAAAAACCTGAAGAAGACGTGAATTTTATTCATAGACGAAACATTTTTTTTTTTTGTTTTTAAACACTAGAAGCATTGAAAATCTTCAACAAATTAAGAAATCATGAGCAATCCAACACCATTAAATGGTAACTTTTAAAGAATAGTTTATTTCTCTTTAGGATTCTTAAAACGTCTTCTAAGAAGATGGGCTATTGAATTATAACCCGCACGATTAGCGTGGACTTACGCCCCGACTGTACAGTGTTGTTTTGAAGTCATAGCAACCAAGCAACGAGGCCGGCCCTTGCAAATTAGCACACATTTACATATAGTCAGATAGTCTGCGTTCGCTTGGCTTACCTGGAGTTCGTTAGGGCGGTGGAGGGGGAACCCTTCGACTCGACTCGGTCCGACTGACTTGACTCACTCCACTCCGGACGCTGGGGAGTCTCGGTGCGGATACATTCGCGGTCGTTGAGTTGCCAGTGTGGTGTCATTGTTGTATTGTGATGATGGTTGTTGTGTTTTGTGTGAGTGGTTGTTGATGTCAGCCAGCTATGTTACAAGTGCCATCGGAATCTGCGGCGAGAGCTCGTAAGGACACGAATGTCCAGGTAAATACAAACAACACCATCCACATGTTTATAGTAAGAAAAAAGTAAACCTTTGGTCAGGTCAACTGACGTTCAAAAAGTAAACCTTTGGTCAGGTCAACTGCCGTTCAAAAAGTAAACCTTTGGTCAGGTCAACTGCCGTTCAAAAAGTAAACCTTTGGTCAGGTCAACTGACGTTCAAAAAGTAAACCTTTGGTCAGGTCAACTGCCGTTCAAAAAACGTCAATTCTTATATGGGGTTTTCTTAGATTTGTTGAAGGCGAATTTTTTAACGATAAAGAATTGTGTTGTTAAATGAAATTCACGTGTTTTATGAGAAAACAAGAAAAACAGGTAGTCTTTGGAAACTATTGGGGTTTTATTTTCTTCTAATGAAGAGCTACAAAATAATTGTAGCACTCACTTTGTTCTGTGTCGTTTCTTTATTACATTTAGACATTGAAATTATTAAAGCTTCTATGTTTGTTATTTTACTGTGTGGTCATAATTTATGCCATATTTTAGAATAAAACGCAACCTAGGCCATTAATGAAAGATGTGTCTAAATTATTCCAGAAAAGTTGCTAAACTTCTGTCATTATATACCTTACAAATTAGAGGTTAGGTGTAATATACGTCGAATGAAATGAAATCGTTTTTATTGCTTTTTGACAATATGTACGTATTGTATAGCAACAGTCATATTATTAGTAATAGTGATCATACAAACTAATGATACATTAAGTGATGGGATAAAATAACTATAATAACAATTTCAGCAAAGTTTAGTGGGGGAGTTCATTCATTCATTCACTACAAACACTCTTCTAAAGCAATAACATTCATACAGGATCTCTCTGCAAATTAGGAGTCTGCTATAAATTCACCCACAGAACAACAAGTGAGAGCCACTAAGTAGCCTTTTAATCGAGACTTGAATTTGTTTAAATTTTGTTCCCTTTTAATATAATCTGGGAGAATGTTTAACATTTTGACGCCTGCTACAGACGGTTTGCGTTCCAGGGCCGATGTACGGTGCCGAGCCACTAAAACTGTGACTACTTCTTGTTTCGTGTTGATGGATGTCGCTACCTCATGTTAAATTACATTTGAATCTACAATAGAGTGCAGTCTAAAAAATTTAAATGCAAGGCAGCGTTAGCAAACCTAATTCCCTGAAGGACTGTTTGCATGACTCTCTAACTTTTAATTTGGAAATTATTCGGATTGCTCTTTTTTATAGCCGAAAAACTCTTTAAAGTTTGTCTAAGGAACATCTCTACCCCACAGTCTTACTCCGTAGGTAAGGTGAGGGTAAATGATGTAACGATCTTAATGTAACTTCTAAAAGCAAAACGTTCATTTAATTTGTAACTAACAACCTTATTACTACAGAAGAAAGATTTTCTGGTTATATTTTCTTACGCCTTTTGTCAAATGTATTTTAATCGTAGAATTGTGAAACTATATACTATGCTTACTTGACTGTTAGGATATGACATGATACACACAACCAAGTATGTGAGCTTGAATTTCCCATAAACCCTTGAAGACTTAACAATATATCATTCCTAGGAATCCAAGGAGACTTGCTGAAAAGTAATTGAATGGCGTTCCCGTCATCTATACATCCTAAGGTATCCTTGGATTTCAGATCGTACAATAGGCTTATCTCGTAATTTAATTTTATTGGTGTATTGTTTTAGTCAGCGGATGTGCCTACTTTTCTCCCCCCCACCATATATATTTACAAATAAAAACACGTTAGAAAAAATATGTTTAATTCCAACGCTGCATTTAAAAGTATGGGGTTTTCTTATTATCTGGTTTATTTCAATAGTTAAAACAGTTTTATTTAATGATCGTAGTTTTAAGTAAATTGTGTAAATCCTAACAACACCTCCAAAATATTAGGTTACAAATAATTGAGAAATGTGATATGATGGACAAAACTGAAAGAATTAACCCTCGACTACATTCCATCATTTGACCAACACAAGTTCTATCGTGGGGTCAAATCTGACCCCAGTTTTTAAATAGCTACTAAAAACCCTTAAATCAGTTTTCATAACTGTAATGCTAATACAGTAATTACTTTTATATTATCTTTTTTGCAACAGGAAATTTTGTTGTATTGCTGTATAAATAATTGAGTTTTAAGATGTTCTTCACAGCTCAAAAAACACAAAAAAATGCTTACGCTTAGTTAGGTTTATAAGAAATAAATACCTATATTCTTTTACAGATAAATATATAGTATAAGCAAATATAATATTTAGCAACCTGACTTCTTATCAGTAAAAACTACCTCTAATAAAATTCGCTCTCTTTCTCTGTCCAGTTTGCCTTGCTGTTTCTGCTTGCATATAACACGGAATGACGTTGCTATGGTTTTGCACACAGTCTATTTGCAAATAAAACTCATAGTTGGACGTTTTCTATTGAGCATAGCTGACACAATCAATATAACATTAAAACAGAAAACAGTTAAAAGATTCAAAGAACTACGGAACGGGATCACTGGTGACCCCAGGTGTTTCCGAGGCAGATATAGAGTGACCTAACGGAAAACAACCATAGATATGCCCCTTGAAGTGAAAAGAGATGAGACATTGATAGTGTCCACTCATGCAAGTACAAAAATATAAAATAAAATTCTCTCTCTGGACTCAAAATTGACCCCATGATAGTAGGTCAGGGATCCTACCGTATGACACCATGTTTATCATCATACAAGAATTTGCATTGTTTGTGAGTTTGTTTCCGTTTTTAGGGGGAAATGCAACCGCAGCTATCGAGGTGGTATGTTATTCGTCGACCTATTTACGTCATTCGATCTGTTGAGTCAGCACAGAACTCGACACCGGCTGTCAGTCAAAAGATAAGACAGTAAACCGTGTCTTGAAGTGTTTGTTTTGACAGTCTGCTAGATATCGTCATTGTCACCGACTTGATGTTGCAAAACACTGTGTCTATTTTTTGCCCCAAATGGATACGGTACGGACTGGTCTGTAGGCACAGCACTGTCAGTGGAAAATGCCAGAATGCAAATGGCGAAAGAACTTTTATTTTTTTATTTTTACTTAGCTACTATACTAACTCAACGTTAAAAAACAAATGATTAGGTATACTATATATCTAGTCTCTGTAAGATATTTCAAATTATAATCCAGTATCATCAAAACAAAGTCTTTGGAAAACCTTAAAATCACCTTAACAGGCCTTATGTAACTTAAAAATGTATGCAAACTATATTGAACGATAAATTGTCAGGAACGTAGAACCTTAGGAATGGAATTTGGAGAACCCCTTTTTAGTGGACTCTATGATTCAAAAGCTACCTTCCCTCTAAATATCATAAATATGTGTTCGGTGGTTCCGGAGATTTCGTGATGGATAACACAGTTTTTGTATTTTATATTTTAAGATTGTTGGTAACATATTTTATATGTTACGAGATTGGCCATATACGTATTGTGTATACAGAATGGTATATTTACGCTACTGCTATAAACAGTAATAAATTGTCCGAAAAGCCGATTAATGCACTGCATGGCTGGGAACCTGACTTGGCACATTCCCATCTCGAGAGGTGAAAGTATGAGCTGACACTTGAGCATGAATGGCCTACAAACATTGGCCTACAAGTCCGGTGATTATTGGTGGGTCGGTTAGGCAACAGACCTTCCCACCGTGGGAATGGCGGATTCCTTGTGAAATACCAATCAGCTGATTGATTCGAAGATATATACTTCAGTAGACAATGATAGACCTAATTACAGCATACAATTTGTGAAATTTCAAATTTCTTGCAGAGTTCTTTTCGTAAAATTAGCTCTGGGATCCCTCAGGGTTAGATATTGGTTCCCCTGCTTTTTCTGTGTATGCCAATGATTTTTCCAAAGCAAGGATAACGGTAGTCTTGTACGCTGACGTTACTGCAATGGTATTCTCTCACAAAAACAATATGGTCCTCTCCATCTTTAAGAAGCCCAACTGCTTCAGATAGTTGACTGGTTCCAAGCTAACGACTTAAAGTTTAATTCGAACAAAAATCAGTTAATTAATTTTCATTTAAACCATTAAAGAACTTCACAAATTGATTCATCGCACTTGCCTCCCACTTTCAGTCCAATTTCATGTACGCGGTTTTTAGGTGTTGAGGTTGACTCCAGTTTAACTTGGGTCCAGCTCATTAATTGCCTTCTCCTCAAGCTCAGCAAAGCCTTTTTGCTCTCATTGCACTTTCACATTCCGTGGATAACTTTGTTCATCGTCAGAATTATGCTTATTTTCACTCCCTAGTCCCTACTAACTTATGGCATAATTTTCTGAGGTAACTCTACTGACTCTTCAAGGGCCTTCCTTCTCCAAGAGAGAGCTATCAGATTTATCAAAAGCTGCAGCCAGGGAACCGTGCAAAAATTGATTCTCTTGTCCACCCATACACGCACAGTGGTATTGACCTTCTCACCCATCCATAGAAATACAGAGGTATTGGAACCCACATTGTTTCCATGCCTCTTAAGAGTAAGGATGGGCGGGTCGGTCAATACCACTTTACGCGCATTTGTGAACAAAACTTTGTTTTATAAGGTCGGTCTTATTATAAATGATAAACTTCCTGGTGAAGATTATTCAAAGCGCCTCGCCTTTGGAATGACCTTGAGGTTGACGATGTGAGGTGTGGTCGCTGATGGACAGACGCCATTTAATGGTTTGACCAGACCGGATTTACGGTTACAAATATTGTGTCGAAATACTGTAAAAACCTTTAAATCCACAGTCAATCAATGTAAAATGTTGCTTCTTGGAGAATAAAAAGTCTCATAAGCTGCACAGAGAAGAAAGAAACAGATGTCGCACCCAATAGTGCGCTAAATGTTTGTCGAGTAGTTAGTTTTCCACTATGCGATGATGGCAGAGCCAGCACCTTGTCATTCCCTCCCTTACTCCCACAAAATCCTCAATGTTAAATGTATTATTTATTACAACAAGTTATAAAGCTGTTTATAGTTGTAATATATTTATAACTGCCATTTAGGTGTTCGTTGAGGCCATAAGAAATCGACATGTCTTTCTTTTTGCTCTGTGGAAGATGTGCAGGCTGGAGAAACATAAAACAACTTTAATTTAAGAAAAATTCATCTTTGCAGATTTTTTATTTCATGTTTATCATTTTGTTTGTTTGTTATAAATTCCCCAATCCCCCAGACGATGTAACCGTGTTACTATAGAACAAATATCTTATTTTATAACTAAATGTGAAGTTATTAAAATTGAATTTAGTTATATAATTAACGATGTGATTACAGCTTCGGAAAATCGCTTAGCAAGAAGACATTGTGCCTGAAGACAATACTTAAACACTTTTTTTTTTAGGAAAAATGGTATTTCTGGGTGAAGGCTACGTGATGAACTGTGTACTTAAAGCTCCACCATAAATGTCTGTTTAGGGGAGAATAACATTTCAAGGAGAACGCTTAGTAACATTGGCTACGACAATTTGAGCGTTGATAGTAATAATAACTAACGCCAATAGTAGGAGATTGTGGAAGGAACCAGAATCAAATAAGAACGGAAGTATTAATACAAAATTAAATAAATAAATAAAAAGAAGTCAAAGGGAGGGAATACATTTAAGAAAAGTGAAGAATTTGTACAGTAGGCATTCAAGTGAATGGACTGAAGACTGTATTTATGGCTACAAAGTAAAACGATAACTTAGAATAGTAATATAAATTTAAATATAGCTGATTTAAATAACAAGAGGCCCTTCCTCTTAGCGCATGGGCGGTCATTAGCGTCATTGCCTATCCCTATAGAAACAAGAAGACTGGCCAGTCGTATGGGTTCCATGAAGCCGGTTTTCCCGTCTTATGAAATTAGTACTTATTGTATAGGAGACAGGCTTCCTCCACGAGTGTCGCGAGTGACGGGGTTGTCACACGAAGCGTGCTGGGGTGTCCCCCAGTATAAAATATAAAGCTGCATGTAATGACTCATACATACACTGACACTAAATGTTGAGGTATTTCTTAGTGTCCTAGCCCCAACATGGTGTGTTCTTGAATTGAAGTCTGAAACCATTATGAAAGTTCAAAAAAAGATAAGATGGCGGCCTTTTTTAGCCTCAAAATTGCCCCAATGCATTTCTTATGGGAAAATTCAATAAATTAGTTTCTTTTACCTAGCCCAAAAGGTACTTGAGTAAAATTTATTGAACTTCATGGGTATGCAGATGTAACAAATACGCAGTACGGACGTTATATCTGAATTTGTTTACTCCAGCGGGACTCCGGACCTGGATAAGTCCCTTGTCCTTGATTCATTCTAGTAAGAATACAGACTTAGAAGTAACATCACGTTTTCTCTCATTATTGTTCCTCAAATGTCTTAACATCGCTGAGGAGATTACGTCCGCCATTGTAAGTGAGTTGGTTCAAGTACAGAGGGGTGTTATCTATGGTAGGACACATTGTTCCCGGGGAGAGATAAAGTTGCGTTGTTATTGCTACCGGGCACGAAGTGCATTGATAACCCATTACACTCTTTTGGTACGTGTACTCCCAGAGGGGCCGCGACCGGTTCCCCGGAATGTCGCCGGCCGTAAACAAGTTCGGCAGGGACGTAGCTTACTTTGACGGCCGCTCACGGCTTCCTGCGGACTGCGTGCGCTCTTCATTCAAGAGAATTAAGGCCAGCTGCGGTGCTAATGTAATGTTTCCTTCCAAATAATTATCCTTGGTCTTGTAATTGAATCCCTTTTTATTTATAAAGAACTGGAATCTATCGGAACACGGCATGGTATTAATAATGATTATCACAACAGGCATCGAACTCCGGACAAGGTCGATATATTCTTAGTTGTCCAGTTCGTTGGCCCCTATACGAAGAGGATCGAAGACTGTAAGTTTAAGGTGGTCGAAAACTACCTGTGTTTGACTGGAGTTGCTGAAAATATCGCAAAAAGTACAATAATGTCCGATGACAAAAGAGAACATACATTATATATACAATACAATACATATGTGGGAAAAAATGCCTTCCTTGTATTTCGTAATTTGAAAATATCACATTTTACAATGTATCAACAGACGCCAACACCTCAAATCTGAAAGAGACCTATTGGAGGGAATAGAGAGTTTTACAAACTATCTACAAAATTATTTTCAATATAATAATAAAAAATCAGAAACACTCCTTTCTTAAATGTTTTAAATGTTCAAGGCATAAGTTAAAAGTATTCCCTATTTATTGAATCAGTTCATTAATTTATAATATTTCATTTATCAAATGAATGTTAATGTAATATACTAAACCGTTGCTCGATTATAATGTTCAAGATAAAATAAAAAATATAAAAAACAATACTAAGTTACAACAAATTAATCAACCATATTAATTATTATTCTTGCTATCACGCATAATACAATTTTACTAACTAGTTTTTCTTTTTTCTTTTATGAAATATTCAATCAGTTATGATTGAAAATTGTAAAATATACTTCCAGCGTGTTTACCAATACGAGTGATCTGGAAAACCTCGTCAGATAGTAAAAATGAAGTGTTCACCTGCAAAATAATAATATCTCTAACAATGCACTATGTAAACGGTAAGTATGAATTTGGCCGACATGTTACTGGAGTCTGATAGAATTATCCAAAGCAAGCTGTAGTCTAGAATCACAAAAGTTAGAATATATGCAGCAATTTTATAACCTGTTTTCAGGTGGGTCAGAAGTCTGGGCGTAAAAACAAAACAAGAAAAAGCAGATAACATTTGAAAATTAAATACTGACAAGGACATATCTGGACCAAATTGTGAGACAGAAGTAAGATGAATAAAGACAGAGAATTTAGAGTATATGTATAATAGGCGTGGTTAAGAGTTGGAGAATAAGATGGATGGATCATAACAAAAGTAGAAAAGAGGATAGAACTGTTAAAAAGGTAGGACTGGAAACTGAAGGAAAATGCGCCCTCTGAAGACCAAGGACGATCAAGTGGTAGGTGAGAAAACTGGGTGGTGACATAGAGATGGCAGAAGACAGAACAATGTGAGGACAACTTGTTGATGTGGCTAAACTCTGTATTCTAAGTAAATTCTAGTAAAATTACTATGAAACCAAATATTCTGTGCTGAGATCCAAATCCAACTGGATTTGAGTGGTCACAGGAGTAGCTAAAACCAAGTAAACCGTAACCTAACCAATAATCAAACTATATTAAATACCTAAAAACTTAAAATAACATTTTATACAATTTATTTTATGAAAAATAAAAAACTAAATTTAGTACATATTATAAGTTAATTTATACGAAAGTAAAAGCTTAAGAATTTATATACATTTATTACATAATTGAAACAAACTAAACATAATAGTTGTAAATCTATAAAATAATAAACAATAATAAAGACTTTTCAAAAGTAATACTAAAATCTGAATAAGGATAAATATCCAAGTAAATTTGGATATTTAATTTATCCAAGTAAATTGGCGGTGAAATGGCTCATTGGCTAACACTTTGTAAAAATGCGTTTTATTTGGTTTAGGTACAAACACATTACATTTTCAATTCTCAGTATCTATTTTTCGGTTTCTTAAGTTTGTTGCAGTGGGTCTTTAATTTTACAAAGAGTGGGTTTTTATATAAAACCCACTTTTAACGTAAAGTTATAAAAAATATAAAATATTTGTAGAATTATAACTGTTTAATTACCGAAGGTGCAACTTTTTTATTTAAAAATAACGATTAATTTTGATATAAAGAATCGATCCTTTAAGAACTAATCAACTCTACAAAAAGTTATTGGAGAGTTGAATTTTACCAAAACGTGTAGGCACTATAGATAACAAGTTGAAACTCTCAGTGACCTAATTTGAGACACAAAACAACAAGTGAGAACATACCGTAAGTGACAGGTTGACTTTCTGAACAAGTTTTGGGCCCCCATCAGTGCACCACGTAGTCCTGCTGCGGCTCACAGGAAGTGGTACAAGATAATCAAGCGCAGGGGAAATCACGGTTCCATTTACATTATGTAAGATATGCAAGTCATGGTATGTTAATCTCGAATACTTTCTCCTTATCACAATCGACAAGAATAGATTAACAATTCTTTATTTGTTCTTAAGACGCCGATCGTCAAGTTATGGGCGAAAACGGATTGTGATGGGTGTAGATCATTGTTACTAAGGCCGAATATTTATTTATTTTAATAATAATAATAATGCAACATAACAGGTTAACATACCCAATTACAATGTGCATTAATAAATTAAACTACAAAACTAAATGCAGCACTAATAACCATGGACAGAACCCGAAACTAACATGCATTAAGAGTACATAATTCAACAGCAAACGTACGAAAATTATATAATAAAAATTTAACAATTGTCCAAAACAATACAAAATACAACTTATAATAAATGTAAAACAGTAATAACAGTAACTGAAATAACTAAGAACAATAATAACTAAACAGTAAATAACAATCATATAACAAAGTAAATTAAATATAAAGCGTTAGGTAACAATAAATAATAACAAGGGATAAACTATGCAAAATCAACTTAATCTGGTTCAATGAATATCACCAACACAATCACTATAAAAACATAACAAAGCAACAAATTATGACATAGAGAATAAAACATTAACAATTATTTTTAAAGACAATAACTTTTCCTTAGAAATATTCTTTAGAAAGTGTCATTAATTAATAGCCCAGTGACAAATGAACTGTGTGGGAGTCAACTGATTCCTTTAAAAATTTATTATGACTGTTTGGGTTCGAATTGAAAACTTTTAGGTTATGAAGCTGGGATTTAACCAACTACGTTACCGACCAATTTAAATATCAGTGTTAATTAGGCCACAAACAAGTAAAATGTTACACAACTTTAAGTTCATTACGATATACAGTAAGTACATTGTAATAACAAGTAACACGTGTAAGTTGGTAATTAGTTTTGTTCACCAAGATACCGTTCACAGACGAAATAATTTTACAGATAAATATTCCTTCATGACATTTTTGCACTGGTGGTGCAGTGCTGTAACCCAGCTACATGGGGACTACGTGTTTGGGAGATTGTAGGCGATAGGTTGGATGCTCGGGCGTCTTAATACCAACATGGCGTCCGCTTGATGGTTGCTATCGGCCTGGACACTACTAAAGAAGTCTGGGGTGTCCATGTTGGGTGGTAATCATTTTGCGGATGTTGTGTGGGGGAGATAACTGAGTATCAGGCTAGTCAATTAACTGAAAATCAGACCATCACTACGTGGTTCGGATTCCACGTAAAGATGTAGGTCCCTTAGTTGCCCTGGCTGTTGGGCTATTAATAAATTGCCCTTTCTGAGGAACAGTTGAACTCAGATAGTAACCAGACTACACTCATCCACACCCATCCTACACTCATATAACCATTCATATTCGCCTTAAAATACCAACAACGTTGTGTCGGCGTCTCATATGTAGGAATAAGAATAAGATAATTAGGGAGCTATTAATGTTAATTGTACCGTGTCTTTGGATTGTTTTTTAACAATAAAAATTTATAAACCAAAATGGATTACTAGTAAAAATTATGATTAATCGTAATGTATAAAATACAAAAACTCTGTTTTCGCCCATTACGAAATCTCCGGAACCGCTGGACAGATGATGAAATTTGGAGAGAAGTTACCTTTTTATCATAGAGGCACATTAGGAAGTATTTCTCGAAATGCCATTCCTAAGGTGTAGAAATAGCCCATCAACGTTTCCTTTCTTCCACAAGAGTAATATTAGCGTTAATTGAATTTAATGATCTATTTCAAACTGCTGATAAAAAAAACGTAAATTTTATACACGTATTTTTTATTTGGCTACTTCAGTTTCCGTTCTGAACTGTTTAAAGTCAGTGCTACTAAATGTGACACGACTGCGCCACTTATCAAGGAGAATGGCAGTGGGCAGAGCTTTTATATTGATGTGATTAAATTCCAAAATTCGGGAATGTGCCTTCTTATATTACCAACACAACCTGGATGTTTCGTGTATATTCTATTGACTTTGTCAGTACCTTCTTATACCTTTCTCCAAGTCGTGTCTGTATCTCATAGATCTATATAACGATCTCTGCTGTATCATAAACAACCCCCCACCCACGGACTGTGCCTTCTTATATTACCAGCACGACCTGGATGTTTCGTGTATATTCTATTGACTTTGTCAGTACCTTCTTATACCTTTCTCCAAGTCGTGTCTGTATCTCATAGATCTATATAACGATCTCTGCTGTATCATAAACAACCTCCCACCCACGGTCTGTTCTAGTAGGGTGGTAGATCTTGGAAATTTGTGAAGTGTTTGACAACTTTAGCTATCGGTACAACTTCCATTACAGTGCATAAAATTAAGAAATTAATTTTAAGATCATGTCATCACTATAACACTTAAAGCTCACAAAACTCCGGCTGCCTTTGGTTGGTCCACTTCATCCTTCTCACATGATTTTTAGCTTATTGTTATTAAATTTTGTTTATTTTTTACATTTTTCCCTTTCAATAATTTCTTGCCTTCCATATTATTATTATTATGGTCTAATCGCTTTAGCGTTTTCAAAACTCGAGATTTTGTTTATAACAACTAGGCATCATTAACAAGCTTATTCATATTGCAATATATATGAAATTTCCGTATGTTTGTGTTCACAAAAACTTTAAAAGTAAAAATGGATTCACTCGAAATTTTTACTCAACATTGCATTTAAAAACAAAATTGTTTTTATATAATTATTATTTTATGAAATTGTAAATAGGAACAGGGAATTTCAAGCGTTTCTCGACCAACATACATTTCATATCTGAAAATAAACTAATACATACATTTCCGTGCTGAAAAAGTGCTAATATGAACAGCTGATTTATCTGCATATTGCATCAAAATTATATCCCGTAAGCTTATTACTGTGGCCAGATGATTGTTTATGCATAACAATAACTCCAAGTTACTTTATTTAAAATAAAATCTAAGCCACAGCAGAGCATGGCCGGGTTTAGCCGACAGCCCTTTCTTCACTACGGGGTAGTTCTCTACGCTCGCTTACCCTCACATTCGTGGTTCTTTCTAAACTATTATTTCAATACAAAAATGCAGTCTGATTCTGTCCTCTTAGATAACGAAGTTTTGTAGTCCAGGAAACCCTATAAGTCTACCTTAGATGGGTGCAAAGTGGTGCAGTCATGTCAGAGTTCGTAGAAATCCCCTTAAACATTTCATAATATAAACCAAAGTAGCAAAGCTCATGTTTATGTGTTTTGTATCAGCTGTTTCAAATAAGTTATTAAATTAAATCAATGTAAATGTTACACTTTTGGACAAAAGGAAACGTCTCTACCCCTCAGTAACGGAATTTCGAGAAACCCTTCCTTAGTCTGTCTTTGTGATACAAAAGATAACTTCCCTTCAAATGTCATCAAAGAAAATTTTCCTGTGGATCCGAAGATTTTGTGATGAGTGAGTACATAGTTTTTGGATTTGATGTATTAAGGAGAAGATAAGCTACACCCTTTGTAATAATTTGAAGAAAATAGAATTCGTTCATTCATTTATCCGGTTAAATGTTTTGACTAGGGTGTAAAGTGATCAATCTTACCATTACATTACACAATTAATTTAATCCTTTTCAGTATGATGTTTGGTTTGAGCTGTCACCAACGTACACTATAAGCCAATTACATCGCATTGTGGATGTTCAAGTGCGGAACATCACTGACCCCACCCCTTCGCCATGGCCCACATCTGGATCAACATCTCCCGCTAATTGATCTTAATGTGTGATTTTTGCTCCCGTCAGTATAAAAAGCGACGGTTGACTGACTGTTATTGTAGCCATTAGTGGTTGAAAAGTTATAGGGTAATATTGTCCTCCCCCTTTGTAAACATGAGCCGAGGGGGGCACAGCTGTGCCAGGAGGGGTGGCCAGAACGGCATCCCGTCACGAGAGTGTGGCCCACTGGGCTTGTTGAGAAGTTTGGATTGTCTGAGTAAAAACCACCAAACATCTATGAACAGAATGAAGTTCTTGACTGTTTTTATCGACTTTTTCGACTCATCGGAAATTCTATCCCTCACTAATTTATCATACTTTGAAAGAAATTTATTATGTTCTATCATACTAAGTCGTTCTTATTGAGGTAAATTGAAGAGATGTCCCAAAGACAGGGGTATAATATATTAAAAAGAAGTGTTACAAATTAAGGTTAGTTTGTAGAGAGGACTGTCTAGTGCTAAATTCGCCTTAAAAATGAAGTAGTATTTCATTTCATTAGGCCCACATTTTCCGAACAACAAACCTAGTTTATAAAAAATTACAAGTGAATTGTGTAAACAATGCGTCAAGAATAGTTTGAGAAATCGCCTGGTCAAGTCTGTTGATGGTAACGAAAAATTTCTGCACTAAATTGCAATATTTCAGTGAAAAAATCAAATCAACATGGCTTTGAAGTTGTATGAAAGGTCTTTGACATCTGTCGAAACGATCAACCAGAACGGAAATAGATTGCAAGAAACCTTTTTCGGCATCTCCACTAGACTGTGAAGTAGAGGTTGACTTCCTCTAGAGAAATTAGCCTACATTCCTATTGGCGATTCGTCCATTCACACGGGTCACACCGACGTGACGTACAAAGGCGTGAAATCAACAGAATCAGCCGTTTTCGCGCCGCATTTCCTGCGCATTTCCGTCGGTCTCGGGGGAACCGTGTGTGTGCAACGGAACCTGATTTGTTGGCAACTAATAGTGAAATCCGCCTAGAAAGTGCAGTAGTTACCATGCAACTTTGGATCCGTGATCTCTTGACCAAGGTCCCAGACAGTGCAGTAGTTACGGTGCAACTTTGGATCCGTGATCTCTTTGCCAAGGTCTCTGGTGCAGTAGTTACGGTGCAATTTTGGATCCGTGATCTCTTGACCAAGGTTCCAGACAGTGCAGTAGTTACGGTGCAACTTTGGATCCGTGATCTCTTTGCCAAGGTCTCTGGTGCAGTAGTTACGGTGCAATTTTGGATCCGTGATCTCTTGACCAAGGTCCCAGACAGTGCAGTAGTTACCGTGCAACTTTGGATCCGTGATCTCTTGACCAAGGTCCCAGACAGTGCAGTAGTTACCGTGCAACTTTGGATCCGTGATCTCTTGAATAAGGTCCCAGACAGTGCAGTAGTTACCGTGCAACTTTGGATCCGTGATCTCGTTAACAAGGTCCCAGACAGTGCAGTAGTTACCGTGCAACTTTGGATCCGTGATCTCTTGACCAAGGTCCCAGACAGTGCAGTAGTTACCGTGCAACTTTGAATCCGTGATCTCTTGAACAAGGTCCCAGACAGCGCAGTAGTTACCGTGCAACTTTGGATCCGTGATCTCTTGAACAAGGTCCCAGACAGTGCAGTAGTTACCGTGCAACTTTGGATCCATGATCTCTTGACCAAGGTCCCAGACAGTGCAGTAGTTACCGTTCAACTTTGGATCCGTGATCTCTTGACCAAGGTCCCAGACAGTGCAGTAGTTACCGTGCAACTTTGGATCCGTGATCTCTTGACCAAGGTCTCTGTAAGTGCAGTAGTTATCGTCCAACTTTGGATCCGTGATCTCTTGACCAAGGTCTCTGTAAGTGCAGTAGTTACCGTCCAACTTTGGATCCTTGATCTCTTGACCAAGGTCTCTGTAAGTGCAGTAGTTATCGTCCAACTTTGGATCCGTGATCTCTTGACCAAGGTCTCTGTAAGTGCAGTAGTTACCGTCCAACTTTGGATCCGTGATCTCTTGACCAAGGTCTCTGTAAGTGCAGTAGTTACCGTTCAACTTTGGATCCTTGATCTCTTGACCAAGGTCTCTGTAAGTGCAGTAGTTACCGTCCAACTTTAGATCAGTGATCTCTTGACCAAGGTCTCTGTAAGTGCAGTAGTTACCGTTCAACTTTGGATCCTTGATCTCTTGACCAAGGTCTCTGTAAGTGCAGTAGTTACCGTTCAACTTTAGATCCGTGATCTCTTGACCAAGGTCTCTGTAAGTGCAGTATTTACCGTTCAACTTTGGATCCTTGATCTCTTGACCATGGTCTCTGAATTTTGAAATTGCATAGCGTTCATTCTTTACTTAAGAGATGGTTATAAAATATTTGCTACCGTTGTAAGATTATTGTGCACATTATGCCATTGTTATTTTAAGTACAGAGAGTGGCCACAACGTGTGGATTTCCGTGAAAAATAAAACAGAAAAAGAAAAACCGAGTAACAACAAATAAAAATAAAACAACAATTATACTTAACCTTACATACATAGGCAGCTATGTATGTATTGCTTAAGGAAACTGTAATATGGAGTATAAAAATCTAAGTCAAAGTGCAACAAACAAAAAAGTACCAATAATATATAAAATATATAAAAAACTTAATTTGAAACAATGAAACACGCCACTATCAGCATCTTCACATAAATAAAACCATAAAAAAGTCTGATAAAAAGCAATTGGGATGTTATAAAAGGATAGGTGACACAACCTTTTTTGGTTCTTCCTCATTCCAAATCTGTATTGTTAATACGGATACATGGTTATTTAGTAGTTTTTATTTTCTATTTTTCAACTTGGTTTTAGGTAATTAGGTTTGATTCCTTTAAATAACAAATTATGGGCTGGTAATTTTATGTACGAAGCTATATTAGTTTTTTTTTTTCTTACTTTATGATTAAAAATAAATGTAATACATAATAATAATATAATTAAAATAGACAAATAGGTTTTCATAATCTGCCGAACAATTGTGGATGATTTTTACATTCATCACAAAAATATAACAGTTACCATAAAATACAGTTACTAATCGTTATTTTGCTAATATTATGATTTATACTAATATAATATTAATTGTATAAAAACAAAGATAAATTATTAGCTCTATTTTAATCTGTGTACTCTAAAATTGATGTTAGTATGTCGCATCAAACAAGCTTTAATATTTCACACTGCTATCTTAGAATCTAAGGCTAATTTTTACCACGTCCTAATGAACCAAGATATTTTAGTTTTTTTAGTTGAGAAATATGATTTATAAATAAAAACACTTATTAATTGTGAGAAATTACCTAAAAAAGGAATTCCTAAACAAGCAATTTTGTAAAATACAGTTTAACACAAGTTTAGTTTCATGCACACGCCAGACCCTAAACTGTTGTAACAACTCATGTTTTATTTATATACTTTCTTGTCATTTATATTGTGTCTGTCTACAATTTAATATGCTAAAGTCCAATTTATGTGAATTGTCACATTCTAATGCATGCAAGTTGGACTTTAAAATAATTTCTGCGTTATAACTGCATTTTTGTATATGTTATGTAGCATTGTAAAATTACATGAATGAATAAAAAAAACCTGTACCTTCATTTCGTTCCATAGTTTTATTTTTAAGTTATTAAAAACATAATAAATAAAAAATCAAATATAGAATAATTTGCCTGTTTATGATTATTTGACTTAGATTTTTTACTATCTTATTTCGGGAGTGGATTACATTAGATTAATATATATATTAAATATTTCCCAAATTTTCAATGTTTATTCTAAAAAAGAGTATAATTTTAGTTTTATTACATAGAAATAATTAAAACTACACATATCATTGCACACTATTTTATAATCAAAACCTTATCTGTATACTGTAACCCATGATTATAGAAACTTACACAGCAGATAGCTCATGTAGTAGGAATAGTTTGCCAGTAATGTGGTTAGTTTCTGAGGTCTGCCACTACAGCTGGTTTAAACTGCATTACATTTACGTGGGACTACACTAGCGCTCTACTATTGGACCTTAAACAGCTGATAGTTTGAGGCATAACATTTAAAATTATTGAACAAGCTATGTGTGTGTTACAATCAATGGTATAACTCAACCTAACCCAATATATTTTCTAAATATATCTAGGCTCTCTGTTTTACTTCCATTGTTGGGTTTCATATAGATCAATATCAAGTTGTATACCTATTCCAAGAATTGGCACAATCCTTACCCCATATCAAACACTAAAAAAATAAACAATGAAAATTACCAGTTTGATTCCCAAATACGTTTTTTCCATAACTAAAAAACTAGTAAGTTAAAGAAATGCGGTTTTTACCCAAATATTTTAAATTGTAATTTACACATTTCCTGAAAATTTAATCTAAATCGTTAGTCATTTTTAAGAAAATTCCATTTTTGTATGTTTTTTGTCCATAAAAATAAAAAAGACTAAAATTTCAAAAAATTAAAAAAACGTTTTTTAGATATTGGCTAAATACACCAATAAACCATAATGCATCCGTTTGGTCTCCAGCGATTTGCACATACATACGTACAGACACAAAAACAGTTTTTTTCGAAAAAAACACTTGGGGGTTCAGGGGATCATAAAATGGATTTTTAGACTAACTAGTAAAAAATTTCTTTTGTTACGATCACAATACTATCTCTCTATGCTAACGCATATGGGAGAAAGTAAAAACTGTCTGAGCCCTTCATTGAACTTTGTAGACCGAAAAAGAGAGCGAAAGTATGGAAAATTAACGTAAACATTTTTTCAAATTACGTATCAAGACATTCACAACAGTTTGATTTTATTTTGATTTGATTGATTGATTTTAGCACTTTTTTCAACAGTTTTGCTACGTACACGTCGATTAGTTTCGCTCGACATGGATCAGTCAAGGTCACACGTCGACAATGTGTGTGGTGTTATGCCGCGGTTTGACCTTGAATCCCTGTTTTCACGCCTGACGAACAATGTAATGTAATGACACTTCACTGGTCACACGGTTAGATCCCAGAGAGGGATTTAATTGTCGGCACGATACAGTGCACTCTCGTGCAGGCACATGCACATGCATCCTCTCGCAGACGTGCAGCATCCGTCACTCTGGTTGATAAACCCGGACCTACATTAGCGACACATACGTTGACTGTTGTTCAGAAATCTACAGACGTATTGATGAAAACCTCACTTTTCGGTGCAAAAAAGGTTGTTTTCTAAGGAACTAAGAGGCCTACGAAAAATCTAATCGCACTATTGTTTTCCTCCTTTAATTGTACGTTATATCATATGCATTTTAAATGTTACAACAAATATTAATTATTTTTATCCTAGTAGAAACTAAAAAAGTAGTGGAATTTTAACTAATTTTCACTTTACATCAGCTTTACTCCGTTATTCCTAAAAAAAACAGTCCAATGTATCGTATTTATATTTTCATAACTGGTTGATAGGAATGTTTAATATAAGTTTTATAAATTTAGAATTTTAACTTTCCAACAAAAGGTGTTATAAATTCCCTGAAACGTTGTTTTCTGGGCTTCTAGAAGTTTTAAAACTGATAACTTGGTCTTGTTGTAATTCTTATGACATGTATAGTTAGGATATGTTTCTTTCATTTGTGTAAATAAATGCAGTATTTTATATTGATTTAAATAAATTTAACTTGATCAATTTATAGTTATTTTTAACTGATTTAAATCTATATAAAATCATTGCATATATCTACACATATGAAAGTAATGTATCCTAACTATACTTGTCATAAGAATTACAACGAGACCAAGTAATCAATTTTAAAACCTCTAGAAGCCAAAAAAAACAACGTTTCTGGGAATTAATAATAACTTTTTTTGTCGGAAAGTTAAAACTCTACCATTTATAAAACTAATATAAAACATTCCTATAAACCAGTTATTAAAATATACATACGATAAATGAACGGGTTTTTTTAGGAATAACGGTGTAAAGTTGATGTATAGTGAAAACTAGTTAAAAGTTCGGTACTTTTTTTAGTTTCTACTAGGATAAAAATAATTAAAATTTGTTGTATAAATTAAAATGCATATGTCATAATGTACAATTAAACTTGGAAACAATGGTATGGTTAGATTTTCCGTAGGCCCCTTAGTTTCTTAGAAAATAACCTTCAAACTCGTGTGCACATAATTTCTGCGCCGATAGTTAGCGAGCGGTAACCGTCCCCAATGATTAGAATCAAATATTTATTGGATATTTTATATCAAAACCGATGGTTTACATGTTACTAATTAAGTAAAAAATAAATTTGAAAACTATTTAATTATGGTGCCCAGTGTTACATTGTCATTCCTAGAACGAAATAACCTTATAACTAATAAAATAATACGCTTCCTTACATTCAGTCTATTCTCTTGGTTTCAGGTTCAGGTTTTTTATTATTATTTAAATATAAACTTTATTATTGTTTGTGCATTATTCTAATTGCCAGCTCAGATTTATGATCTTTATTTATACATTCAATCAATAATATGGTAATACGTTTTTTAAACTGCTTTATATTTTAGTATCAAAATTAGGAAAGTTAACTATATCGTAATTAAAAAATAGATTGTTAATATTTTGAGTGAAAATTGTTCAGGGTGTCTGCTGCAGACAGGGTTAACGAAGTAAAGTATTGGTAATGTACACACATCGCATTCGTAATGATCATTTCGATTGGCTCAAGCTCAAAATGTATAAATTGTTTATGGGTGGAATTTTTAGTACCGAAATCTGTTAAGCTATTTCTAACAATTTTTAATCAACATTATATTCATTTTGAAAAGTTTAAATGGCACTCAGCCCATATTTTTAATGATTCTAACAAGATCAAAATTGCTACATTTTAGTGTTATTGAAATTTTTACTGCACTTCATCCCATCAACCAAGCTAAATTATGTAATTAAATTATCTCAAAAAATTCAAAATAGCTAGTTAACTAAGAGACTCCGTCAATACTCCTCGAGCCGTGCGATGAAGGGGGAGCCGACGACAGATGTTGGGGGCTAGGGCAGGAAGTGTTAATAAAGCCCGAACCCCTGGCTGAGGTTAAGTAATAATGATTGACTCAATGTTCTATCACAAGTAGTTGTTACCAATGAACACACATCTCTATTCACAGAACAACCGCAGTCTAGTACACAAGTAATAAAAGGCTCAGATACGTCTTCAGAGAATTATTCAAGTGAGATTTCAAAAATAGAAGTAGAAGAGGAAAGATAAAACTCTAGTAAAGTAATAATGAAAACCGTCAGCAATATGTTACGATTTGTTGTGCGAAATCAACTACACGTTCTTTGAGAAATCAGCAAATTGAAACAGGTTTAAAATGTACAAAAGTTGAACTTAACTTACCTCTAATTTGTAGGAACAGGAAAGTAAACAATCAAACTGAAAAAAAATATTGAAATTACACAATCAACTGCCCTATCTAAATCAACTACTCAATCTAAAATAAATCAACATACTGAAACAATTAAAGTCTACTACCCAAAATGAAACACAGACAACTTCGATATCTATAAGTGGATGGCTCCAAAGAATTTGAAACTTTCCCCCATATTGAACACTAAAAAATAAAAACTTTGAAAATTACCATTTGATTCCCAAATATGTTTTTTTGTCATAACTCAAAAACTAGTTTAGTTAGAGACATGCGGTTTTTACTAAAATATTTTAAATTGTAATTTACATCTTCTCTAAAAAAACAATCTAAATCTGAAGAGCGTATTTGAGAAAATTCCATTTTTGTATGTTTTTGCCAATAAAAATAAAAAATAAAAATAATAAAATTTGAAAAAAGTGTAAAAAGGTTTGGATATATTGGCTAAATACCAAATTTGGATATATTGGCTACATACCAAATTTGGATATATTGGCTACATACCAAATTTCATAAAAATTGATCCATCCGTTTGGTATCAAGCGAACAGCACATACACACAGACAGACACACATACGGACAAACACCAACATTTGTTTTCGAAAAAACACTTTTTTTGGTTCAGGAAACCCTAAAATGGATTTTTAGACCAACTTGTAAAAAAAATGTCGGACAATCACTATACGTTATCTATGCTAGTTAACGCATAGTTAAGTGCATTTTATGTATAAACAAGTATTTATTTTTTAAGTAATCGGAAGAAATGTACAATAACAGTTATTTTAATTTTGTAAATTTAGTGAAAGTATCTTTTTTACAATTTAAATCCTTCAACATTTTTTTTTAATTACAATTCTCACTGAGGTACCTCTAAGTAACAATGATGTATACAAATCTTATTTATTCATTACTGTAAAATCAAGTATTCCACAATTCGATACGCAAATACGGTACATGACTCACGTGTATCCAATCATGACTCACGTGTCTTCTCACCTGCAGGTGTTCTACATACATATTTACCTTGCTTACGTGTTCTGTTTATTCACCTTTTCTGGAAGTCGTAACATTAAAGCTGGCGTCGCGTCTAGTTTTATGGGTGAAAACTTAATAACAAGGCTTTAACAATAAGGTAATGTTTGCTTGTTACTGAAAGACTGATAGAGTGTGGAGGTCTAATAATGAATCCAAAGATAAGACGGCATAATAATAATGACATATTTATGAAATACATTTACGAGATATTTAACTAGGGGACAACCCCGACGCTCGAGTTCAATACACCTCGGCCTTCGGCCTCGGCATGTGACTTAAAATTGCATCTATCAAAGAGCAGCTTTGTTCTGTGGAATCAATAGTATAATGTCAAACATAAAAAATAAACATGTTTATTTATTTTCAAAACAGCTGTTATTAATTTACTAAAATCAACCCAATGTTGTCCTTATGGAGCATTCTTTTATGGGCCTTTTATATGTATAGATAGGGCACTATATACTCTAATTCCGGTAGTGTATTTTCCATTTATTAGTTTAAAAACATGAAGGAAATAGATGTTTGTATTCCCAAAATTGAGATAGCATTATGTTTATCTTACTTCCAACCTTGTTATTGTTCAACACTGGGTTCTTACAACGTGGACTCAAGGATCGTATCGAGGGACTCAAGGAGGGTCGTGTCGCCATAACGCGTGTTGGCGTGCACCCTCTTTCCCGTCTCCATGGTAACGTGAAACATGCGGCGAGGTTCACCCTCTTGGATCTAACTCGATATATAAGGAGAGGGCGAGACAGCCTTTGAATCCATATCGAATTAAGCTCTGAACTTATCGTGGTTCTTGGTGAGGAAACTTGTAACTTATACCCTCTGGTCAAATAGTGATTTTTACTTAGATGTTTATGAAAAAAAAAAAAATAAATGTTTACGTAAAATTGTCTGTTAAATGACCCAATAAAAAAGAAATATTACTACTTGAAATAAAACCATACCATTAGATACCGTACACAGCCTAATAAATACATGGCCATTTTGTTGGTCGCAAGCCATCATGGTTCTGCACGCACAATGCGAACATCTTACCATTAGCTAAATTTTTAATGTAATATTAAACCTAGTATGCTGAAATAGAATTAAATTTGCCACTTACTCTGACTTATGAAATTTCTAAGGCACTTCCCACGAGCTAAAACAATTGAAATGTGGATTGGATAGACTTGAGTTAAAGCACACGAAAATTTCAAAAATTGCTTACGTACTTTTTTTAAATGGCTTTGACTGACAAGTTGCTTTTATGACACCACCACAAATTTTTTGAAGTTAACTCAGTTCAATAAGAGTCGTTAAACATTATGAAAACAATTAAATTGCAAATACATTAAACGTGTTTCTGCTTCGCAAAAGAATATCATTAAAATCAACAAATGTACAATTAAAATTTTTTTTGTTTGAGCCTAAGACACATTTACATAAATATTTATGCTTGTCATGCGTTTCCCCAGAATGCATTTCAATGACTGAATTGTCCAGAATTATTATTATGTAAGTGTAAAACTGTATTTTATTATATATACTTCTATAAATTGTTCAATAATATGACATTAAAGACAACGCAATTACTGTTTTTAAACGAGGTAAATAACTATAGAAAGCTGAAGATACTGCCATATTACTATCTTATTGGCCTGTTATAAGATGGTGGGCAGGCTGATTTACAACAGAATGTTATTGGTGTACATTTAACAACGTTTTTAGCAATGTCGGCACTAATGGTGTATTGTTGTAACCGAACTGCTTGGGGACAAATTGTTGTGAGGAATGTAGAAGTTATTATCTGGTTCTATGCTCGGTCCTCTAATACCGATAAGGCGTCCGCTCAACGGTTGCTATCGACTTGGACACTACTATATAAGTCTGGGGTGTACGTTTTGGGAGGTAGTCGGCGTCGGATGTTGTGTTGGTTAGAGACTGAGTATCAGGCCTGTCAGTTAGTTGAAAATCAGACCGATACTTCGTGGTTCGGATTCCACGTAAAGCTGTATGTCCCTTAGTTGTCCTGGATTTTGAACTATTAATAAATGGCCTTTTCTGAGCAGAAGTCGAACTCGATTAGTTTTTAACAAAACTTCACTCGGACTCCACACTCATCCTACACTTTTTTAATCATTAATATTCCCCTTAAAATACGCACAAAGTTGTGTCGAGACGATACCTAATTTTAACCATTATAAATCAGACATTTCTAAACCCGAAAGTAGATGACGCAATTTCACGTAACGCCTTGGCACTTCCCAGCTTCCCAGCTTCCCAGCTTCCCAGACAGGGTTTCACGGGCTTGCGATCACTTATCGGCCTTTTCCTGGCATTATCCCTCCGCCTACAGAGGTCTTTGCAATCACGCCAACAGCTGATTGTAAACGCCTTGTTATCAGATCTGGCTTCGTCTGGCGCAAATTGAACATTGTTAACTAAAACAAACTGCGACCTTAAGAAACGCTTTTAATCCGCAGTCTCAATTAAAAAATAAATTACGAAACTTAATTACGAACACCTACTGACGTAAATACATTGAATGTAGTCTTGTTATTACTTATGTTATTTATATACTGATTGAACAATAATTAGTCCGTCGCGTGACATTGCTGCTACTAATCATATTACCAACGAATATTACAATAATAAATATCAGTTGATAATAATAATTTAGATTTGACACTTGATCAAGGCAACAGTTTGAGTGGGCTTTCATAAAAGCCCACTATTCACATTACACCTATGTCCAGCTGTAACTGGTCGTGACCACAGACTAATAATTAATAATTGTTCAGTCATCAACACATGCAGCTTCTTTATTTAATTAGACAGCTGATCAGATTTCATCTAAAATTGAAATCCCAAAAACTGTCATTTAACACTCCAGCTTCTTTATATATATAGGTATATGCAAGTCTGAAATGGAGTTAAAAATATTTTAGAAATTAAGTCTGCAAAATAACCTTAAAATAGTAAAATTAATAACTGCATTACACATTCTAATCATAGATAACAATTTCCAAAAAGATATAAAGTCGATAGGGAAGACTGATGTCAAAGCAAGTCAGCCCTTGAGGCGTTTTGAAAAAACCTTAACATACTTTATTTTTTAAAGTCGTCGCTCTCCAAAGTTCTCTCTCTGGAACTTGGCGGAGGTTCTAAAAAAACTTTCCTGACGATAATCTAATCATTGAACCTTAAGCTCGTAGACCACCGCATGGCTACTTCAACCCTTATAACTTCCAATAAATCTCAATCAAATAAGGCTATGCATATAAATTTTAATAGTCAAATATTTCATTTTAAAATAGTGTAACAAAATCAAACGTTTGTGGAGGAACCAAACATTGTAGATTAAATATCAATATTACTTATTAGGTGTAGGAATATAAAATTTAATCACGAAAATTTATTTTATTGTTTCTCTTTATTTGAAAATAAATAGAAAGAATGTTTGTTTGGTGAATCTAAGAAATTGGTTTAGTTAAAAATATATGATGCTTTTAACTAAACCATAGTACGTGTTGGGTGGGTGGGAGGGTCATTACCATAGTACGTGTTGGGTGGGGAGGAGGGTCATTACCACAGTACTGTTGGGTGGGTGGGAGGTTCACTACCGTAGTACGTTTTGGATGGGTGGGAGGGTCATTACCATAGTACGTGGTGGGTGGGGAGGAGGGTCATTACTATAGTACGTGTTGGGTGAGTGGGAGGGTCATTACCACAGTACTGTTGGGTGGGTGGGAGGTTCACTACCACAGTACGTTTTGGATGGATGGGAGGGTCATTACCACAGTAAGTTTTGGGTTGGTAGGAGGGTCATCAAGATTTGTGCAGCTTTTCTCTTTCTCCTCAGTTACCAAACAGTCCTCGTATTTTTTTTTTTTGTATACCTAATTTTTTATATTTTATGCGTTAATACAGTAATTAAATATTGTTGATTATTTTACAATGCATGGACATAATTGTATAATCAGCTATATCAGAACACAAATTAAAAGGAATATTTTCAACTTTGAACAAATAATAGCTTATCTTTAAGAGTCTGCAGAGGCTGTGGGAGGATCTGTCGGCCATGTTGGTTTTAATTGCATAAGAACAATGTTATTTTAGAACCGGACATACGATCACGTGTATCCAAATTAAACAGTTATTTTAAACGGATTTTCCAAACAAATTACATTTGCTCAAGAATTAAATTCCGTGTTGAAATTGCTTTGCAAATTCCTAATAAGTTTTATAGAAGAAAACATAAAAAATGTTTAGTTTGAAGAGTTTAATTTCACCTCTTTTTTTTTAAATAGTTGTAGACCTATGTATTAAGAATATCCAAAGCAAACCCAACGCGCAATACGATAACGTTTAAAATGATACTCATACACAACTTTTGGTCAATAAATAACGAAAAAATATGCATTCGCAAATAAAATTGTTCTTATGAGATTAAAACCAATATGGCCGACATTATCTGCAGACTCTTAAGATACAAAATTGCTTTAATCAAATAGACTACCACAGCTATCCTGGCGCTAACGTCTTCGGTCTTCCTTGAGCGCCGTTATGTCGTATATAACACTTCCTTTTCCTCAATTATAGTTGCCACTCGTCAATATATCAGTTCGTTAGCTTTCAGTACCTCGACATCAATAATTTAGTACAGTGATAAGGCGTATCTACAAATGGCAGGTAGTTGTTGATAAGTTGTCCCTCAAGTTTTTCCGTAACGTTACTTCCTGTGCCATTATTTAGTGTAACTACGTTGGTTGCAGTGTAATTTGTTACAAAAAGTCATCCTTATACAAGGTGGAAAAAATATTGAAACGCTTTCATAACTTTTGTATGACTTCACTTGTAAAAGTGAAATCTTGTACATCATCATGGTTACAATGGTAAAATTTTTTTTTACACCATTAGTGACATTTCATCTTTTCAGGGGGACGGCTCACGAGGAGTTGAACGGAAATCTTCAACGTAAGCCTAGGTCGAGCTTGGTTTCAAATAAAAGGTCTATTCAAGAGAAATTAATTACCGCAAACCGGACTTCGAAAGGTTTATCCTTTCCAGGGTAGCGGTCATTTGAATTTCATAGTAACTAATTTGAACAATACTATTTCTCCGCTATATAATGGTTTCAAGTAAATTATTCTGGTCAAAAATGATACTTTATGGAACACAATTATTTAAAAAAACTTAACTATCAAACTATCAATGGAAAAAATAACGTTGTTGTAAAAGCGTTTCCATATTCCCCCCACCCTGTATATTATACGAGCAGTTTTTGTCTTAACCTCCTCTCTTATTTCTTAACCAATTTAAACGATTGATCTGTCAAAAAATTTGCTTCTGTTCGTAGTTGTGCAATAAGGTCTTACTGTAATATTTTCAACCTGAAGGGCACGATAAGCCCTCAAAGTGCGTTCTTCAGCCATAAGAATAACACGGAGAGAGATTTAAATGAATCGAAACGTAACAGCTGTTCAGATGTAGATAACGATTTACAAAAAGTTTTAACAGCTACTGGAATTTAAACAATGGTGTTTGTAATAGTGAGGAGGTTAAATTTCAAAATGTTAAACCAGGGGAGGTTGTAGTTATGGTTTTAATGATAATCTAATGCAGTTATTTTTTTATATCTAATTAATCTTCAGAAGTTAAACAACAATAAATTAAATGTAGACTACACATTTGAAATAGGCAAAGTAAAATCATTGGGTGTTTATGATAAATAAATAGGTAGCAACGCAAGTTGTGTGAGTGAGATTCTGTAAATAAATTTAATATTGTGATTTTACGTTATAAAGCTAAACTACTATTATTTGCAGTCAAAAGTCACATGCCGAGGTGTAACGAGAGCAGTGATTGACGGTGTTGTTTAAAGGAGTATCCCCTAGTTTATTGTTGATTCTTTAATGATTGAGATTGAATACAAACTTGGGTTTTGTTACCCTCTCCATACAAGATTTTATTTCTCAGGCCTACCAACTCTGTTTGCATAAAATACCAAAGACAGTTAATTCCCCTTCATACAAGATCTATTGATTGGTTACTCAATTACTCTGTATTGATGCCTGGTGGTGAGTCACCCGTTTTTAAACATTTGACTACCAACATATTCTCTCTTTATAGATGACATCTTATGTCTCATGTTTCTCCTAAACACAATTGGAATCTGTATGGTTTTTGGGCCTCTATTCCTTCCTTAAGAGGGCCGTATTGCTTCATGAAAAACGAAAAAACGAGGGTTTCTATTTCAAGGATTCGGTCTGTATTAATGATCGTATCGTTACACTTGAAGAGTGATTGGGAAGGTAAAGAAATATTTTAGAGTGCCTTAAGCTGGATTTTTTAAAAACATTGAGTGTTTTCATAATTCTTTTACAATTAAATATGTTAAACTTCAAATTTTGATCTTGGAGATTTCAAATAAAGAAAAATCATAATATCAACTTTTAATCTACTAGAATAAACTTTTAATAACCTTAAAATATTGTAATAATAAAAAACACGACAGTTAAAATAGAACAGCATCTTTTAGTCAGCTGACGGTAAGATTTTATGTTTACTATAGGGCCGCCCAAAATGTGATCATCCCTATAATTTAAAAATACTTTTAATAGTTCAATATCAGTCCAAATAAGGAGAATTCCTTTCGCTCCATCCTCCTTTTTTGGACTAATGTAACATCCCATCAAATCCCTACTCAAATGGTCGTCAAGGATACTATGCAGAAAGTAGCATATCTCTGAAGGAAACAACATATCTAAATTATCCGGTAGCTAAAGTTAATGACGTTTTATTTATAATGATGATGGGACCGAGCCGGTATGTTCTAATTGGAACACGTTTTAGATTGCCAACAGTCATATAGAGAGGGATGGTGTTATGGAATGTACTAATTACTGAAAAATGGCTGAAAGCACAATTTTTAAATCCGAACTTCTTTCCTCCAGGATACTGCTAATACTGTAACGAGAAGGTTTCGTGAAAGAAAAATATAAAAATTACATTTTACAAAAAAAAAAAAAAAAAAAAAATGCTAAAGACAATATTGTTGGTTTTTTTTGCAAAGACAATACAGTTGTAGCACAGTCTAACTAGGTTGTGGTGTTTAGTAAAAATAAATGGTTCCAAAGAATTGGCTCAAACTTTCCCCCATATTAAACACTAAAAAATCAAAACTTTGAAAATTACCAGTTTGATTCCCAAATATGTTTTTGCCATATCTAAAAAAACTATTCAAGTTACATACATCCAGTTTTTACTAAAATATTTTAAATTGTAATTCACATATTTCCTGAAAAGTTAATCAAAATCGTTAGAAACGTTTTTGAAAAAAAATTTTTTATGTTTTTTGCCCATAAAAATAAAAGAAACAAAAATTTCAAAAAGTAAAAAAAAAAAAAAAAACAGTCTGGAGATATTGGCTAAATAAACCTACATACCAAATTTCGTAAAATTGTATCCATCCGTATGGTCTTCAGAGAACTGCACATACACACATACGGAAAGACACCTAATTTTTTTCTCGAAAAAAACGACTTTTTTGTGTTCAAAGGACCCTACAATGGATTTTTTTGTAAAAATATTTGTTGCCAATCACAATACTTTCTCTATACTAATGAATATGAGAGGAAGTAAAATGACTGAGTTGACTGGTGGAGAATCAATAAAAAAATCACAAAGCCATATAATGAACAGAATTGAAAATCTGCCTCCTTTAGAAACTGGAAGTTTTCACTTTTTCTCGTTTAGGATACAGCAAATATTCTAAACGACGGATCAAACTCGCTTCAGAGACAGACAGTGCCGCTACAGATGGTACCTTATCAAGGCGGCCGTGAACAAATATAGAGAAAATGACTGGTGTAGAAACATCCGTACTTACAGAACGACGAGCGGTCGAAGAAAAGGGGATTTCGAAATGCCCAAAAAGTAATAATAATAAAGATGGTACAGCTTAAGGTGTGCGTTTTTGTTTGAGGGGAGGTTGGAAAAAGTGGGGTGAGCAGGGTGGGGGCTCTTTTCTAAATGCGCATGTTACTTACTCAGGAGATTGAAAAAAGAATAACTGGTGCATTTACGATGAAAATTACTGTGTCTGAATCTATTCTAATAAATTGGACCTAGAAACATTTTTGAATAAACGTTATTGACTGTTTTCTAGCAGTAAAATGAAAACAATTGTTGGCTTAAAATAAGTATCTCACTTTATTTATGAATTCATAGTCTTATATTATTGTTGTAATTTCTTTATAGTTCAGGAAACCAGGTAAACAGTTTTAGGAAAGTTCGGATTAAATAGAAAGTAGATAAATCGATTTGAAACCTTTTACAAGTTGTTAATGAAAGTCTCTACATCAGAAATACACCAATTGTAAAGTCCGGAAATTTTTCAGTACATAGTAAACAACAGCAGTAAATAATTGGAATAAATCGAAAAATACACAACACATTATAATGAAAATTAGTAACTAAGCGGGTTTTAAGTCGCTTATTATTATTTTATCATAAGAAATATTGTAAAACAAAATTGTGGATGGAAAATTAAGCTTTCCCGCCACTATCACAATAAAAAATATGTATAAATGCATAGTTTGTGTTTTTTAATCATATTTACGTACTTATAAAAGCTGCAAATTACAAATTTATGATAGAACGACATAGATAAAACAATTAATTATAATCTATTTATTTTTTTATTAAATGAATGCTCTTGATTCAAGTTCGCCATCAGAAATGATATAACTATAAATAAAAAACACATGGCTTTGATATCTAAAAAATATATGAAAGTTCTCTTTTTGTAACTTCCGAGTGATGGTAATTGGCCAGCGAACAGCGCATGCGCAACAGATGCCTCACCACGCACTGTCGCTACTAGAAGCAAGGATATTAGATAAGAACATATTTTTTAAATTGTTCCACAAATTTTAATCAAAAAGGTGCTTTCACGGGTTAAGAAATCATCAGTTTAAAATGTATTCAGAAAAAAGCTTTTATAATATGTAAGAATAATGTAAAAATAAAGAAATATCAAAATTAGTAAAACACGCTCTAAATAAAAATAATGACATTAAATTGACTCATATAGTAGGCTATCATATTTAAAGAACCGTCATTGACTTAAAGTTCCTGCATATATGTTATAAAAAAAAACAGGGCATATCACAACCATCTATAAATTTTATTAAAGATGGTTACTTTTCCCTTTAACTTTTATTTAGTTTTAACTTAATTCAAAATTTGTTTATTTAGCCCCTGAACTGTTTTAAGATGATATAAAAAAAAAAAATAAATTACCTCTGTCAACAGTTCAAATTTCTTGTAATGTGTATGACGACCGTTTCAACATAATTATGTCATCTTCAGATACAAATAAAGGTTATAAACAAAAATAGTATAAATTGACATTTTAAAAATATAGAAAGATGTGTTTGTCATAATAATTAAGTTATTTTATATAATTTAACTTAACTTTCGTTAAAAAAGTACTCGGACATAAAATAATAAATAATTGTAATTCATATTTTTCAGTTTAATATTTCATTTAAAATTACTACTAATCCATTTAAGTTTAAAATTCTTTTAAAATATCTATATTTTATCATATTTTAATTTACATTGTTTTAAACATACAATGTTTTTCTGTTTACATCTTAAACTGATGACGCCTTAATCGGAGAAAGCCCTTTTTAAATTAAAATGTATGGAATAATTTTTAAAAAGTATTCTTTTCTAAAACCTAATATATTCCATCAAGTATATACAACAGAAAAAGCAAGCATATGTCATTACAACAATGATCCCACCTGCCACAGTGTTTAAATTGGATCTGCTCCTGTGTTATTTAATCAATTGAGTTTATTGAAGTGTTCTTAATGGTTTAAATGGTAGAGTAATTGTCAGTTTCATCAACCTTAGTTAAATTTGTTCTAACCATAGTTAAAGTATTTTACCATCGTTGATTTAATATGTTTTATACGTGACTACCTAGCAGCCCACTGCCGCTGGAGGAGAACTGTGGTGGGAGAAGTAAACATTCTGTCTCTCCTCTTCACTCCATTTAGTTTGCGTTTATGACTAATACCAGATTATTAACTAGTAAAAAAACGTTACAGAGATTTGTAGAATATTTATTCCTCTCTGGATGAAAAATGAAGTCAAGTCCAAAAGCATGGGACTATCTGACAGTACAAGTAATGTCTTAATCGGCAAATTACGAGATAAAAGAGATATGAACAGAAATGAACGAGATAAAAGAAAGATAAAAGTAACATAAAACAACAAATCTAACTAACTGTAAAATAATATATTTAATATGGTAATTGGTTTCCTTAAACTATCTTCAGACCAAAGGGATTCACAAGGCTTTCCTCTTGGGACTTATCACTTGTTTAAAAAAAATAAAATTAAAACTCCACAAGAAAATACACGAGAACCGTTATGATTGGTCAGCCACAGGTGTCCGATCTTCCCACGCAAAATTGGGGTCATGACCCGGGGGTCCTCACGACTATTGTACGAATTAGGCAGTTCGTAGAATTTCGCGGTGAACTCTCCTGGTCCACTGGTTTAGCGGGACTAGAACTGTGTGGAGTGGCTAGGGATACCAAATATTTTCAACATATCGATATATCGCGTATCAAATATCGATCTAACGATAAAATCGAAAGAAAAACATAGATATATCGGGTAACCGATATATCGAATTGTAAATGATTGATCTGTACACAATTATGCACAAACTCTTATGTCGTGACCAAAAATACACTCATGTTTTGCTGTCAGTGTTTAGAATAGCCTACTAAATGTAAAAATTAAATAACATTGGTATAAGATCGCCAACCGATCCACCCACTGGCTTATAATAAACTACTTTTGAGTGCGTAAACCTCACGTAAAAAAACTAAATAAAGTTATTTTATTATTTCAATGCATATTTGTAAGCATAAGAGAAATGTTTTTAGCTTTGTTTTTTTAAAACAATATTTAGTGATATGATATATCGGACCAAAATATCGATATGCCCGATATTATCGAAAGAAAATATCGATACTAATATATCGATACTAATATATCGATATATTGAAACATGTTTATCAATATTTCCGGTATATCGATATATCGTTGCCATCCCTAGAAGTGGCCATGTACGTTTTTAAAGATGCTGCAGCTTGAACAATCCATGTTGCAGCATGAACAATGTTCATTATATTATGAGTTGTTATTGTTCAGTACTGGTGCTGCAGTGCTGCAACCCATCTACTTTTGGGGACACGTTGTCGATATTGTAAGCGATAGATTCTATGCTCGGTCTTCTTAATACTGACATGACGTGGTTCTTAATACTTCTCAATGGTTTCCATCGACGTGGATACTACTTGAGTGGTCTGAGGTGTCTATGTTGGGTGGTAGTCAGTGTCCGGATGTTGTGTAGGGAAGAGAACTGAGTGTCAGGCTTGTCAGTCCAATACTACGTCGTTTGGATTTACTACGTAAAACTGTAAATCCCTTAGTTACCCTGGCTATTGGACATTAATGGAAGGCTTTTAAGGCTCTTTCTATCGACTTTACTTACTAACAATGACTAAGCTCTTTTATGAACACTCATCACACTCATTCACCTCTCTTATTCGTCTAAGTGATGAATAAATAAAATAATAATAATAAAAGTGCAGTGAACTATTATTAAATTGAGCATGCCTATCATTACTTTAAGTTTTTAAGTTACATTGATTTTAATTAGTTAAGTTTCTCCTTTGATATCTCGAACCATACAAGAACGATTGACTTACTGGTGTACCACGTAGGCTATGTATGCTATAGACTACAGTTCTATAATAGCAAAGCTCTGAAAACTGGCGAGAGGCAAAATCGTTTATTGTACTTCAACCTAACACAGAAAAGTAAAGAATTCTGCAATCACTAGGTTAAAATGTGATTCATAAAGGAACTGTTCTATAAAAGGAACAATTTAGAATAATTATTTATTAAATGTCATTTTGTTACAGCTGTCCCACGAAGTAAATTTGGAGTTGATTTTGAGGAGTATTTCAATCTTAATAATAAAATACGACTTAATGGCATATTATCTTTTAATAATTAACATGGAAAGAAGTAGGAATCTTCAGTCATTTAGGTTTATGCCAGCATTGATTTATGTGTTTGATGTGTAATGATCTATGACTTGGAGTTATTTTAGTGTGAATTTATGTAATCATTTCAAATTTAGACCTTGTTGATTTAGACTCAGGGTGTTCAGCAACAGGGAAAATAGGGAAAACCTGGAAAAGTTAGGGAATTTCAAATGACCTGGGAAAGTCACGAAAAAATTAGGGAATTCGAAACAAAACCTGGAAAAATCCTAACAAGAACACCAATCTGTTGTGATTTGTAATAGTTACTACATACTTGGGAGCGCTACAAAAAATCCTTTAATTTGTTCAGTACTAAATGTTAATTTTACATGCCATTTAATATTCTAAATTATGAAAAAGCTACTTAATTCCTTTGCTTATGCTTGTTCGGCTCCATACAACTAGTTTAATATAGCTAACAGTTTAAAACTTAGTTAAATAATTGCTGATTAGTACTTGTTAAATAAGTCATAGACGTAAAATGTATGCTGGTTTTGGAGAAATTATAATATACTGCCATTTTTCAAGGCATTGTAAATTATCATAATTAAAAGTTATATTAGTTGTTCTACTAGAGCCTAATTATTAATATTTTTTTTTATAAAGTAGTTTACAAAGAATAATTATTGTAAGTAATAGGTTTGAATTCAATTATGGTTATCAATAAAAATGTATTGTTAAATTTTGATATTTCTGTAATTAATAATTATAATTGACTGAAAATAACATAGTTTATGTACATGGTAGTACATAATATTACTAAATTACGTTAAATAGACGTATATGTAACTATGTCGATTTGGGGTCAGGGAAATTTGGTATGAAATCAAGGATTGGTCAGGGAAAAGTGAGGGAATTTGTTAAAGGAGGTTTAGTGGACAACCTGTAACTACACTATTATACTGTATTAAACAACTGATGTTTGGCAGGAACGATTTACTGTTGAACTAATTTTTAATTAATTAAAAAAAAACTTAAAATCAAATCTACTAGGGATTTTGATAGACATCAAGCAAGAAAGTGTCTACACATTTATCAAAATGTTACGTTAGGTTTTTCATCTAATGAAGACAATGGCCCAAAATTCTTGCATTTATCTTATTTATTCATGCCTCTAGCACGATCTGTAGTAGCGTTCTAACGTATCAGCTTCGTTCTGATTGTTTTAACAGCTGCCGGTGCTGTTTGTCTACGCAGCAAATAAATCTGCTGTTGACGAAATTCTAAAATAAAACAGGAAACATGATTAATACAAATGACGAGTTCATTGTACGGATAATTTAGATCAAATTGTAAACATTTAGACCATTCAAGACCACGACAAGAGTCCTGTTAAAATATGTGCTATACAATTCAGAAGTTTTCTCAACGAGCTCCCCGATTTCTTATAAAATGAACAAAACAAAAAAACTTTAAGGAACGAAAGGAACTGCATTTAGTAACACATATTTTGTATTCAGTCTGGGCTCATGAGTGACCAGTGGAGTGGTTGACTTACAAAACTTGCTCTTAGAGACTTATGAAACCCAAGTGGAAACTTGTTGTGTGTGAGTGATTGGGATGACTCTATTGGGGTGTATTTTACCACCTTACCTACACAGGGTGGAAAATTATATGGAAACACTTTCACAACAACGTTATTTTGTTCCATAGATAATTTAATTTTTTTAAATAGTTGTGTTCCATATAGTATAATTTTTGATCAGAATAATTTACTTAAAACCGTTAAATAGCGGAGAAATAATATTGTTCAAATTATTTAATTTGAAATTCAAGACCCCTACACCGGAAAGGATAAACCTTTCGAAGTCCGGTTTGCTGCAATTAATTTCTCTTGAATAGACCTCTCATTTGATACCAAACTCGACCTAGGCTTACGTTGGAGATTTTCGTTCAACTCCTCGTGGGCCGTCCCCCTGAAAATATGAAATGTCGCTAATGACGTCTCAAAGTATGTTCTTAGTAACCATGACCATGTACAAGATTTCACTTTTACAAGTTAAGTCATAAACGTTGTCAATGCATTTCCATTTTTTTCTCCACCCTGTATAATGTTTATCATATCCACATGGAATAAGTGAAAGTAAATTTTAAAAATCATTTTAAGGTGCTCCTTGCAGTGTTTTGGCCACCCAGCTACCTTAGAAGGACAATGTACTAGATTTTGATTCATGAAGGAAAAAAGATATTGGTCGAAATTTTTCTTTTGTAACAAAATAGTCATTTAAAGAGAAGGATTGTTTTCATGCATGTTAATTGTTTATTTTTTATAATTAATAACATTAAATTTACGTTTTTGAAATGGTAATAGAACGTGTATTATTTCTGCACGAAAAGAATAGTATTTCTTTTGTTCGATCAAAAGAACAGGATGTTCAACTGCATTTTACGACTGGTCGAATCCCTTCAGATTGAATACAGAAGTTCACAAAGTCAGTGCTTGGGGTAGGGATGGCAAATATTTTCAGCATATCGATACAACAAAACATCGATATATCGCAAACCAAATATCGATGTAATGATAATATCGAAAGAATTGTAAATGGTTTATCTGTTTAAAATTATACACTAAATCTTATGTCATGACTAAAAATACACATGTTTAGCTGTCGCTATTTAGAATAGCCTACTGAATGTAAAAATGAATACATTTATCTACACGAAAAAGTTCTGAAGTGTGGGGTTGAATGAAAAAAATTCAAAATAAGAATAATTATACCTTTCATTATTATGTTAATTATAAAAGAATAATAATTAACTCTAGCATCTTAGAGTCAGTGTTGCCAACTCACACACAACTTCATTTATCCGTTCCACCTACTGGTATACAATAAACTAAAATTAGGTGAGTTAACCTCACGTAAAAAAACTTAATAAAATTACTTTATTATATCAATGCATGTTTTGTACGCATGAGAGGTAATTTAAATGTGTTTTTTCGAATCGTGATAGTTTTGAATTGAAAGAATAATATCAATAGTTAGAGTTACGATATATCGGATATCGTTGTATTAGTATAACGATATACTAATATATCGATATATTGTTGCCATCCGTAGTGTTGGCACAGGTAGATCAGTGGGCCACGATACAGCGACGATGGAAGAATGCGGTCAGAGCCTCCACACTATCACTCATCGACGAGATGCTGACGCGATACGGTCCTCCTTCCTCAGGAAAGGGGGTTGGTGTTTATTTTAAAACGACTTTCCCAACTGTTACTGGGCCAGATTGTCGACGACGATCTCTATTGGACTATTTTAAGGTCTATAATTGTCTATCAGGACGATTTTTAACAACTATTAGAAGATAAATGTTTGTTAAGAATGACGAAGGAAAAATAATATTCACGAGCAAAGTACAAGTTTGAATTAAACTGATTCGATGTACAGGATGTTTCTTTTAAAACGCAAACAATGATTTGACATGTGTAATTTCAATACAATAATAAACATACAGTTAAGAACATATAGTTAATGCAATGGTTTAGAATGCTGTTCGAAAGCATATTGACATAAAACAGACGATTTTGTAAAAAAATATTCCTCCACAATTTTGCTCAAAACCATGTTTCTAACGTAATGACATTGCACGAAACCCAAATAAAGTGAACAACAATGTAAATCAGCTGATATCCAAGGAAGGAGAGGGGAACTAGAACTACCAACCTATGAACTTGTCTTAAAGCTTCATTTTCTGTACTTGTAAATAGGGTTGCGTTTTAAAAGAAACGCCCTGTACAACTGTAATCAAGTTATCACGTTAAATGGTAAGTAGGTTAAACGTAAATTTCGTGATATCTAAAATCGGCTGCTTTATTTGATTTTTGTATTTGGATGTATCGACCATAATGCACTAGAACTTACGCCTCATTGTATAGTTGAAATTTCACGCCCTTTCCGATATATAAACCTTTACGCCTCACCCCTCATGTCTTGATTCTTCACGCTCCTTCATGTCTTCGCCCCCCCTCCCAGCTACGGTAGGGTTTTCGAAAGGTTTATATTGTTGATTAACAAAAACAGGCTTGATTGTTAATCAAATTACCACCACTTGTTCAATCCTTACAACACAAATCTTGTCAAGTAACAATAGTTTGTACTGTCAGTGAACAAGAAATTACTTCGACATTGACTGACAAAAATGGAAAGTTGAAGGGCGACTGTTAAATCAATTCAACCTAATGTCAAGGTGACCTTCAACTTAAAGGATTGGAGTTTGATTTAGCTCAATTCTCCTTTTACTTGTAGAGAGCAACTTTCACTTGAAACTCGATGTACAGTCGTGGTATGATGTGACGCGGTTATTTATAGTCTGTGTCCACACCTGTAATCTCGCCGGTGTTAAGTGTCATTACGTCCAGGAGATTGTGGCTTCCATGGTGACGTGCATCGACGTCATCTGGTTATTAGAGGTAACAATAGTTAATAACAAGCGTGACAGAAGGAAGCTGTTTCGTACGGCTTCACCACTCAGCTCTTACTTTAGGTCTTCAGCTCAGCACGCATGTACAAGGTAACTGATTATTACAACGTGACATGTACGTACAAAATGATTGAAGATTGGCTAGCTGCTGATGGGATTATCATGAACAAAATAAAACTAGCACTGTGCTCTTTAGTCTGAGACAGTTGGTGGAAAATGAAAAAGAAAAGACTTCAAAATGTTTGCGTGTTGAGCTAGACCCTACTCTTAATTGGCATAACCATATAATTGGCCTAGAAAAACAGTTCAGGCGCTTAAGTAGGGGGAGCTGAATGCAGATGGCTTAAGACAAGCTTACTACAAGTATGGCCTCTTTCCTGCTAAAATTGTCTATTTCCTTCTTGTTTAGGTAATTCTACTAATACTATTGCAATCTTCAAGATGCAAAAAAGGGCTGTACACACTATTGTTAAAGCCAAGAGAAGAGAACACTGTAGACCAAGAAATTCTAATTTGTACTCTGGATTTATTTTACAGCGTCTTTTGTACATAAAAAAAAATATACACCTAGTTGGATTTAGAAATTCTGTACATAGCTATGTTACTATAAGTAGAAACAACACTAATACATAAAAAGGTAACTTGAAACTTGAAAAAGGTTTGGGTTTTACCAAATCGAAACGTCGTGATTGTTAATTTTCACGTAATGATGGCAAATGTCCAACTACCTTTGTCTCCCTCAACTAATACATGTCCCACTAGACTCTATAAAAGTGATAGTGGTATTATGACAGCAGCTTGCCGTTTTTACAATAAGTTACCTGTAAATATTAGAGAACTTCCTACTTTAGAATTAAAGAAAACAGTTTAATTTTGCTTAGAAGGGCCTTTTATTTTTTCGCAGAATATACAGAAGGAATATGGACGGATGAAAATTTGAAGTAAGCTTATGCAGGGTGTCCAGCAACAAGGAAAATAGGGAGAACCTGGAAAAGTCAGGGAATTTAAAATAACCTGGAAAAGTCAGGGAAAAATCAGGGAATTTGAAATAAAACCTGGAAAACACAATAACATCAATGTGTTAAAATTCGTAGTGATAACTGGGTGCTTTAAAAAGAATACTTTGATGTTGTGAAGGATACTTGAACGAAATGTTGATTTTCCTTACTATTTAATAATCCTAATCATGAAAAGTTATTAAATTAATTTTCTAATGGTTTTAAGAACCTCATATAAAACTAGAAAAATGTTGTACCAAATCATAGAAAAGCCAGGGAATTTGTCCAAGAAAGTTTACTGGACACCCCATTATAGTAATGTACATTGACAAGTACATGTATTTGTACAAAATATCTTTGGCTGAATAAAATTTTATCTTATATGTGTGTGTGTGTGTGTGTGTGTGTGTGTGTGTGTGTGTGTGTGTGTGTGTGTGTGTGTGTGTGTGTGTGTGTGTGTGTGTGTGTGTGTGTGTGTGTGTGTGTGTGTGTGTGTGTGTGTGTGTGTGTGTGTGTGTGTGCGCGCGCGCGTGCGTGCGTGCGTGCGTGCGTTCGTGCGTGCGTGCGTTCGTGCGTGTGTGCGTGCGTGCGTGCGTGCGTGTGTTTTACTATAAGAGGAGAGGCTGATCTCTTTCTTAACTTTACTCTGCCCATTTCCCGTACTATTTACTGATCTGTGATAAGAACTTATTCAGACAGAGTAAGAGAGCGAACCAGTACAGTAAAAGGTGAATATTACTGATATATCTTCCAGTCTAGGCCGGATTAGAACAAGCGCTATCTCTAACCCAAGCTCACAGTCCAGACGCCTCAGACCCATGGCCTGGATGTCAGTAACGTCAAATACACGGTGTTTCAGACCACATTTGCAGTATCTCTAACCCAAGCTCACAGTCCAGACGCCTCAGACCCATGGCCTAGATGTCAGTAACGTTAAATACACGGTGTTTCAGACCACACTTGCAGTATCTCTAACCCAAGCTCACAGTCCAGACGCCTCAGACCCATGGCCTAGATGTCAGTAACGTCAAATACACGGTGTTTCAGACCACACTTGCAGTATCTCTAACCCAAGCTCACAGTCCAGACGCCTCAGACCCATGGCCTGGATGTCAGTAACGTTAAATACATGGTGTTTCAGACCACATTTGCAGTATCTCTAACCCAAGCTCACAGTCTAGACGCCTCAGACCCATGGCCTGGATGTCAGTAACGTTAAATACACGGTGTTTCAGACCACATTTGCAGTATCTCTAACCCAAGCTCACAGTCCAGACGCCTCAGACCCATGGCCTAGATGTCAGTAACGTCAAATACACGGTGTTTCAGACCACATTTGCAGTATCTCCAACCCAAGCTCACAGTCCAGACGCCTCAGACCCATGGCCTGGATGTCAGTAACGTCAAATACACGGTGTTTCAGACCACATTTGCAGTATCTCTAACCCAAGCTCACAGTCCAGACGCCTCAGACCCATGGCCTGGATGCCAGTAACGTTAAATACACGGTGTTTCAGACTATACTTGCAGTATCTCTAACCCAAGCTCACAGTCCAGACGCCTCAGACCCATGGCCTGGATGTCAGTAACGTCAAATACACGGTGTTTCAGACCACACTTGCAGTATCTCTAACCCAAGCTCACAGTCCAGACGCCTCAGATCCATGGCCTGGATGTCAGTAACGTCAAATACACGGTGTTTCAGACCACACTTGCAGTATCTCTAACCCAAGCTCACAGTCCAGACGCCTCAGACCCATGGCCTAGATGTCAATAACGTCAAATACACGGTGTTTCAGACCACACTTGCAGTATCTCTAACCCAAGCTCACAGTCCAGACGCCTCAGACCCATGGCCAGGATGTCAGTAACGTTAAATACACGGTGTTTCAGACCACACTTGCAGTATCTCTAACCCAAGCTCACAGTCCAGACGCCTCAGACCCATGGTCAGGATGTCAGTAACGTTAAATACATGGTGTTTCAGACCACATTTGCAGTATCTCTAACCCAAGCTCACAGTCCAGACGCCTCAGACCCATGGTCAGGATGTCAGTAACGTTAAATAAACGGTGTTTCAGACCACACTTGCAGTATCTCTAACCCAAGCTCACAGTCCAGACGCCTCAGACCCATGGCCTGGATGCCAGTAACGTTAAATACACGGTGTTTCAGACCACATTTGCAGTATCTCTAACCCAAGCTCACAGTCCAGACGCCTCAGACCCATGGCCTGGATGTCAGTAACGTCAAATACACGGTGTTTCAGACCACACTTGCAGTATCTCTAACCCAAGCTCACAGTCCAGACGCCTCAGACCCATGGCCTGGATGTCAGTAACGTCAAATACACGGTGTTTCAGACCACACTTGCAGTATCTCTAACCCAAGCTCACAGTCCAGACGCCTCAGACCCATGGCCTGGATGTCAGTAACGTCAAATACACGGTGTTTCAGACCACACTTGCAGTATCTCTAACCCAAGCTCACAGTCCAGACGCCTCAGACCCATGGCCTGGATGTCAGTAACGTCAAATACACGGTGTTTCAGACCACACTTGCAGTATCTCTAACCCAAGCTCACAGTCCAGACGCCTCAGACCCATGGCCTGGATGTCAGTAACGTCAAATACACGGTGTTTCAGACCATATTTGCAGTATCTCTAACCCAAGCTCACAGTCCAGACGCCTCAGACCCATGGTCAGGATGCCAGTAACGTTAAATACACGGTGTTTCAGACCACACGTACACTATCTCTAACCTAAGCTTACAGTCCAGACGCCTCAGACCGCTCGGCCAGGATGTCAGTAACGTTAAATACACGGTGTTTCGAACCACACTTGCAGTATCTCCTGTGGTTGGACGGTTCAACATATAGCGATGCGTTCATTTTAAACCTAATAAATATCGTATGTCAAACGTCCCAAAATTGTTTTTGTCACATTTAAATTATGAGATGTGCTCGGAAATTTTTAGATTCTTAGATATGAGATGCCGACACAACTTTGTGCGTAGTTTTAGGCGAATATGAATGCTTACGTGAGTGTAGGATTAGTCTGGATGACCTGTATAGTCTGGTTGCTACCTGAGTTCGACTGGTGCTCAGAAAGGGCCATTTATTAATAGCCCAATATCCAGGGAATCTTAGGGACCTACAGATTTACGTGTAACCTCGTAGTGTTAGTCTGATGTTCAGCTAATTTAAATTCCTGCTACTCAGTTCTCTCCCCTACACAACGTTCGGACACTGATTACCTAACATGGACTCCCCTGACGTCTCTAGAAGTGTCTTATGTTGATTGTAACTACTGAGAGGACGCCATGTCAGTATTAAAAGGACTGAGCATAGAATCTATCGCCTACAATCTCCACAACACTTAGTCCCTAAGTAGCCGGGTTACAACACTGCGTCACTAGTGACGACTGAAAATGATGGTCACTTGTTCAAATCCCGAAAATTTGAAATAGCAACATAGGTCGTGTTACACCTCGTTTCTAAGGGTTTTCAAATATTTATCATTTTGATATCATTTTTCAAATTATTATTATCCATAGAGTGAGTGGAAATGTAATTAATTGGAACCCTATGCCGTGTAGCATATCAAATTAAAAATCCTTAAACATAAAAATTTTTGTATTTAAAATTTTGCAATATCTTTTTGTTTCTTAAATTGCGGACAAAAAACATATTTTAATATAAAAATGGGGTTAGGTATACATTTTTAAACATAAATCACAATCTCATACTGGATATCAAATTGAAAGTCTCTAAAAATGAAAAAAAAAACGTACTTCAAGTTTTGCGATTAGATCTATTCAATACGGTTTTCAAATGGCAGATGAAAAATTAGTTGTGGAAACAGTTGTAGTTTTAAATATAACTATTAGCAAGTCCAAGCTATTTGACCTGATGACTACATGGTGACATCACTTGTGTCATCATTCGAGGTCATTCGAAGGTCGATCGGCCGTTAGTTTTTGTGGCAGGCGCCTCACAACGCTCTATCTCCTTGGTAGATGCAGCACACGTACCGTCAGTGCAGTTGCAGTTGACGTAACCATACATTAGCGTTGTGCAACTTTACTGTTATGGAGCGAGTTGTAGCCTATTGATTGTGGTCACGTGACTCACATAGCTACAGTAAGTTGCTCTACTTGCAGTAAAATCGTTCTTAATCGTCAACTCAGTACGTGAATGTGGCAGTTTATAAGCGTCTTAACAATAATAATTCCTCTTATTAACTCGTTCAGCGTCGCCACTAAGGGTGTTGTCATTGCCTGTGGGGCCAGACTAATTTTATGGGGTTTTAGGTTTTGGACCGTGTGTATCAGAAATTATACATAGAATAGAATAGAATAATTTTTTATTTTTCTTGAAAAAATTTACAATTACAATTACAATTATACATTTAAAAACAGACAATATGTAAAACAAAGAAAACCTCTCAAATTCTTCCTCTCCTATTATTACGATGTTATATTACATTTATAGATACAGAGTTTGCAAAAAGTAAAATTATACAAATAATTTGATAAAGTACTGAATGTTTATGTAAAAATTAAAATTAAATATGGAAAATACACAAAAAAGAGTTAATTTGAGGAAGACAAAGAACTCAATATAACATACTATCTATTTAAAACCCAATTTTTCAAGAAAAATATAGGGCCTCTAAGGCAATGCCTGTTTAGAGGTTCCAACCAACTAAATTAAACATAAAAATGTCAGACACGAAGAGAGGATAAAACAATTCAGTGTAGAAAATAATTATATAAAACAATCTATAATACTTACAAGAAAATAGAATATAGACTCTGTAATGATAATAATTCAAAGAAAATTATTTGTTCAAAGACATGTGTTTGTGTGTGTGCGCGTGCGTGCGTGTTGACTAACTTATATACGGTACGTCTCTGTCGTACCGTCTAATGACTTTCTCTCTATCTCTCACACTGTCTTTACTTACTATCCCTCTCTCTCGAATTGCCTCTACTTAGAGCTGAGCACTCTCCCGGTGACTTACTATACTATGGTTCGTCCCGGGCCGTGTGTATCATTTCTGATACACTTGTAACGTTTCAGTTAAGGCCGTGTGTATCAGAAATGATACACACACACACTATAGTTTATCCCGGGCCGTGTGTATAATTTCTGATACACATGTAACGTTTCAGTTAGGCCCATGTGTATCCAATTGGAACACGCAGACTATTCTTTAACCATTATAACTGTGTTCTCCTGGCCCTGGACTACCACTACGCCATAGCATGCTTGGCCCAGGCCGTACCAGTCAGGTGTATAACAATAACATTTTTGAGAAGCTATGAAATACATTTTATTTAAAATAACATCAATAAAAGATTATATACGTAGTAAAATGTTACGATCATTCTTATAATAAAGATAATTAAAATCCTAGTTTACAATACAAGATGATAATAAGATATTCAATATCATGTCGCAAAAAAGTCTTGCTCAAAAACCTACCAGATCTCACCACATTCTCGTGACACATTATTTTTTTGAAAGTATTTATAAAATATAGACTATTTAAAATCATACTTTGTTCTAAAAATTGTAATTGTAAGAATTGAAGAAACATTATATTAACTAAATCATATGGCCCAGCGAGTAAAATACATGATTTTACGAGGGTCTGTGCAATGTGTATCATAAATGCACACACAGCATAATCCTTAATATTTTAGCTAAAAAACACTTTCAAATTTAAAGCTATTAGAATGTTTCTTTCATTTTAGATACATATTAGAATCTAACACCATTCTTGGTCCCTGACGTATAAAAAATATTTTTTATGGTTCTCAGGAACGGTAACATGCTTGTGTATCATATATGATACACGTGGCCCCTCAGGGAAGTTGGGTGTGTATCAAATAAGATAGACACGGCGCTGAACGTGTATCAAGCCGCGAGGAGTTGTATGTACTGTGCCTGTGAACATTGAGGGAGAAAGACAGAGATAGCGTGTGCGAGAGAGAGAGAGAGAGAGAGAGAGAGAGAGGGAGAGAGAGAGAGAGAGAGAGAGAGAGAGAGAGAGAGAGAGAGAGAGAGAGAGAGAGAGAGAGAGAGAGAGAGAGAGAGAGAGAGAGAGGGAGAGAGGGAGGGAGGGAGGGAGGGAGGGAGGGAGGGAGGGAGGGAGGGAGGGAGGGAGGGAGGGAGGGAGGGAGGGAGGGAGGGAGGGAGGGAGGGAGGGAGGGAGGGTGGGAGGGAGGGAGGGAGGGAGGGAGGGAGGGAGGGAGGGAGGGAGGGAGGGAGGGAGGGAGGGAGGGAGGGAGGGAGAGAGAGAGAGAGAGAGAGAGAGAGAGAGAGAGAGAGAGAGAGAGAGAGAGAGAGAGAGAGAGAGAGAGAGAGAGAGAGAGAGAGAGAGAGAGAGAGAGAGAGAGAGAGAGAGAGAGAGAGAGAGAGAGAGAGAGAGAGAGAGAGAGAGAGAGAGAGAGAGAGAGAGAGAGAGAGAGAGAGAGAGAGAGAGAGAGAGAGAGAGAGAGAGAGAGAGAGAGAGAGAGAGAGAGAGAGAGAGAGAGAGAGAGAGAGAGAGAGAGAGAGAGAGAGTGAGAGAAGTCGGTGCGTGCGTGTGTCCGGCAGCTGCTCAACGAGTGAACACACGTACACGACGTTGGAACTAAAAACGCGTTTCTGACAAAACCGTTCAACCGATTTGTTTGAAATAAACTTTAAAATTATTTAAAAATTTTACTCTACAATTGACTACCTATTTTAGTAAAATTTTGACTTATTACAAAAGTTATTAACTGTTAAAATGTAATTAGTAATGTTTTCGAAAATTGGGATGCATAGCGCCTTTTACAACTTTATACTGATTACAAAACAGTTTTATTTATTCAAATCGGATGAAAAAATGAGTAATTAGTAGGAGTAATTTGGCCCCGACAGTGCTGCTATCTATTGGGCTGAAATCAAAACGTTGTGTACTGTTTAGCCTTAAGTGAGATGAACATTACGGTAACATGAACATAAACACAGAGAACAACATGCTTCAGATGTGCGTTTTTGATAAAGTCTATTCATAACGACTAATTTATCGCTTCCTTCAATGAAGACAGCCTCGTAAATCGAGAATGGCTGTTCATTCTGGGATAGAATCTTCTCTTCACCATGGAGACCCGGTGGCCGCGGGGTCTAACGCGTCAGGACTTTGTACACGAGTTATAGATTGCTCAAGTTCGAATCCTGGCTGGTAGTTTGTATCAGTAATATTCACCTTGTATAGTACTGGTTCTCCCCATTACCATGTCTGGTAAGTTCCTCGCACAGATCAATAGTCCATCTATGGGGTAGGGTGAGTAGGATTAAAGAGGATCCGACCACCTTACTTAATTGTCCGTAGTGGGCTGGAAGCTAATTGTACAGTGTGAATACGTTTTTATCAAAGGCTTCTAAAGTATTTTCATTAATTGACTTATGCTTATAACAAAAACCATTCCTCTATAGCTTTTCAAGATACTGGTAGAGGAGCTGCCCAAACAGTTCAGTATGATTCGGTTTAATTGCCCAGTGTTAAATGACTTTCAAAAATGATAGAAATTAAATCAGCATATATAGTTAAATTAGATAATTCGTTTGAGTTTCAAAGGCAGTGAATTGATGTCTAAGTTGCTTTTCTTATTAAAGACGAAAAATCTAAAATATTTTTTAAACAGATTGAATTGCCTTTGAATGTTTTAGCTGAGTTATCAGATCTTAAAATCTACCGTTATCCGTCAGTACTCTACATCAAATGTTATTAAAATTCGATCCTGTTTTATATGTTTCGTAAGTTAACCCTTAATACATTGTTGTGGCTTAAACAGATCACAATAATAAGAAATAACTTTCTCAAGTTTATCACAATTGTTGGATAGATCAAATTGTAGTTTTCTCTTGCATTGTTGGTCTACAACGTTTATACAACTATGCTTCTTAAAAATTCTAACTTGACTTTACAATAAATTTACGAGTGGTCAACGAGTCGACGTAATTGTCACCCGCATTGTTCCCAACTCAAATTATATCTAATGCTAAATGTATGAGTGAGCTAGATAACGCCCGCATAGCGAGTAACTGCTGCAGGTACGCTCGAGTGACCGTTGCAAAGGGGAATTACCGATATTTCGAAACTTTAGTAAGTTTCAGTACAAGAAAAGTGCCTCTAGAATTGCCTAATGTAGCGGATCTGATGGTTCGCTGGTTTATGTAGACCGTAGTAAATGACCCAACTGGAGTGTAATGAAGATTTCTCGGCTAGAACATGCGTTAGCAGAAGCATCGAGAATCAATTATCAAGTGTAAAAGCGAACGATTAATTATGGTTTCGAACTTTCTCGGGATTTAAGGTCGGATTCCTTCCGCACCATCAGGTTGAGTAGGTGGGTGAAAGTTGAGACGTTCAGCTCTCTGCCGGACCTGTATCTCATATGACTCCAGCCCCTAGGCTCTTCTGGTACTAGTTAAAGCACCGTTGTGTTGTCGCGCTTATTACAAAACTCAAAAACTGTTGTGGTTTGATTTTTATCTTCATAAAAATTATTACTGTTTCACCTGATCAAAAACATTTAAAACTACAATGAGCATGTTCTTAACTAAAAATTATCATTGTGCAGTGTTCCAAATATCAGCTGTTGAATCCATGAAACCCCGTACGAATATAACTAATACACATGATCCCTTAATACAGCGGAATAAATTAATGGTTCCAATGAATTAGCACAAACGTTTCCCCTTATTTAACACTAAAAATCAAAACTTTGAAAATTACCAGTTTGATTCCCAAATATTTTTTTCAATAACTCAAAAACTAGTCGAGTTAGAGACATGCGATTTTTACTAAAATATTTTAAATTGTAATTTAAGTCTTTTCTGAAAATTGATCAAAATCGTTAGAGCAGAAAAATGTTAGAAATGTTAAAAAAGTTAATAAATGGTCTCAAGATATTGGCTAAATACACCTACATACCAAATTTCATAAAAATTTATTCATCCGTTATGTCTCCAGTGAACTGCACATACACATACACAGACAGACACAGATATCAACATTTTTTCGAAAAAAAAAATACTTTTTTGGGTTCAGGGGACCCTAAAATGGATTTTTAGACCAACTTGTAAAAAAATTTTTTGTTAGACGATCACAATACTTTCTCTATGCCTAACGCATGTGGGAGAAAGTAAAAACACTGCAATGTGCTCCAAAAAGCACATACATTTTTGAAAACGCTTAGATCTAACAAAATCACTCAAATTCTAAATAATGAGTAAATAATGCCAAATCGAAACAACAAAACAAATATAGTACATTACCTGTAGGAAATATTCAGTTTCAGAATTTCCCTTAAAGATGATTTTAAGCATCCAAATTTCGTATAAAAATCTGGTCAGGGTTAAGTGGTCCCTGGTATTTTAGTCTATAAGAATAACATTTGTTTCAGTGTTGTTTAGTCATGAGAGATATAATGACAAGTTAGAATTTCTTACGATGCAGCAAGTTCAATAAAATCATGTGGATGGTGCAGCTTCAATTAGCATCCAAGATCACCTAAGCGCCCTAGGAAGAACCAAATATTTGCATCGAACCTTAACGAATATTTTACAAGAAACGTGTTTTCCTTTTTCGTAACGGATGCCACCAATTCACTAAAAATTACATCAATCAGTGGGATGTAGTGTTGTTGAAGGTCGTTTTGTGCAAGGGAATTGAAAGACTGACTGTCCTAAAAAGTTTACATAAATAAATATATTGCGCTTTTTTCAACAGGAAGGCTATAATGATCTCAAATATTATATTTGATAATAATTTTAATTTTTTAAACTTAGATTTACAAATTCAAGGTAAGTGGTTAATTTTACACTATTTCAAATAATTGCATATGACGAATGTGATCTTTGAAATTGCGTTACTTGAATTAAATGGAATCCGTGCATAATTTTTCACAGGTCTCCATTCACTTTGTTTTAAATTGTCTTTCTTTCTTAAAACAAGCTAATGAGTTCGTGATTTACAGTTGCCTAACATTTTCCAGTTCAGCTCGAACTGGGAAACACACACTTGATCTTGTTTTTCTGGTATCAACGCCATATTGACTGAGAGTATTTCCCATAAATTGGTACCTGGGAAACAGATAGACTTATTTTCCAAATGATAGTGCTAAATTGATTTTATCTCTGATCTTCCGTATTAATGAGACGTCTGGCCTTCGAAGTTCGTTGCTCTGTAAACACGTGACTACTTGAAGAGTTGTGATGGGATCAAGGAAGACGTTGACTGACTGGAGCGACAACAAAGAAAGTCAGAAGCCGTGACCTTGTCGGTCTCGCCTGCTGGGTGTCCCTGGTCATATCCTAACCGTAACCACCACTAAACTACCCACTGCCAGCCTTGGACTTGACGTGCTGCATTTTCACACAAGAATCGCCATTGTAGAACGCCTTTTCGCACCATACTATTTGATTATTTACGACATTATCGTACATTTGCATCTTACATGTTGTGGGAAAGATTTTTAAAAGAGCTAGCAAGCCGAGGATTACTAATGCCACCCAGTAGTCATCTTTCATAACATTTTAAGTTCCCAAAAATAATTAAAGTGGTTAAAGTAAAAGGAAGAGCTGAAGAATAAAAAAAATAAATAGCTATACTGAGGTCTATCTGCTGAGAACAAACCATGTATAAGTAGTATAGATTTTTCTTTCTAGCCACCAGAAATTGAAGGGAAAATGAGAAGGCGAAGAAATAAAATCTACAGTAAGAAGACTTCAATCTCAATGTCAAATAATGGTCTCCCGTTTCAGAGCCAAGTCCAAATTCCGAACTCTTCAACATCTGTTTATCAAGTTGAATGAAGACAGTTACTGCCCCCTGAAAAGAGCGCAATCTATTGGCCAGACGATGTAAAAATAGTTAAAATAAAATAAATTTTGATTGGTTGCTATGTATATAAAGTGTCTATGCCTTACCAGTTCAGTGGAAGCCGAGTTTACCAAAATAGTTTATTTTTCGAGGGATTTTTTTTGTAAAATCAGGATGTACAAAACAAAATTGTACAAAACTTTAAGAAAGACTTGTAATTTGTAAATAAATTCCATTTAATCGTAAAATTAGCACGATTATTTATGAAAGTATTGTGAAATTATTGCAAACAGCAGATTTTATTATGCACAGATGATGGCAAGTGATTGCAACAATTTTGCCTTTAATGGAAATTGTCAACCGGGAAATTTGTATTTAGTTTTTTCCTAATAAGGCAAAATAATAATAATAATAATAAATAGCAGAAATTCTGATATTTTCAAAGAATAAACAGGAGGAAAATTCGTCTTAAAATTAAGGAAGAATTTCAATATTTATCAAATTCGTCGTTAATAAAGGGAACAGTTATTTTCATATTTAGTGATTAATGTCAAGAAATATGTGAGTTCAAGTGCACTGAATTCACGATGAATATACACATAAATAAATACATGAAACTAATTATATTTTTACGTGTATTATTGTGTAATTTTCCTTCTCGTTAAAGCAAGTTAGCGCGTTTACAAAGCTATCTAGTCTTCAAACTAATATGAATTTGTTCAAAATATATTTAAATTCTTCCTTTTTAATTATTTAGGTAAAGAAACGAAATTGGAAACCATTATTTATCTTGAATACTTTGGGTGAAGTGGGGCGACTTTGGATATGTTAATATATATATTCTTCAATTTATCTGACGACAAGACAGCAAATAACAGCAAAATGATAATATTGAAATTTATGTATCAATATCCATAAAATAATGCGAGACATATAGATACGTCGCAGGCATGAGATAATCTATTGAAGAGAGACATATAGATACATAACTGGCAAGAGATAATCTATTGCAGGTAGACATATAGATACGTCACAGGCAAGAGATAATCTATTGCAGAGAGACATATAGATACTTCGCAGGCAAGAGATAATCTATTGAAGAGAGACATATAGTTACGTCGCAGGGTAGAGATAATATATTGAAGAGAGACATATAGATACGTCGCAGGGTAGAGATAATCTATTGAAGAGAGACATATAGATACTTCGCAGGGTAGAGATAATCTATTGAAGAGAGACATATAGATACGTCACAGGGTAGATATAATCTGTTGAAGAGAGACATGTAGATACGTCACAGGCAAGATATAATCTATTGAAGAGAGACATATAGATACGTCGCAGGGTAGAAATAATCTATTGAACAGAGACATATAGATACGTCACAGGCAAGAGATAATCTATTGAAGAGAGACATATAGATACGTCGCAGGCAAGAGATAATCTATTGAAGAGAGACATATAGATACGTCGCAAGCAAGAGATAATCTATTGAAGAGAGACATATAGATATGTCACAGGGTAGAGATAATCTATTGAAGAGAGACATATAGATACGTCGCAGGGTAGAGATATTCTATTGAAGAGAGACATATAGATACGTCGCAGGCAAGAGATGATCTATTGAAGAGAGACATATAGATACTTCACATGGTAGAGATAATCTATTGAAGAGAGACATATAGATACGTCGCAGGCAAGAGATGATCTATTGAAGAGAGACATATAGATACGTCGCAGGGTAGAGATAATCTATTGAAGAGAGACATATAGATACGTCGCAGGGTAGAGATAATCTATTGAAGAGAGACATATAGATACGTCGCCGGCAAGAGAGACATATAAGTGTTGGTGTCAGTATTGCTCTTGATACTTTACTTATTTGTGTTTTTTTTTCATACGTATAATATAGAGTAATTGTGTGGTGATTTAACTTTTTTAATGTTACTATAATACTGTAACAAACCAGTGCTCATTTAGGGGGAACTGAAAATAAAATGGGCAAATTGCTCAAATAAACCAAATTACTGAGTTTTTTTTAGGACAAAAACAATATTGGGCGGTTCAAATAAGTTACTGTATAAAGTTTATTCAACCAAAGTCTGTAAATACGTAAATAGTGAATGACATGGGAATGTGTTATGCTGGTCATTAATAAAATAATAATAACTGCATAAAGGGTGGTGTTTTTAGGCTAATTAGTATACAATTCCAGCTAAACAAACTTTTTTATTTCCACCTGGATTGTTTTATAGTGGAATTATCAATATTTTCGTTAAAAAAACACATAGGCCTTAATTGCATGGCTGTGGGAGATTGTCTTACTACACAACTTGTTTGGCCTTGGAAACAGAAACGGCAAGTTCATAAAGGCCGTAGAATTGTATACGGAGCTATGCTTGGATAGGTTTGAATGGCGCGGATTGCTTGTGGACTGTCCCTTTCATATTGAGACAAAGGAGAACATAAGACACGGGACAACGGCCTGAGCTCGAACACCGTGAATCAGGCATTCTCTCTCTTCCTGTGCATTCTTCTCATATCGATGTTTGTTTTAACTATGAATACACATCTATAAGAAGCGAAAAGAGATGTGAAAATCATCAGACTTCCTGTAGCAGACGATATTAGTTTAGCGCGGCTGCTGATACGCAGCGCTGGCTGAGGTTTCTGCCATACACCCCTCTCCCCATCCAATAACACTCTCCGTCGTTTTCTTTCTCTCTCATTCTCATGGCATTTTGAAATGTTCGATATCCCTCCGCATTGCCCTCTCTGTCTCACTCTGAGTTGCCGCGCAACAAGATCGACCTTGCGGTAGGGATGGCAAATATTTTCAACATATCGATAAATTGAATTATCGATATATAGGGTAACCGATATATCGAATTGTAAATGATTTATCTGTTTAAAATCACGTACTAACTCTTATGTCATGTCAAAAAACACTCAAGTTTTGCTGTCAATATTTATAATAGCCTAATGAATCTAAAAATGAAATACATTTATCTACACGAAGCAAGTAGATGTGGGGTAGAATGAAAAAAAAAAAAATACAAAAAATTATACCTTTTTATTATTATGTTAATTATAAAAGAATATGTAATAAGTTTCTTTTTTATTTTCACGTTAAAATGCATTAGGCTTCTTATAAACACTAAACTCCCACCAACAGGTTTACAATAAACTACATTTTAGTGCATTAACAACACGTAAAAAATCTAAATAAAGTTGCTTTATTATTTCAATTCACGTTTTGTACCCTTAAGAGGCAATTTAAACGTGTTTTTTCGTATCGTGATGATTTTGAGGAGAGAGAGAATAACGTCAAAATTAAGTGATATGATATATCGGACCAAAATAACGATCGAAAGAAAATATCGATACTAATATATCGATATGTCGAACCATATTTATCGATATTTCCGATATATCAATATATCTTTGCCATCTTTACCTAGCAGTGGTCGTGCCGAAATTGCGAAATTAGAAGAAAGCTGACTGACTTTGAAAATTGGCTTTTCGCTTCAACTTTCCTCGGGATAGTCTGACCACAGAGACTACGGGTAACATAACTTATCCTTATTTAACCTAACCTATCTGGTAGATGGGACTGTCGATCTTCACTAACCCCTCCATGGCTGATACATATCATGGCTTTTTGTCAGTCCCAGGTCTCTCGACTGGCAGTCATTAGCATTGCCAATGCGTGCATTTATCTCGGAGACGTGCTTCTGCGACAAAAACACGCAGCCATTCAGTCGTGGCAAGTCATTCATCGTAATTACAATGACAAATAAATCTTTTAATCTCTAAAATCTCGATAATACTAGTTCTTCCCCTTGTTCTTCTTATTCGTATTATCGATTTTTCTTCGTATCATAGATTTCAATTTCAAGTCACCTAAACCTATCGTCAGTAGCCCAGCTTCATAAGCTGAAGTTCTCAGTTCGATCACAGTATAACATTGACATACAGTAGCGTAGCTCAGACATTTCACTTGCAACCAAGCGATGCTAGCGAACCTAGCGGTGAGGTAGCAAACAACTAGGCATGGTAATCAGCTGTTGTAGTACACGTGATTGTTTAAGTTGAAAGTGGTGTTATAAGACTTAATTAATATAAGTCTGTGACCCGACCGCTACGAGCGTTAGCGTCGAGCCGGTTGCATTTATTTCAAGAGCAATCTTTGCTACTGTGTATATTACACTGAATTACAGAACAAAATTATATTAAAGGCGCTTTTAGGCCAAGCTGCCTGCACAATGACGCGCGCGCGCCAGGTGGACGCCAGGGAACAGCTGCTTCGATTGAAAGATGTCATAGACACCACTGTGCCTCCCTTCACCTCAGTCTTCACAATCACCCATGACAGTTCGATTGTGTTCTTTGATTGGACACGAATCTAATGCCTTTTGGGCTATTCCAAAAAAGCATTGTTGAAAGACACTCATTTATACTTTTTATTTCGTTTTATTCATTAGGTCGTGTTCAAGAGAGACTAATGACAAGATTTCACCATTTGACTTGTGTACCAGTGTCGGCACTGGTGGCGCAGTGCTGTAATTCAGCTACTTGGGTACAAAGTGTTTGGGAGATTGTAGACGATAGGTTCCATGCTCGGTTGGAAAACCAAAAAAAACCAACTCTTAATACCGACACGGCGTCCGCTCAATGGTTGTCATCAACGTAGACACTACTAGAGAAGTCTGGAGTTTTCGTGTTGAATGGTAGTCAAGGTTCAGATGTTGTGTAGGGAAGAGAGCTGAGTATCATACTTGTCAGTTAGCTGAAAATCAGACCAACACTATGTGGTTCGGATTCCACGTAAAGCTGTGGGTCCCATAGTTGCCCTGGCTATTGGGCTATTAATAAATAGTCCTTTCTGAGCTAAGTCGAACTCAGATAATAACAATGGCTACACTCGTTCATCTACACTCATCACACTCATTCCCTCATCATATTCGCCCATATCTCTACGATCGGCGTCTTACGCTGCAATTTTACTACCAGCAGACCAAAACATGCTGTTCTATTTCAACTGTACAATTCGTGTTTATTAGTCTACCATAATGAGTTATAGTAAACACTGTATGATTAATAAAGGTCCAATCTAGTGGACCATAAGTTGATATTATGAAATTTTTAATTTAAAATTATCAACAATGACGTGTGAAGCTTCACGTATTTAACTGTCGAAAAGTTATAAATGTACACTCATTTTTTACAAAAACCAACTTATAGTCCACTAGAACGTTCTTCACTTACCAAGTGACACTCGCAGCATTGCGATATGATCATTATAATGTACCGAATCTTTAAAATAGAAACCCATATTTTTGGCGTTTTTCGTAGAGCGAAACCATGACACATTTTGAAAGGCAGGCCTACAGTACTACCAAGTGACAAGTTCCAAGTCTAAAGCGATCATTCTGGTGCCGAGTGTCAGCGTATCCACTGGCCCGCAATATAATGCATGGTGAGGAAGGCGATCAGCTGGCGTGAGTGAAGTGATAACATCACCCAGTCAAGTGAGCAGGCCAGGTGCAACGTCTGTGGGTTGAATTGTGTGTAGCACTTCTGCTGTAGCCTAGTCAGGCAGTTCCCTGGTCTTTGGGAACATTTATTGGTGGGCTTTGGAGTCAAATACCAACATTTGAAAATCTAACAGTGGTGATCTTATAAAATATGACATCTAAAGACATAGAAATCTTTATAGGTATATAAGTATCAATAAACGTCGATATTCTGTCGCATTCCTGGAGATACACTGGCCCACAGAGAGCCGCCAAGGGGGTTGTCGGCCAGGGGTAGAAACCTGTAACTCCGCCGGAGGTCAACGTTTTTTATCGCCCCTCTCTCCCATTTTGGGAACGTTGTCTAGAAACCGGCCCAAACTGATCCTTGATCCTACACTTGTGATCATGAAACAATATTGGACATCACAGGAGTCAAGCCTTGTCATTAAAATTAAATTTGAAACTAAAATAAAACTTGGATTGGGTTTCAGCATGTTTTACTTTAAAATAAAAAAAAAAATTGTTAGACTGTCTGTCAACACAAATAATAAATAAATTAAAGTTGTCGTAAACCAAATAATTAATTATTGTTTTGCATTCAACGAAATTTGCTTGATATGTACGGAAGAGGTTGTAAATTGCACAAACATTGCTATACTTTGTATCTCTAAATAACGTTGGTTATTCAATGTATAAATATTTTGTACATAATCCTGAGGAGATTGGAGACGTGTTCTTCTATATACATAGATATTTTGTACATAATCCTGAGGTGGTTGGGAGACGAGTTCACCTAGTGGGGAAAGTAGAGCCGCTGCTAGTGCACCTACCCGCGTTAAAGTCGCCGGAATGCGCCGCGGGCTTGAGGCCGCTCTCGCGTCATGCGGCCTACTGACACGGCGATCGTCATGCCTCACTCGTGCGATCGTGGGTGTTGAGTGTTCATCCTCTCCCTCATTGACATTCTCGTTGTCCTTCACGAAGGATATTAAGATAAAACGGTAATCACATTACCTTCTCAAATTTAGCACACGTTCTGGGTCCAGTAAGACCAGTTAGAGACGTCGCGATATGAATAAAATTTCAATACTTGGTATCGATATTATTTACAATTGTATATACAATATATAAATGACATTATAAAAATATTGCAGGCCCAAGGTAGTTTGATTGCACCTTTTTATTAACTATATTGATAACATTTTTTAGTCTTCAAGTGTCCCAAATAGAAATGTTTATTTATTTGTCTTCTATTTCTTCTTTTATTAATTTTGTTATCTCCTTCACAATTTATCGTTTTTCATATCATACAACTCTTCTATTTAACATAAAACAGCACCATCTAAGTGCGAGATTCTTAATTTTACCTTGAATATAGTAAAATTGTTTCCTTTTTATATAATTTCAGGTAAAATTCGTAACAATTTTTGTCCCGTTTTTTTTTCAAAATTAGATTATGGTGGAAATTTTATTTCTTGTATTATAATTATGTATTTAAAACATCAAGCGGCTAGCTTTTTTGGAAATATCTAAGAAAAGAGATGAAATACAAAATTACTTCCCAAACTGCCAAGTCAGCACTTTATAGTCGCAAGGCCCAGACGTCCTTTAGTAGTAATACAATTTTACCGTCAGATTGCCAAACATGTTTTTCTATTCAAACTGTACAGTTCATGTTTATTATTATATTGAGTTATAGTGAACTCTGTACGATTATAAAAGGTCCAATCTAGTAGACCATACGTTGATTATGACATTTTTAATTTTTGATAGTAAAAATGATGTTTAAAATTCCACGTATGTAACTGTAAAAAAATATAATAATACTAAATTATTTACAAAATATTATGGTCTTTACCTATTGAATGACACTTCATGTTTTAAATACAATGAATACTACGAACAGAATTAATTGTTGAAATAGAAACCAATGTTTTTGGAATTTTTCGCGAAGTGGAACGACCACGTTTAGTAATTTATTACTTATAATAGCGACGAAAGATTAGTACGAGTAAAGAAGTTAGTATGTTTATCAGCCGAGTGTCCGGTCCCCCCTCGGGTAGCTACCGTTGCCTCCTCAGTGGGGAGCCGGCCAATTTCAGTTAAATTAGCTAAGAAAACCGAATCCAAATAAAGGAGATCTTTGCAGTGCACGCGCCCACCGAGCCAGAAATGGTATTATGCAAGGTGGCGCGCCAACCGGTCCGCGCGCTGGCACTGTTGCCAAATCTCCACTGCGAACGGCTCTTCGTTGAAACAATGCAATCCTAATTGTCGTTTTCCTTAAAGATTTAATTTACATTAATTTTTTGTTTGTGTTATATTTCTAAATAGTTGGTCAGTGATAATCATTAGCTGTGTGGAAATCGTAAAATTGCCACAAATCAGTTTTAAATCTTAAAGACAATTGCCACAAATCAGTTTTACGACTTAAGGACAATTGCAACAAATCAGTTTTACGACTTAAAGACAATTTCCATAAATCATTATAAAGACTTAAAAGACAATTGAACCTAATAGTTCAAGTAAAGTTAAGCCAATTCTCATTTGTATTTTGGTTTTGTAATCAATTACATTTCTTAACAAATGTTATTAACATTACATTTTCAGTGAAAAGTTTTTTTATCAACATCTTATACGTATGGAGGGGGAAATGCGTTTTTTAATAGTCTATTAAAACATTGAAACAATCGTCACAAACGTTATCAACATTCTCAAATCAAAAGATCTGATGTTTCGAATTTAGCGAATCTTTGTAGAAACAAACCATGTTATTAGCACGAAGTTTTTCTTTTTGAAAAAAATATTACCAACAAATTTAGGGGTGTTTTGTAACTTCGTTGTAGATACTGCATAATAGTTTGAGATTAAGAAACTCTGCAAAGATAGTCGCCATCTTGGATTTATATCCCATAAGAACAATAATAAATGCGGGGCACAGCACTGTTATTTGACTGTTTGTTGGAAAATTATGATTTTTACATATTTTGAAAGAGCGTAAAACTTACTAGAAAGTCCACTTTTCAACATATTGATTGTTCATTATTATTTTCCTAAAGATCGTATACTAATAAAGTAAAACTCACTACTTTTTATTTAATCACAAATCAATAATCTTGTAAATTAAAAGTGGATTCACTTGTGGCTTTTATGCTTTTCCAAACTATGTAAAAGTTATAATTTTCTGACAAATTGTTGTCACTGAGATGTTTCAAATTCATTCAAATATCATTCCTCTTATAGGATATAAATCCAAGATGGCAACTAACTCTGCAGACTCATAAGCTTGAGAAGGCATTACAGCCACGAATACACGAAAAATGCGTACAGCGAAAAATGCGTACACCAGGAATCTTGCGAAATATGCGTACAGGATCAAGTTTTGACAGATGACGAGGGTAACCTATGACGTCACAACAATTAGATAGGCGAAAAATGCGTACAACTTTTAGGGCAAATGGATCTTTTACAACAATTGAATTATATAAATGCGTTTACCTGTAAAATAAATATGAATGTCGCTTAATTTCTTGGGATTGGAGAACCTAACTGAACCTAACCTAACCTAATTTCGCTGTACGCATCTTTCATGCCACCGGGGAGAATACTTACCCTCGTCAAATAGGCTACCACTATTTCCTTCTGTACGCATTTTTCGTGCCACCACAGCCACAATGTATTTCTTGAATAGTAAAGACGATTTTCATTTCATTTCATTCAAATATATATTTCACGTAAGTATTATACTTTGTTCGTTATAATACTTCTTTTACTTAAATTGTTAAATAATTATTATTGTTTATATTATTTTATTTGTGTTGATTCTAGTACAGTGTTGTTTTCACCACTTGCTGTCACAGAGTGCTATTTGGTTTTATTAACAACAATTAGTTTTCCTTGTTTAATATAAAAATTTTCTTATTTCCTTATTCTTATATTGTAAAATTGTTATGTGTATATTATCGCCACCCAACGACAATCCTTGTTGGCTTGTTGGGACCGCATGTTGTTAAAGTTCTGATAAATAATTAACTGAATTTAATTTCAGCTCAGGTTAATAGCATACTTAATAAATCTGTAATGAACCTTAGTAATGAATAAATTACGGTTCGCGTAACTATCCGTAAATAGAATTTATTTTTCCTAACTTTATATTAAGATACATTGTTATTTACACGGTTCATCAACATCGTACGAGCCTAAATGTTCTTGTTACTAAGCCCATCATACCCTAAAGTACTACTAGTAGTGACGATTTGCTATCACGAACCATTGACAATTTTACCGTCGCAAATAAAATATATTGAATATATGTATTCACCTGGCGAGTCGGTTCAGTGATGAAGGCTTTGGACTGTGGAGTTCTTTGCCCCAAGTTCGAATCCCCAACTGAGTTGATGGTCGAGTGAAGATTCGTTGAATAAAGTCCACGCACATGCCTGTGGCTCATGTGGACTGTAAGTGAGGTCCTACTGCCTACACAAAACTACTGGGATAAACCCACACAAAAATAACGATAAACTATTTTTATGATTTTACTTTATCATTCATGCCTACGTTAGAAGGTTTACCAAACCTAATTTTAAACAAATGACGGCAAAGGAACTTACAACTTGTTATTAAAACTAAAGCCGATAGTTGAGTTTGTAATCATGCATTTATGGCCTTCGATTTGAATAACAAAACTATGACACTTGATGATAACAACATCTTAAAATAAATGGTTCCAAAGAATTGGCACAAACTTTCCCCCATATTAAACACTAAAAAAAATCAAAACTTTGAAAATTATCAGTTTGATTCCCAAATGTATTGTTTTGTCATTCCTAAAAAAATAGTCAAGTTTGGATATACTGTTTTTACTAAAATATTTTGAACTGTAATTTACATCCTGTCTGAAAAGTTAGTCAATATTATAGCAGTTTTGAGAAAGTTCCATTTTCCCCATAAAAATTAAAAAAAATAAAAAAAGTAAAAAATTGGTCTGGATATATTAGCTAAATACACCTAGATACCAAATTTCATAAAAATGTATTCATCCGTTTCTGTCTCCAGCGAACTGCACATTCACACAGACACACATACTGAAAGTCATAAAAAATGTTTTCGGAAGAACAACTTTTTTTGGGGTTCAGGGGGCCCTAAAATGGATTTTTAAACCAACTTGTAAACAATTTTTTTTTGGACGATCACAATACTTTTTCTATGCTAACGCATATGGGAGGAAGTAAAAATGAAGAAAACAAGGATACACCTACACCAATGGTAGAGAATAATGTCTAATTGCAACCTAAAAGGAAATAAAGATTCCAGTAATCTGAAAGTGACTTGCATTGGTTTCAATAACCCTAATCAGTGAGTAGTTGGGTGGGTGGAGTGGCCTCTAACTTCATCTATTGACATCCACATACAAACTGTGATTGGTCAGTTGTACGGCTGATTACTTCGGGCTTCCAATATACTGATTGTCCGGACTAAACGGCATTGACACCTTGTCGCTGTCTCACTTGTGTGACGAGTGCTGTACCCCAACCACCGCTCTCTGTAAGTACAAGTCACATCACAAGAATATTGTCACAACTATCACATTATATCGGTTAAAACGTTATTGCAGACAACTCCGTGCGTCACTCATTAGACCGACTACTCCGTGCGTCACTCATAAGACCGACTATGTTCATAAACGTGAGTGTATAGGTAACACGTCACAGAATGGCCGTATGTGTCACTATATATCTCTGTTAATGTCACTATTTAAGCGATCGGGACAAATCTAACCGATAAAACACATCAACAGTATGGCGGTAAGTGTCACTTCAAATCTCTGACAACGTCACTATTTAAGACAAGCGAACGTGTTTCGTGATAAATCTAGTAGTATGGCCGTAAATGTCACAGTAGAAATCTTACATCGTCACTATTCACGCGATCTTGATGAATCTAACCGCTAAAACACCTTTTCAGTATGGCCGTAAGTGTCACAGAAGATATTTTATATCGTCACTATTCACGCGATCTTGACAAATCTAACCGCTAAAACACCTCAACAGTATGGCCTTAAGTGTCAATTTATAAGTCGACGTCACTATTCACGCGATCGTGACAAATCTAACCGCTAAAAACCTCAACATTATGTCCGTAAGTGTCACAGTAGATATATGTCGACGTCAATATTTACACGATCGTGACAAATTTAACCGCTAAAACACCTCAACAGTATGGCCTTAAGTGTCAATATAGATAGCTGTCGACTTTACTATTTACGCGATCGGGACAAATCTAACCGCTAAAACACCTCAACAGTATGGCCGTAATTATCACATTAGATATCTGTCGACGTCACTATTTACCCGATCGTGACAAATTTAACCTCTAAAACACCTCAACATTATGGCCGTAAATATCACATTAGATACCTGTCGACGTCACTATTTACGCGAACGTGACAAATCTAACCGCTAAAACACCTCAACAGTATGGCCGTAAATATCACATTAGATACCTGTCGACGTCACTATTCACGCGATCGTGACAAATCTAACCGCTAAAAACCTCAATATTATGTCCGTAAGTGTCACAGTAGATATATGTCGACGTCAATATTTACATGATCGTGACAAATTTAACCGCTAAAACACCTCAACAGTATGGCCGTAAATATCACATTAGATATCTGTCGACGTCACTATTTACGCGATCGGGACAAATCTAACCGGTAAAACACCTCAACAGTATGGCCGTAAATATCACATTAGATACCTGTCGACGTCACTATTTACGCGAACGTGACAAATCTAACCGCTAAAACACCTCAACAGTATGGCCGTAAATATCACATTAGGTACCTGTCGACGTCACTATTTACGCGAACGTGACAAATCTAACCGCTAAAACACCTCAACAGTATGGCCGTAAATATCACATTAGATACCTGTCGACGTCACTATTTACGCGAACGTGACAAATCTAACTGCTAAAACACCTCAACAGTATGGCCGTAAATATCACATTAGATACCTGTCGACGTCACTATTTACGTGAACGTGACAAATCTAACTGCTAAAACACCTCAACAGTATGGCCGTAAATATCACATTAGGTACCTGTCGACGTCACTATTTACGCGAACGTGACAAATCTAACCGCTAAAACACCTCAACAGTATGGCCGTAAATATCACATTAGGTACCTGTCGACGTCACTATTTACGCGAACGTGACAAATCTAACCGCTAAAACACCTCAACAGTATGGCCGTAAATATCACATTAGGTACCTGTCGACGTCACTATTTACGCGAACGTGACAAATCTAACCGCTAAAACACCTCAACAGTATGGCCGTAAATATCACATTAGGTACCTGTCGACGTCACTATTTACGCGAACGTGACAAATCTAACCGCTAAAACACCTCAACAGTATGGCCGTAAATATCACATTAGGTACCTGTCGACGTCACTATTTACGCGAACGTGACAAATCTAACCGCTAAAACACCTCAACAGTATGGCCGTAAATATCACATTAGGTACCTGTCGACGTCACTATTTACGCGAACGTGACAAATCTAACCGCTAAAACACCTCAACAGTATGGCCGTAAATATCACATTAGGTACCTGTCGACGTCACTATTTACGCGAACGTGACAAATCTAACCGCTAAAACACCTCAACAGTATGGCCGTAAATATCACATTAGGTACCTGTCGACGTCACTATTTACGCGAACGTGACAAATCTAACCGCTAAAACACCTCAACAGTATGGCCGTAAATATCACATTAGGTACCTGTCGACGTCACTATTTACGCGAACGTGACAAATCTAACCGCTAAAACACCTCAACAGTATGGCCGTAAATATCACATTAGGTACCTGTCGACGTCACTATTTACGCGAACGTGACAAATCTAACCGCTAAAACACCTCAACAGTATGGCCGTAAATATCACATTAGGTACCTGTCGACGTCACTATTTACGCGAACGTGACAAATCTAACCGCTAAAACACCTCAACAGTATGGCCGTAAATATCACATTAGGTACCTGTCGACGTCACTATTTACGCGAACGTGACAAATCTAACCGCTAAAACACCTCAACAGTATGGCCGTAAATATCACATTAGGTACCTGTCGACGTCACTATTTACGCGAACGTGACAAATCTAACCGCTAAAACACCTCAACAGTATGGCCGTAAATATCACATTAGGTACCTGTCGACGTCACTATTTACGCGAACGTGACAAATCTAACCGCTAAAACACCTCAACAGTATGGCCGTAAATATCACATTAGGTACCTGTCGACGTCACTATTTACGCGAACGTGACAAATCTAACCGCTAAAACACCTCAACAGTATGGCCGTAAATATCACATTAGATACCTGTCGACGTCACTATTTACGCGAACGTGACAAATCTAACCGCTAAAGCGCCTTTTCAGTATGGCCGTAAGTGTCACAGAAGATATTTGACAGCGTTGTTATTTACGTTATTGTGGCTAGTCTATATGCAAAGACGTAATAAAAAACGAGACCACTAGAATTACCAGCCAGTTGGTTTTTGTTATTCATAACTATGAGCAAATACGAATAATAGATGTGTATAATTACTATTTGGGTCAGCACTAGTGGTGCAGGGTTGTAAATCCTTCTACTTTGAGGATAAGTGTTGTGGATATTTTAAGCGATATGTTCTGTACTCTATCCTCTTAATACCGACACAGCGTCCGATTAATGATCTCTATCTGTGTGGACACGACTTGAAAAGTTTATGGTGTCCATATTAAGGGGTAGTCAGGATCTATAGGGAAGAGAACGGAGTATTAGATTGTCACTCAGATCAATGCTACGTGGATCGGAGTCTATGTAAAGATGCAATTCCCTTACATTCTGTTCGCTGAGAGTTGAGAGTTAGGCTCCGCCTAGGTGATCACTGTCACAAGGGCGCTGGCCAATAAAAAGAGGGTGTCCACGTGGACCCTTGATTTACAAGACTGATTCATTGGCAGTCAGCAAGTTCAGGCAGAAAGGACAGTCCATCACTACATATGTAAACGCTTGTGACTCGGCCTAGTGCCTACATCACAACATCAGTGGGTGGAGCTTCTCTCTCACCTCTCGCTGAATAGAACATAGTTACCCTGGCAATTGATAATGTAATAAATAGCTCTTTCAAAGGAACAGTCAACCTTAGTAACAATGACTGTACTTATTCATCTACACTCATCACACACATTCGTACCTTATGTTCTCCCATGTCTCTACGATCGGTGTATTAATGATGAATGATGTATCAAGTCAAGAATCTATTCTAAGTCAACATATCTAGTAGAATGTTATTAGTTAGTCAAACTTAACAAAATGTGTATTTTCTTAATTACCTTTGGTTGTATTTTAGGTTATTGAGAATAGCCCAACATTATTTCTTTAAACGTTGTTTCTGAGATAAGAGTGGTTTGTTTCAGATGGAGATGGACGCCGCTACACTTCGTCAGGAGCTGGAAGCTACCCGTCAAGCCCTGAGACTACAGACAACTCGTCGTCGCCAAGTGGACGCCGCACTCTCCAGGCGTCTGGAGCGCAAAGAGCTGGAGATACAACGGTGGAAGACACTGAGAGATCAGCAGTTAAACCACGTCATGCGAGCTTTGCTAGTCATGGAGGCAGGATTGAGGCGAGAGCAGCGCAATGTGCGAGCCCTTCTTGGTGAGAGGGATGCTGTGATCCACGCTCAGCAACAGGAGATAGCACGGCTGAGGAAGATAGTGGAGCAGCGGGAAGGGACGAAAGTGGTTACCACAAGTGTCACAGACCAAACCAACACCGTTCCCAATGCGCTCCACTTCGATTGTGATGTAAAACCCGACCTCATCAGCTCTCTAGGAATCACCCACTTCAACAGAAGTGATGACAAGTCTGTGACTCCTTCGGCAACTGACAACGAAGACTCGCAGAGTAATCTTGATTCGCTTCAGTTAAGCTTTTATGAGGTCGGCAGCCAGCCAGAATCTCTCATGTCTAACCTAAGTACGCAGTCTTGCAATGGCGATGTGAGCGAGAGTGCCGACCCTTCTAGAGATTCGGTTGACAATGATCAACTAAGATTGTCACCACTGAAATCTCCTCAAGAACCCAACTGGAGTGACTCAGGCGATCCGATAAATAATAACTATTTAGACCCTAAAACCTCCCGGGGACAAGAAATTGTAAACGGCCTTAAAAAGCTTGAAGTGAAAGTCCACATGGAACAGCCATACCACCAAAAGAATATTTTAAGCCCCGTAAAGGAAGAAAGCTCTTTGAGTTTACTATCAGCGAGCAACTCTCCAGTGAGGTGCAACCCGTGTGAAGAGCAAAAAGACGCTCCCACCTCTCCGATTTTGAATTATCATGACTCCAAACCGTCTCCTAGCACATTGCTTCAAGAAGTAAGGATATCGGGAAGAAACGAGTATGAAGATAATCCTGTCCTAAATTGTGTTAATCAAATACTACTTCGTGATCAAGAGGAGTTTCTTGAAGAACAGCGAGCCCTTAGGCTAAAAGAACAAGAAAAGTGCAAAAAAGAAGCAGAGGCTTTAAATAACAAAAAGTTGACGAAAAGCACAGAGAATCTGAGTCTACTTAATGAGCAGATAATTGTGCAGCATAGTCCTGTAAAAGGCAAAGTATATTCACCCATTGATAATGTATCCACACTCCACGTAACCGAGCAACTTATGAAACATTCAAATCAAAGTGATGTTCAAAACGAGCATTACAAAACTATAAACAATCTTCCAAATCCAAGGAAAAGAACACCTCCCAAAGAAAGTTTACAGGTGAAATCTCTACCTCCGGCACTTCCCCCAAAACCCCAAAGATTACTTTTAAGCAAACCTTTGGATCAGAAAACTTTAATTAACAGCATTCTCCCTCAACTAAATGGAACAGAAGGAAACGTTGCAGAAATTATCAAGAACCGTGGCTCTTTACCAACACCTTCTAATGACAATGAGTTGTATGTCATTTCAAATTCCGCAATCGATGACGACCTCCTTCAGCAATTGCAGGGTCGAAGAATTAAAAGTTGTTCAGAGCTGCCAGTGAGTTTGATCAAATCAAAGCCTTTGACACAGTCCAGAGAAAGCATTTATGCTCCTGTCCTGACTCATCCTACCCACAAACCACCAGTAAAACCAAAGACTTCGGCGAGCCCGCAGAATGAGAAATCACCGAAAAAATCATCTTCTAAAGACGAGGATCCGACCAAGACCACTCCAAAGAATACACCCGTGAAGAATTTAATGTCTCCGAATTCTTGTATAAAAGTCGCATCTCCTGTGTCTTCTCTTATAAACAGCGTAGACGCCGTGGATCCCTCAAAAGACGAAGAAAACGGAAACGAAACGTCCCCTAGCGTATCGCAAATCGTACGGAGGTTCGAGGATCTAGGAACAAAAACTACGAAGGAATCGGATGTCCAGAAGACGGAGGACAACGGTAACAGCTTACAGAAGAACTTCGAAGAGTTCCGCTTGGACGAGTGTGACATGGATGCGTTGTGCGGGGACGGACGGCCTGATGGGGATGGTGCTGAAGCCAGGCTCCATGCGTCAGCAGCTGTCCTGGAGGCGAGGATCAGCTACGAGAACTTCCTGGAGGCGACGGGGCTGAGCCAGAAGTCCATCATGACACCCAGCCGGCTGTTCAGCAATCACAAGAGTGTGCTGAAGCCCAAAGACGTAAAACACCGCAGCAGAGTGAAGGCAGCAGCAGTGGTTGATCGCTGCAGCAACACTGCTGCCCCCAGCGGGTCTGTCGTGCGTTACTGGACAGAACCCTTCTTGTGATCTCCATTACTGAAGCAGTCCAAGTGTGTTCCTGAATTCTCCTAATTGGGATGTTAACTAATTTTATTTTCTACCAAAATAAACTTGACTGTAATATGGACACAAAAAGTTAGTTTTTTAACTTAGCCTATGTAATATAAGCTTACTATACAACTAAAAGGTTTAGATATATTAAATTATATAATTTAACTTCGCAATATCCTCAATTTTTATTTAACTTTATCAAAATGTGTAGATCAAAGATCTTCCTAACATTTTTAAGTTGAAATATACATCTAGAATTAAATTAGGGGTTGTTTTCGTATTAGTAATTTTTAAACGATTTTAAATTATCTTTTTTTCTTTAATATCTCTAAAAATAGAAGACATATAAACAATAATGTTATATTTAATTTGAATTCGTATTTTGCACTCCAGTTTTGCATTACTCTTCTACATAACACTCATTAAAGCTTGTAATATATTAATTATTAAAATAAGGTCATGTAGTAAATAAAGTAATGCTTGCTTAGTAATGTTGTAGGTATTTCCAATTTTAATTTATCCTCTATTCAATTACATTTTACTCATTGTTTTTGTTATTACATAATAATTATTTGTAACTATATGTATTTATTAATAACTATGTTACTGTATATAAGTTGTGAAGATTCGTCATTACCGTACGTATGTTAATATATTTAAATATAATTTAACAGTTGAGATACGTTTTAAATAAGTAAATTATAAGTGCAATAAGGATTGTGTGTTGCGCAAAATAACTTTCCTGATTTGAACTGTAAATAGGATTTTTGATCGAAGAAGACATTTCTGCGTGCAGACATTGAGAAATATTTTGTGTTAATCAGGACAACTATAAAATATTGTTTATTTAAATTTCGTTATGGTAGGATTTAAAAATCTATGCCATTTAAAGCAGAAGTTTTCAACTGCAGAAAACTTTTCTCATCTTTAATTAATTTATTTTTTTAGTTCCCTAAAGCATTACTTAATTATGTAAAATTTACTTTGAATTATTTAAATATGCTTACATCATCAGTTACATGCTTTGAATGTGCTTATTTTGGATTGATTTTTCTAACTGAATTGAAATTTTCCATAAAAATATTAATATATTTACGAGATCCTTATGAGTTGGCCCAATCAAATATTTATGTAAAGGAAGACTACAGATTGACGCTTAAATTGTTAACGACGGATATACTTGCAAAATTTATACTAATCATTATTAACTTAATCTTATTTTCGTTAAGAATTTTCTATGTTTTAGGTGTATACAAATTAAAAAAATATTTGTTGATTATTTTAAGACATTTTAAAATTTGCATGTAAATTCTTAAAATCAAAGCAACTGCTTCTTCGAATGTATTGTACCAATAAATCACATCTTTGGTAATAACATTGTTTAATATTTACCTAACTTTCATTATTTAACAAGTAATATTTATTCAACACAAACATACGTCTTGTTGTTATTAGTCAGTTTTATTATGAATCTTTCTATTTGATCATATTGTTACGATCGAGCGAGGTCCACAATAATAAGGCGACCCCTGTTTGTGACTACTGTCACGAACATTCCCACTAACTGATTAACAAGTTGACGCACTCCGAGATATCTACACATTTATATTACCAGACAGTCACTATTTTAAACTTAAAATTAAACCACTATTATTTAGAATAATTAATTTCACTTATCGCACTCGTTCACACAATATCTTTCTATGTTCGTGAACTGTCACTTCACGAGACCACAGTTTCGCACTGCCGTGACTGACTCATCGGCTGAGGGGTGCCTTTATATAGTCGCAAGTCTAGAAGGTTCCGGGGCTTCGATATGGTTCTGGAAGGGAATCTAGGTCGCTCTGGGTGCCTTTTCACAAAGTGTCTGGCTCCACCTACAGGCAAATTAAATGTCATTCTAGCACCATCTGAGGCCTCCTTGAATGCACCAGACAAAAGAAGTACCTCCGGGATGGGTAGAAGGTAGATTCAAAGCCCATCGTCAGGATGGGAAGTCGAATCTATAGGGGTCTGTAGAGTTAGTAGATGGGTAAGTTTAAAAATCCTACAATTCTTAGAAACAATTAGTCTGTGTGTAATGTAGGAGGATGGTATCCATGGAGGTAGGTTGTAGGGTGAGTGGATAGAACACCTTGAATTTAGTAGGTAAGATTACCTCCAACACGACTTATATTGGTGTATGTTGTGAGGTGTAGCTCTGTTATTGGCTTGAATTCGACCATTTTGAATCGGATAAAGAGGATTTAGAATTCATTTGGTTTTAAAATATTCCTTTGACTCTATATATTATTCAGAGGGGTTCAAATTAATTCTTGTTATGCTCTACCCCCACCCAATTGTGAACTCACGACCCTTGGTTAACAAAACATCTCTAGAAGCTAATCTGATTGTAAATACAGCAATATTGAACATACCATATTAATTAAAATTACAAATTATTAACATTTTATATCGGATCAATTATTATTATTTTTTTTCGATTCCGAGAAGCCGAATATCTCTATTGATATAAAAGAGAAAGCCATCACTCACTCATCACCAATTCTCCAACTTACCACAATCCTACAGAGCTGAAAGTTGGTACAAATTTTTTTTATAAGCTTAATAAGAAAACTAAAGTATTTTTATCTTGGTAAAGTACTCCTAAGGGGTAGAAACCGCCCCTTAAAGATTGTTCCATAAGAATAACAATGGGTTGGTTTTAGTAAAATGATAACAGCTGTTTTGTAAATAAATAAAAACGTTTATTTTGTATATTTGTCATGTATCTTATTGACGCATTGAGATTTTACAATTATTACACTTTTCTATATTTTTCTCTCCATAAAATTACGTGTAAAAATGTAAAACAGTTGTTCAAATGGAAATAATGATGTATACGTAATTTTAACAGCTGGTTCAATGTAAATAGTGATGTTTATAATATTGAGAAGGTTATACATCTTTCTTAATCTCAGTAATAGCATTGTGTTTTTAATTTAATAGAAAATAAGTCGGAAGACGGGTTAGCACGCGAAGCGTGCAGGGGTGTCCCCTAGTTCTTATAGATAATACACTATGTGAACCCGCTTTTTGTTAACTTAATTTATCCCTTATTTCTTTTATCAATTTTATCATTTGAGGTGTCAAAACATTTGCCCCTATTCGTAGTTGTGCAATAAGGTCTCCATTTTTCAATATTTCAACCCTGAAGGGCTTAGGAAGCCCTAAACTACGTTTTATGGTCATAAGAATAATATGGAGTGAGATATAAATGAGTCAAAAGTAACAATTAATTAATAGTTCAAATGTAGATAAGTTAGTGATGTTTACGAAATTTTAACAGCTGTTAGAATGTAAATAATGATGTTTATAATATTAGATCTTTCATAATAATAACAATAGATGTTTATAGTTAAACTCAAGTGCAGTGTTGAGTGAGCTACTAGAAATAAATGTACATATTATGATTTTACTTAATACAGTTTAACCACTAGTCACCAGTTGTCAAGTCACGTGCGAGGTCGAGGTGTCACGAGCACAAGGAGTGTGCAAGGGTGTCCCCTAATAAATCAATAGTAACTAGTACACAACTCCTGGGACAGGCCAAATTGATTAACGGTTTACGTAACTCGGTCATGGTAAACCCCGACTAATACGTTTTTAATGGTTACATTATGTTTCCCATGATTAAGGTTAGGTCAGGTTTTCTCTACATACTACTAAGCTTTAGTGAGCAATTTAATTTGTAATTTTACAAAAAACCTAACACAATAAGAATGTCCCCGTAGCGTTTTGCATTATGTAAATTTACAAATGTTCATCCGCAAAGTACCAAAGAAATATGCCGTTTATACATTCATCTCATTTAATTCCTGAGACTAGCCTCCACCATCTCTCTCTCGGTAACTCCCCCTCACACACCTCAGCTCAAACCACTCCTCTTCTCTCCACATCCCTTCTCGCATCGTCAATTCATCTACCTCTTGGTCTTTCCCTTGGCCTTCTTACTGTAATTCCTGAGTCTGTGTATTCACTAGCCTCCACCATCTCTCTCTCGGTAACTCCCCCTCACACACCTCAGCTCAAACCACTCCTCTTCTCTCCACATCCCTTCTCGCATCGTCAATTCATCTACCTCTTGGTCTTTCCCTTGGCCTTCTTACTGTAATTCCTGAGTCGGTGTATTCACTAGCCTCCACCATCTCTCTCTCTCGGTAACACCCCCTCACACACCTCAGCTCAAACCATTCCTCTTCTCTCCACATCCCTTCTCGCATCGTCAATTCATCTACCCCTTGGTCTTCCCCTTGGCCTTCTTACTGTAATTCCTGAGTCTGTGTATTCACTAGCCTCCACCATCTCTCTCTCGCTAACTCCCCCTCACACACCTCAGCTCAAACCACTCCTCTTCTCTCCACATCCCTTCTCGCATCGTCAATTCATCACCTCTTGGTCTTCCCCTTGGCCTTCTTACTGTAATTCCTGAGTCTGTGCATTCACTAGCCTCCACCATCTGTCTCTCGGCAACTCCCCATCACACACCTCAGCTCAAACCACTCCTCTTCTCTCCACATCCCTTCTCGCATCGTCAATTCATCTGCCTTTTGGTCTTCCCCTTGGCCTTCTTACTGTAATTCCTGAGTCTGTGTATTTACTAGCCTCCACCATCTGTCTCTCGGCAACTCCCCCTCACACACCTCAGCTCTTTGCCGCTCCTCTTCTCTCCACATCCCTACTCGCATCGTCAATTCATCTACCTATTGGTCTTCTTACTGCCTATCCCATATTTCTTGGCATTCTGTCCTCTACCATTATCTTAACATTCCCATACTATTTCTTGATTTGTCGCTTCTTTGTCTCAGGCTGCCATCCACCAGGCCTCTCCTAATTTCTACATTTCTAATTCTATCCTCTTTTGCCCTACCGTTAACTACTCTAAAAACTCATTTCCCCACGTTTGTCCTACTTCATCTTCCAAATCTCAGATGCATGTGTAACTGCAGTGGCATAAGTCTTCTCCATCATTAGTATAGCTTTCTTTGGCACCCTCTATCCCACACCAAGCGTTTCACCCTTTGGTAATATCTAGATCATTTCCCCAATTCTAACAGCAATATCTTGGTGAACTCTACCATCACTCCTCATCATTGCCTGATACACCATTTTAAGTTCTCTTTCTTCTAACTTTATTTTTCACTCAAATAAGTAATAACGATATTATTTTAAGGATTCTAATTATATCAGGAACTAAAGAAAATAATAACAATGCCTTACTTGTTAAAACGTAATATTATAACTGTTCCAGTGTTACTAGGTTATTACTTAGAGCATCTAAACATTAATTTGTACTTTAGTTATTTTTGTGGGGAAATGAAATATTTGTAAACCTCACAAGACTTACACCAAATTGATTCTTTTTACTTTTGGGAGTCCTAATATGCGTCCACATTTTAGTTAGCAGTACCACAGAATAACTAATAAAATTAAATCTACTCTATTTATCAGTAATATCTTTATCTGTACTCTGTGGGGAAGAGTTTATGTGCATTTCCGTTTCCGCTCTACTAGCTGCCTGGTGACATTGTAAAACGTTACTTTTGTAATAAAGGCTAATTAATTAAATATTTCACACATTCCATTGTTTACTCATCATTCTGTTGCTTCAACCATTAATATCAAGTAAAATGAATTAATTATCATAAAATATGTAAGTAACAATGCAATTAAATATTTTTATCTATTATAAATTAAATGTCTGTAATAAACCATTAAAGTAAGAAGGTTTTGTATATACATATATATATATATATATATATATATATATATATATATATATATATATATATATATATATATCATGTTTTTTTTTTCAGCTACCATTAATAATATTATTATTTTTTATTTCAAATTACTTAAAAGCTGAGTTTTATAGTTGGACAAAAAGTCCAAAAGTCATTAAACTATAATTAAAATGAAAAATAAATAAATAACAAATTATCTCCTGTCTCAAAGCTAAATCCAGTCCATCAAGCCATTTAAGACCTGCCTCACTGATCCTATTTATGCTAGCTAATCCTTCAGTAAAACAGCGTAAGAGCTACTCTGTAACTATGTGATCCATTGTTTGGATAGACTCCCCGCAATCACATGACTGATCTACTGTCAATCCCCATTTATATTTCCAGTAGTTACTTCTGCCCACTCCAGTTCGGAACCGATTCAATAATTTCCATTCCCTACGAGGGAGGTTCATCCCACCTGCAGGTATTGATGGATCGTTAATAAGGAACTTATTTCGTCCATCAAAACTGTTCCATGCTATGGCCCAGCTAGTATTGGGCGAGAAATTTGATCTGCTCAACTGGAAAGCAGTACGTAGAGTTGGGTTTCGAGATTTTAAGCGACAGTTCTAACGTGGGAGATCCTGGGCAATGGGGATGTGCGGGCATTCAAGATCTTATTGAATTCTTTAAGTAGTGCCTCCTGACGTCTTATTTCTGGAGGAGCTATATTGCACAGCACCGGGAGCCAATGTAGTGGAGTTGCCATGAGAGTACCACTAATAGCTCTCATGGCTCTATTAAGTTGGACACCAATCGCTTTTGTATGATCGCTATTTATCCATAAGGGAGCACTGTATTCAGCAGCTGAATAAACCAGTGACAAAGCAGTAGTACGCAGGACGTGTGCGTTGGCTCCCCAAGTTGTTTCAGCAATATGTGTAGTACATTTGCCCTGGTTATAATTTTAGCTCCTGTTTTTTTAGCTGGATTTTAAACGTCAGCGATCGATCTAACGTGACTCCCAGGTACTGTGGATGATCATTGTGGTGGACTTTTACACCATTTAGAAAGATGTTTAATTTTCGATTAGCTAATCGATTTCTTAGGTGGAAGCAGGCTACTTCGGTTTTTTATGGGTTAGGATTCAGCTTCCAGGTTCAAAAATATTCTTCGTGGGTTGCAATATCGTTTGTGAGTATTTCTTCAGTAGTTGTGAAGTCCTTATGTTGATAAGCTAAAGCAATATCGTCTGCATATATAAACTGTCTTGACTTGGTGATTGGTATGTCAGCAGTATACACGCTAAATAAAATTGGAGCAAGTATGGACCCCTGTGGCAGACCCATCCTTCAGCTGTCTATATGAGCTTTCTTCACGACATATATAAACTTTATTATAGTTCGAATAAAATAACTTTGGTACTGGCGGAACGCCCTCGCTCCACTGGTCTGAAATGACAAAACTCTGAGCATTAATTTGCTGTCAAACTTAAAATAAGTAAGCAATAATTTTCAAACTAATTGTATAGTATCCACCAGTTTATATTCTTCAAGGAAAAATTATGCCGGAGATTTTTCTTGAGCTAAATTGCTTTTTATAGTGATATTTGTATTTAAAAACACGGTTTTATGAGTGAAATTGGGCGTGAGTCGTCTTCAACCTGTCACTGTAGCAAAAATAATAATAGTAAAATAATTTCTTTTAGGATGGATGACAGTTTGATTCATTGTGATTAGTTTGGTAAAAGTCTCATTTAATAATTCAAACAGTTTAATGAGAAATTAATTTTTTTGTAAAACCTTGCAAACTCGGAAACGAAAAACGCTAGATAAAATTTATTTGAGCAAACATTAACTGTGTTATTTATATATAGTTAAAATAATACTGTGGTACTAATAAAACATGCGGAAAAATAATGAAGAGTTGATGAAGTAAACTCATAGTTCGTTTACATCGAGGCTGTGTCGGACGCGTTAGGTATACTCTGCTCAAGGGAAAGTGTAGACTGAATATTCAGTCCAAGCGTAAAACGAATTCCGATCGACGATATTTCCAGATAAGAAATGTTTCTCCAGTAAGAAATAAGGTAAGTTAGTTGACTTTTGACTTTGAGGTGTGTTCGTGTTCAGTTCTTTATCGATTTGACAGTGCTTAGTATAGTTTAATCACTAGTTTGTTTGTATTACAGTTATTTAGTTTTAGTGGTTATAACACGTTTTTATTTATTTACATGTGACAATAATGCTATAGGATTCAGTGTGTATATAATTATCAGTGTTTATTGCAATTATAATATTTAGGCTCTTTCAAATTTTAGGAAGTGTTCTATTAGTAGTTGACAAGAACTGTTTGCAATGGAAGAGAGGCAAGAGCTGAGCCAGTGACTGTACATTGTGCGTGTGGTATCACTGCCGCCTTGTTGACAATCGAGTTTTGAAAACTTCTGAATCTTTCTTCCTAATTCAAGAAAATTCTATTTAATACGAGAGTACGATTTTAGTGTCACTTAAATAACACAATTAATTTAGGCTTAAAGAAATTTTATCTAGCGTTTGTCATTATGGAATTTACAAAGGTTTACAAAAAAATTAATTTCTCATTAACCTGTTTGAATTATTAAATGAGGCTTATACCAAACTAATCACAATGAATCAAACTGTCATCCATCTACAAGAAATTATTTTGTTATTATTACTCTCGCTACAGTAACAGGTTAAAGACGACTCACGCGCAATTTCACTCATAAAACCGTGTTCTTAAACACAAATATCACAATAAAAAAGCAAATTAGTTCAAGCAAAATATCCAGCATAATTTTTTCTTAAAGAATATAACATGGTGGACACAATACAAGTAGTTTGAAAATTATTGCTTACTTATTTTAAGTTTGACAGCAAATTAAAGCTCAGAGTTTTGTCATTTCAAACCAGTGGTGCGTGGCCGTTCCGCCAGTACCAAAGTTATTTTATTCGGACTATAGTCTGGCATTAAAAATTGACTCTAGAAGTCGCAAAAGAAAAGGACAGGGAAGGAGGCTGTAGAACTTAAATAACAAACCTTTGCTCCATACTGTGTCATACACTGCTGTAAGATCAATAAAAGCTGCAGATGTTTTTAGCTTGTTTTCAAACCCGTATCGTTTTGTGAAGTAACCGTAATACAATAGACGTTTTTAAACCCATTAAAATCCTATTAATTAAAATTCATAACATTCTTGTAACTTGGTAAATATCAACGTAGGCCTGTTTACTTACACATTGTAGGAGTGTAAATTCTCGTTCACGTGCTCAGTTATTATTTTGGAGCTCAGTGTCGGAACTAACGAGTAACAAAAATGTACGTCAGCTGTTTGACTACGTAGCTTCACATACGTGGCAGATAATCAGTTGTTTGCATGTCACCCGGTACTATCTACATGTGTATCTCTTCAGGAATGTACAGTACATGCCAAGGCCTTGATAGTGCAGGCTGACCAACGAGCGAAGCAAGTGTGCCCTACTGAAACAAAATGTACACGTAGTAGGCAAGTATGTGAAGTGGAGGATATAGTGGCAATGTAATAAACATATATGCCGAAGTAGGGCTAACGCAGAAACAATTAAAGGTATTTTTGCAATAAAATGAAACTGAAAATCAGCATATAACTGTATTTCAAACAGGAGCACATTTAGGCATAATATTTTCTATTGTAATGCTGGAAAAGAACAGGAACAACCTGGTCTAGTGAAAGAAAGAGAGCTCATTTCAGATAATGAAGTGCGGGCATGAAGAAAGACTGGGCAGCGTTAACTGGGCGTGGTCAAATTGGGACACTGCGTAAAATTGTAAAGCATTAGATATTAATTAATTATAATGAAGGAGAGGGTATCTGCTAGTCAATTACTTTAAAGGGTTATTTCGTTTTTTTACACCACACTGACATTTTTGTAAGTAAGTATAGTATAATTAATTTCGTTTAATTTATTGCCACCCAGCCCTATGCCTTGTTGTGTAGCCACTACTAGCTGATGCTTACGAACCATCCCATCTTTTAAAACCATGAAACCATTTGGAGAATATATAAGTATCCTTAAACTAAATCACCATGTGGCGAATATTCTTTCCATCCCTAAAAATGAAGCGACATTAAACTAAATACAGTAACTACAGGACTAACGTAACAGCCCTGCATTACATATGGATAGTCACACAAACCTCCTGAATGTTTTGTACTGTACTACAGAGAAAAAAGAAACAGATATAGCTTTTTATGGCCACAGAGAACGCCTCAATGACAGTTATAAATTATGGAACCAATGATTTGAAATAAAAATGACAAACACAACATATATCTATAACACATTTTATTATTATTAACATTTATTACTACTATTTGCATGATTTTAATGACATTTTTGTTTAGATTTTAAAAAAATTATTTTGTTTTAAAATATCCTCCACAATAAACACTCTCTTGTCTTTGCTCAAAACCATGTTTCTAACCTCAACTTAATGAAATTCCAAGAAATCCAAATAAAGTTAACAACAATGTAAATCAGCTGATAATCAAGGAAGAAGAAGAACCAGGGCTACCAACCTATGAACTTGTAATTATCTTAAATCTTCATTTTCTGTACTTGTAAATAGGGTTGTTGTAAGATAGGCTCTAGATTTCAAAGTATTTCTCAATTTGAAAGAGACAATAAACAGACCATTAATGACATTACTACTAATAATACAAGTGTTTTTCTTTGTTATTGTCGCTCAAAATTTTCAAATAACACTATATAACCAGCTTGATTTATACGCTGAACTGAGCGTACATTATTTATTTATTACGTATTTGGAATGCTAAATAATAGCGTTAGACAATTATAATGTAGCATTAATGAAAAAAGAACATGTTCATGCTGTTACATGCAATTTGAGCATAAAAAAATAAAGTTCATCCACTTGGTGTATCACAGACATAAGTTGTGTTCAAAAGTTCATGCTTATATATTAATTTTAATATTAATTAAATTCAAAAAATCTTTATTTCACAAAAAAATGTAAAATAATAACCTAACCTAATAAACAATAAATTAAATTGTCTACTTTATATAAACTAAAATAATTTTTGTGAAAAAAGTTCGGCACCCCGAAGGAAAACCCTGTGTTGGGGTTACCTGCATTATAAAAAGAATCTAATTAATTTGCTCTGAGAAGAGAGAGTTTGCGCCGGCCAAGAAAATAAAAGATTTCTTACAACATTCCTAATAATTTAACAAAATAATCAAAATAATAATATACTTCTGTGTACTACAGCATGGACTATTACTGACAGATTTACTAACATTTACATCAATATTTACAGCATATGTTTCCAAGTACGCATTTGCACCCCCCCCCCCGCACGCACGCACGCACACGCGCGCACACACACACACACACGCGCGCGCGCGCGCGCGCGTGCGCACATCATTTTTAAACAGTTTCAAAGATAGCTAAGTGGCAATTCTTAAAAACTCCTCACAGTACTGTACAGTAAACAAAATTTGTTTCAATGTTTTACAAAATTGATTTGTTAAAACTTAAATCAATTTTGTAAAACATTTTAAAACATTAGACACGACAACATATAACAATAAAAAGATGTCAGAATTGTAATAAATATAATAATAAATAAAGACACCATATAACAGTAACAAGATGTAAACAAACTAAAGTTATAACAACAATAACAAATTGAGATTCTAAAAATAACTAACATAACACAGAGTACCTGAATAGTATGTATTAACAAATAAAATTATATTAAGAATATAAATAAATTTGAAAAATTGTAAACAATTAAACTGTAGCAGGCATTACATTATTCAAATAAATGATAAATAATAATGAGTTATTAAACTATGTGATCTTCTCTGTCTTTTTTTTATGAATCTGGATTTGTAAGTAACAAAGAAGGAAATTTAGTGTAAGTATATTATGAAGTCTGGACGTTGTATTAAAATGAGGGACGGCGAAGTCTAGTTGCGACAATAGGTTCCTATCAACCAGGTTACCGTTCACTAATTTGTGAAGATAAAGGAGCGCAGATAACTCCCGTCTTCTGCAGATTATACGGTAGAGCTTCAGTAGTTATAGGTGTAGTACGTAGTATCCCCTCTTCTTCATTGCTTGAGGTAACTAATAGTTAGGCTTACCATTCATCCGAGATTACTCCGGACAGTCCGGGATTTATGACTGTGTCCGGGGAACCGGTCCGGAGTAGAGTCTAGGAGCGGTACATTTTAGTTTAGGTTGCATATCGGTTGGTAGTATTAAATTAGTAGTAGGCTAAATTAACGCTGACGGCCTCCAACAACCGCTCGCTGCCACAACAATCAACAGATTGTTTACTTTCTTCACCACAAAGGGACGTACGTAGCTAAATACATAATTAAAATATAGAATGGAAAAAAAAGAAGAAAAAACAACCAGTAAAAAGTGCTATGTGCGTTTGCGGCTAATTTTATGTGCTTAAAAATGTCCGGGATTTGTCTTAGGATAAAGGTCTGGGATTGGAGTTTGGAAATTATGGCAAACCTACCTCGCTTAGTTGATACCATAGTTAGACCATTGGCTACCTTTAAAGTTACAGGAACAACTTCAACAACATCGGCCATGTACGGTTCCATTGAGCTACATACTGAATTATTAGTTGCTCCCGAGTCCAAAATAAAGTTGACCTTTACAAAATATTTTATTTCGGTAGAAAGAAATACTTGGATTGCTACTCTTCTTCTTCAGCTAAGTTAGCGTTATTTTGATAGCTAGATTTCGGCTTATTCCATCCACCTCCAGAACATTCTCCTCAGTAGACGTTACCTCTTCTAGGCCTATTACTGCTCGGTGGCACGAAAGATGCGTACAGCGAAAAATGCGTACAGCGAAATGTGCGTACAGAAGGAAATAGTGGTATTTGACGAGGGTAAGTTTAGTATTCTCCCCGGTGGCATGAAAGATGCCTACAGCGAAATTAGGTTAGGTTCTCCAATCCCAAGAAACTAAGCGACATTCGTATTTATTTTAGAGGTAAACGCATTTATATAATTCAATTGTTGTAAAAGATCCATTTGCCCTAAAAGTTGTACGCATTTTTCGCCTATCTAATTGTTGTGACGTCATAGGTTACCCTCGTCATCTGTCAAAACTTGATTCTGTACGCATATTTCGCAAGATTCCTGGTGTACGCATTTTTCGCTGTACGCATTTTTCGTGTATTCTACTGCTCGACCTGTAGTTGTTGCCTCTATAGTTACTACTATTAGATAGCAAGTGATCAGTACTTCCGCATGTGAAACATTTCGGCTTAGATCTAGAACTCTGGCAAACACTAAAAGATCGATTATCATTTGGAACACTTTTGGTGTGAGTTTCTTTGCTTTTTAAAAGTTTTAGCTCTACACACTTACTTTTAACAAAATTCACAGTCAGTGTATCTGATGTACTTTCAAGTACTATAATGACAGTATCAAACATTTTGGGAATTGTAATTAACAAATGACTAACTTTGTCATCATCATCTAGCTTAGCGCCAGTAGCTTCCAGATCTCTTATTAAGCTATCAAACTTAACGAAATGGTCCTGTAAGCTAGTGCCATCTTCACACTTTAAAGTTAACATCTGTCTTCTAATATATAATTTGGAAAGAATGCTTTTCCGTTCAAAAAGATTTTTCAAAGATTTAAACATGTCATATGCTGTAGAACAATCTTTCACATATTCTAAATGCTTATCTGTCAAAAACTGAACAATGACAGACTTTGCCTTAGCATCTTTGACTTTTAATTCATGTTGTGCTTTTATTTCAAGTGAAGTAACATCAGTTACTTGAAGAATATCTTTAACATTTTTCTCACCTAATATGCACTCTTCTTGAAATTTGAAATTGGAAAAGTTATCTTTAACTGAGGCAGATTTTGAAAAGAAGCCATGTCCATTCTTATTGTAACTTACTAAGGCTACTTACGACCCGTTGACGTTGTGTAAATATAAAATACATATTTACAATAAAAAAAGTCATAACCATTATTCAACTCACTAGTTTATGATATCTGGACCCAAAACCTGTAGAAATAAAATTAATAAATACCAACAGATTCCATTCTCATTTTATATTAAATAATTAGGTAAAAATTAAAAGACATTTTTACATGATCAAAGGAGAACAAAAGCTGTTTAATAATCAGAATATTTAGAACAAATATACAACGCATAATAAATAAACATACGTACTAAACTATTTACTTACAGGCTTCTAAATAGCCTTAGCTAATTATAACATAATTATTTAATATATTTCAAAACTGTACATAATATAAAATTAATGCTAACGTTTCTGATTGATTACAAATTCATTTCCAAAGCGATAAAACGAAGGTTCACTCTCTGTTAGTTCTATTACCTCGAACATGACGACACTCAGCACTAGACGAAACGTCAATACTTAATTTATTTATGTACAATTTATAACAATAAACGACGATTATTATCTAACCAGCGAATACACCTGCGCGCTTCGCGTGTCAACCCTACTACTCGCTGCGCTCGTTACATCTCGTTCTTCGGCCTCGGCCAGTGACCGTTGACTACAAATAATAGTAAGTTAACATATTCTAAAATCATAGTATTTAAATTAATTACTGTATCTCACTCACATCACTTGTGTAGGACTTTAAATGGGGTTTCTTTTTCAATTTTTAATTTTTAAAACGAAACCTATTTCAAAACGACTGAAAAAAAAATACTGAAACTCATTGCACGTTTGGGGTGCTGTCAACCTTAATAAGTATGACAAATTTGAAATCTGTGGCGTTTATGGTCCTTGAGATATAATTTTTTGTATAAAAATCAAATACGAACAGACGGTTAACGAAGCGAGATAGACCATATGTTATATGGTATTTTTTTGCTTTCATGTCTATAACTATATCCTAAAGTTTGGCTAAAGAGTTTCCAAAGACCCTGTATAAATAACTCTTATACATCTTCTAATAAGAATAAATTGTATTTTTAAATTCCTCACTCACTCACTCACCTATTTATTAGTGGAAACACCAGTGATATTAGCCTGTTTCATTTTTGTCTGTTCAACAGCTGAGTATCAATTAAATAAATAAAATACCTGCATTAGATTACAAGACTACAAGAGCGGAGCCCTAAAATCTAATGGGAATAAAACCACAGTAATGCTTCCCTGGTTCCCTGGTTTAACATTATGATAGATCTAACCTCCTCAGTATTACAAACACCTTTGTTTACATTCCAACAACTGTTGTTATAACTTGTTTGGAAATCATTATTTACATTTGAACAGCTGTTATTTAACGACTCATTTAAATCTCCCTACATGTTATTCTTATGGTCGCAAAACGTACTTTGAGGGCTTCCCGTGCCCTTCAGGGTGAAAATATTGAAGAATTAAAATCTTATTGCACAACTACGCACAGAGACAATTTTTTGACACCTCAACCGTTTAAATTGATGAAGAAATAAGGGAGGAGTTGCGTTGACAAAAACGGCTTCACGTATTATATATAAGGATGTAATGGCATTGGAGAAATGTACAGGAATTGGTGATAGGTGTAAATTGTTTGGATTAACTGACAGACTGTCATTAATAATTATAATGAAAGGTTAAAAGAACTACGGATGGGGTCATAGAATAAATACATTTGAAATAGTATTCCTCTCAGTTGTGATGTAAATAATTTTAGGCTTCATATTATTTGATTTAAAAGCACAATTAGCTTCTATTTTAGTTTTAACGCACAGATAAAATTATACAAAATAAACTATACATGTATATCTTGAACAAACGTCCATTCTTTTAATAAAAGTTATAACCTGGTTGATTTGTTTTTTTCTTTCAACATAACCTCAAAACAACGAGCTATAATATATAAATTAACTCTCAGATTTGTTACATCAAAACTAATTTCATTGTATTAGTTAATTTAGAGAATATGGCAACAATTATTGTTTTGCAGCAGAAAGCCCAAAACCGCAATGTTTCTAAAAGCATAGAAAGTTGAAAAATAATAATCACTAATAAAAAAAAAAAAAAAAAAACTTGCTATCATAGATAGTTGTTTAGGGCCACGGTTGTTTAACATAAACATACTGGAGACGCCTGCTTGATTGAGTTCACTACATTGAACCGTGCACGTGAGTAAAATAGCATCATCAAAATGAAGGCGCTTAATCCGACGTCTAAATCTAGAGACCACAGAGGGACCCCTCAGCTAATATTCTTGATCGTGTAGGTATATAATCTACAGTAATATTATAGATAGAGATTTTGATAATTAATCGTTTTCTCAGTCTTAGTTTTCCTAATTAGAAATGTCATAATATGTCTGACACTAAATTGAAAAGAATGTAATTACTTAAAATTTATTGTAGTAAGATTTGTCTTAATGCTACAAGCATAATCAATGGCACAAGTAAGAAAAATACTATTGGAAAATCTTATTACGCTAACCATATAAAATGGAATCCCAAAAATACTTAACTAAAACCTAAAATGAAGAGCTTGAGTGTTGTATTAATTTGTGTCTTTTTACATATAGTTTTCTGTCAATATATGAACTGAATAAATAAAACTATTCTAAGCTAAATAAAACTATAACAAGAAAATATGAAGACTATACTAAAAAAATTGAATAAATTTGTCAAAACAATACATCATGCAACAACAAACATAAAGTAATAAAATATATCAATAAATGCCTCTTTAACATACGACATATGTTTTATTGTAGTAATAAGAAGTTAAAGGAAGCATGATTTATTATTAAATTATATTTAATGCATGTTTAAAAGTGCATTAAAAACATGAACTAAATTTTCAAATTAAAAACATTATTAAACTGTTAATATACGTGGAAATACCGTTATAAATAAGTACATCAGTACGTTGATGCACTATTAACAATTAATTACGAACTTAGATAATGCGAAAATTGAATCCATAAACTCTAACAATAAGATATATTAGAGAAAAAAAGTAAACCATGAACTCCAACAATAAAACATAAAAATATATAAAGAACTAGGGGACACCCCTGCACGCTTCGTGTGCCAATTCCGACGCTCGATACACCTCGGCCTTCGGATTCGGCATCTGACTTTTAACTACAAACAATAGTAGATTAACTTTATAACGTAAAATCACAATATTGTATTTATTTACAGTATTTCACTCACACTACTTGCGTTGCTACCTATTTATTAGTATAAATACCCGATTGTATTACTTGGCCTATTTCAAACGTGTTCATTTGATTTGTTTTTCTTTAACAGCTGAAGATTGAACTTTAATGCATCAATAGGATAATGTCAAACATACAAAATAAACATGTTTATTTATTTACAAAACAGCTGTTAATAATTTACTAAAATCAACGCAATGTTATTCTTGTGGAAAAAAGGAATTGTTGAGGGGCTGTTTGTACCCCTTAGGAATGGAATTTCGAAAAATCCTAACTTAGTGCATCCCTGGGATACTAAAGCTAACTTCCTTTAAAATTTCGTGTGAATTCGTTAGGGGGTTTTTGAGATTTCGTGATGAGTGAGTCAATGGTATTTGGCTTTTATATATTTAGATTAATAATAGAAATAACAATAACTAAGATAATTTAAGTAGTACAAGAATATAATATTGAAATATATAATGTAATACCAGCATTAAATAACAAATAATGGAGTAAACAATATAAGAGTTATATTTACTTATCTTATCATAGGCCAACATCGCGCATGTACATTTTTTAAATTATGATTGTATATACTCTTAGACGCACCATTTTGGATTTAATTAGTAATATAAATACAAAACTAAAATATAAAATATTATTATTAAATAGTATTATATTAAAAAAAATTAACTAATAAGAATTAATTAATAACAATTAAAAATTCAGCATAATTAATAACAAATCCGTTAGAATTTGTACCGGGAGGAATGGAGGGCTATATAATAAAATAGATGAAAACCTTGCTTGCATTAATTATTATTAATTTTTACTTTAAACGAATGGAAAGAAAATTAGAATGGAAAGAGAAAAAAGAAAGAGGACAATGTACATATTAGCCTATATTTTTCAAATACAGTTTAATATTAGACGTAATATAGAAAGTAATGTAATAATTATAAATATAAAAACCTTAACTAAAATATGAAGAAAAAACAACCAGGTATAGATTTACCAGTTACTTTATTAAATTTAAATTGGTCTAAACAATATACTTTATTTCGATAGGAAACTATGATTTTACTTTTATTATAATCTACAACACATTGTAGCTTACAAAAAACCCAGTTTGGTATTTTATTTTAGAACTTTTGGCAAGCATTTTCAGCATTCAAAACTTAGAAAATAATTCAACGAAGTGTCAAAGTTAAGATTGAGTTTCTTGCAAAGAATTAAGTACGCTGGCCAAGCGGTAATTACAGTTTCATGTTGCATCATGGGCAATCTTTCATACAAAGTTCCTGAGGTCGTTATAAAATAATTATCAAACTGTCAGATAAGTTTGGACATTTTAGACCAAACAAGTACAAGTTTATAGCTGTTGTAGAATGATTTGTAGGTCTACAAGTATTGAAGAAATAAAATAGTTATGATATTCTGTTAAATAAAAACTCCTTGGTTCATACTGTTTCGAAAGATTTCGTTCTCCCAATTATATTATTAAATAAAACATCAGTACCAATGAATTATTAATATAGATAGGCCGCTTAGACATCTACTACTGAAAGCTCCGGTGTGAGAGAGATGCCTGAGTAGTGGAAATGAGATAGAGAACAACTCTTCCTCCTTTGTATCATTCCATTTAAAATTGTCAAGGCAACTAGGAAGACGGTAGGTGCGTACTGACATCACAGTAGCAATCCCCACCCACTACGCCATTCGGAGCAGTGACCATTGGTAGTTTGATTGACACCAACGAATCAAGCTTAGATTGATTAAATTAAATGATTCTTAGTATGGGATTCAAATAACAATTAATAATAACAATAAAAAATAAATAATAAATAGCAATTAAATAAGCTTCTACAGTTCATCAAAGTTTTTTTTTACTAACCATAGTTGCGGAAGTTGAACACTTGAAGGCGGAAGTTAGTTACACACATGATAAACGGAAGTAGAGTGATGGAACTATATTTATTTTCAATCAGTGGTTATATCACCTTATTTGATTTTGAAATAGTATTACCTTATTAGTTTAAAATAAGAAATTATTTTTTTTTAATAGATGAGCGTTAAATTTCATCTGTATTTTTCATGTTTAAAACATTTAGTTTTAAAAATAAATAATAAAAAATGACGCTATTGCAAATAATCAGTGTTATAAGGTCATATTCGAAATAGCCATAGATACATGCAGAAGGACGCCATCTTTCTGATGTTATTTTTTTTTAATTAGTTAATTGTCTTATGATTATTAACACCCAACTCTCAAATTAGGTTGTTTCATGATTGTTTTGGTGTAATTAAAATTTTGGTGTGATTAAAATTAGCCAACTTATAGCCTTTTAAAATCCATGCGTTCTTTTTGCGCCACCCTGTATTTAATTAGCACAATGAAATGCCTTGATCATTTAATTGATAGTTCATGAACATGAATTGATATAGAACGAAAATGAACAGAAAACAATTGTAGGACATTTTTAATTTTAGGCCGTACATTTTGGTCGCGCCACAGTGCCGGTGCACCGATATTAACATTAGTTGTTATATATTTTTAATTGCCATTGAGGCGTTCGCTGCGGCCATAAGAAAGAAAGCTCTGTATCTTTTTTCTCTGTGGTTGTATCTACAATACACCAAACAGTTAATCGCAAGATCAATCTACACTATAAATTTGTAACATGGAAAATGGTACATCATGTTAACATAGCCAAAAATAAACAGGGCGTTAACCTGGGATATGTTAGACGGTCGTACCAATTTTCTGGTATAAAGCCTATGACCGTCATCAGTGGAATGAACCTTCCTTGTAAGGAATGGAATGATGAGCCGCTTTCGTATAGGTGGAGTCGAAATTCAAATTATGGATAACATAGTTAAAGATTGTCCATTGCGTTCAGTTCAGTTAGGATTACCTGGTCTTCATTCAATTGTACAAGAACAAGTGTTAAATTGCTATGACACGTGGACATAGCTATGTAACGGGAGTTCAATAATTTAACATAAAGTGATAAGTACTTTGTACTTTAGGTTTTATTATTTTATAGATTTACAAATGTTTTCCTTCCTTTTGTATAACTAGTGGAATTGAAAGCTATATTAATATGTATAGGACCATTTTTAAACATTCCAAACTTGTCTTTTAGAGTTATAAAATATAAGGTTGTAAATTATACTTTCATCTCCGGATAGTTTTGCAATCTACAACAATATAGTTCACTAAAATACTCCGAAGTAGTACGGTAAGCATTGTTGAGCCTTAGTTCTGTTATTCATCACAAGACAGCGCGGACATCACACTTTAAAAGCTCATTGTTAAACGGTAGTTGTAGCTGTCACCACAAGGTAGCGCGGTAAACAGTATTGAACAGTAGTTCCGGCGTTCACCACAAGGTAGCGCGGACATCGGTCCGTGCCGTTGTCGAAGCCGACAGGTGAGATAATGATAATCTACTGCAGAACTGTTACTCAGTTTCGGTCCAGGTGGCGAGCGGTCGAGAGGTAACGGTTACTTGGTGACAGTGGAAAAAGTTGTTCAGTGAATGTGCCAGTGTCCTTAAAAAAAATCATTCATATTTTCTTCTATTTTATCATGACTTCTGGATCAACCTAACTGGAGAGGAGTCTTCATTAGAGCTTGGATCGCAACGTCAACTATGACCAGGTTAGTATTTTAAATTCAATAAATATTTATATTTTGTTTTTATTTTATAAGTACAGTATAATAATATAGGTATTATTCTATACATTTCATCTTGCATCCTTCATAATTTATGTATAGATATATTGCAATGAATATTGTCTGGCATTTTATTTTTACAAGTACCGTTATTTCTGAGTAAAAATAACATTTCTATAAAATATTTTTTTATCATTGTTTTAAACATTAAACAATGATTCATGATCTATGACATATCTATTTTAAATTTCATGAAATAATTATCAACATATTAACATGATATTTGTAGACAGTAGTTTATAGTGGTAATATAAGTACCTCACACTCGTACATTATTTTCTCAATTACTGTATTAATACATAAATAAAACATTCTCAGATTAAAGAAAATTTACATTAATTTCATTTTCTTACCTTCAAGTTAGGTAGGAGGTTTATAAAGTGTCTCAATTAATTATTTTTTATAATTACCGTATCTTTACAGGTAGGCTATTCGTAATAAATTTAACTATGTCCTGGTATATAAAGGAAAATATGTTTACTTTTTTATTTTCAGTAGATAAACATTTTATAATTGGTTAGTATAAAACTATATTGGGAAAATCATTAAATGCAGCTTCTTATCATAGGATACAAATTCTGCTCAGCTAAGACAATGCAATATTAAAAAGAACACGCAACCTAACGTTGTTAAATGATCTATTATATAATTATTTACTTAACGACTATAAATTCTGGAGAAAAGGATTCCCAAACAGGTCGGAAAGTATGATCGTTAAGCTGATAGCCTACCCCAAGAATAAAGTAGTTTATGGTAAAAACTTAACACATTAAACGTAATTATAGATTACAGAGGCGGTGGTAAGGAATACACAGAGTATTCCTGTGAATACGACAAAGAGTATGAAAACAAACAAATTTTAAGTTGGAAATGCATAAGATCGCCAATTGTTGTTCCAGATCTCAATTAACCTTATTCTAAAAATTACCGATTTTTTTTCTTTTTTTAAGAGGTAATTGATAGTGTAGAAAAGTTTATTTTTAATAAAGTATCGTGTCGAAGAAACACGAACAACAAAGACTTATGAAAAAAATATGTATATTGTGTTCCATAAATACTGAACTGTGCTTATTTTTCAAGGCTTTAATAACGCTGAGAATGTCTTGTATTTTATTTTACTATGAACAGCTTCAACTCGTTTTGTACAATATAGGGGCTGTCCCGCAAGGAGGGTTTTGTACTCTTCTACTACAATAATATTCAAATGAAAAACATTTATCTGAAATTTTATATAGTTAATATTTCATCACATATGACTGGGAAATTACAAGTAAATAAATTATTATATATAAGCTTACCCTCTTTCTTTTTTAAAACATTTAACTAAATATTAAGTAGGTAAAAAATGTATGTATAAATGTTAACATTTACAGAGTTATTGATTATGGCAGCAGAATCTTGAATGTTTACAATTAACGTACATTTGTTAAATAACAAAATTAATTAGACCTAATTAACTATTAAGCGGGTTTATGTGAAACCTCCACGTTCACATTCATCCTTGATAACTCATTAATTCCTAATACGAACTTGTTGTTCCACGTTTAAACACTTATCCTTGTTTTTTTATTTTTTTATTTTTTTTTTACCTACATTTTACAATTTAAGGCAGGACTAGAGTTATTTCTTTGTTGTCACTGATCAGTTATTTGAACATGATACCATTTCCAAACTTTCATTTAGACATACGCACAACTTCCAGATTACCATTCAAAGGTAAGATTTATCAACAGCGCAGCAGTATTTAGTGCATTAGGCAGCAAGTAACCCAGATACTCGTAGACAAAGCGTTGTGGAAACTGTAGGCGATAGATTATATGCTCGGTCCTCTTAATGATGACTTGATGCCCGCTCAATGTTTGCCATCGACGTGGACACTTTAGGAAGTGTTTCCTTGTTGGGTGGTGGTCAGTGTCCGAATGTTCTGTAGGGAGAGAAACGAGTGTCAGGCTTGTCAGTCACCTGGAAATCAGACCAATACTATGTGGTTCGTACTCCACGTAAAGCTTTAAGTACCTAAGATACCCTGGTTATTAGTTTATTAATAAATGTCTCTTTCTACACTCATATCTCTACGACCGGCGTCTTGGTGATGAATAATAATAATAGGTTAAAACGTACAAATGATTTGTTAATTCCATGTATTTATTTTTATTTTTTAAATATAATTTGTTTTAAATATAATTGTATAAATTCAACTGCATTGGGAGAAGTCAAATACGAGAAATCTGAGGACTTTATTACCTAATTAATTAGTTTTCTACCGAAAACCCATTATATTTTCTATTTTCTTCACAAAATGATCGTTTGGAAAATTGTTATTCTTGAGAATATTTAGAGAAGTTACATAATATCAATATTGTCATATCACAAGAAACATTTCTAAATTAGAAAAGTGTTGTTGTTTTTAGTAGAACATACTTGAATCATTCCATCACTATTAAATAATTGTATTTTTTCTTTTTTGTATAGCTTATATATTCAAAATAAATAAAAAGACAGGTCCTCACTCACTCACTGATTCAACATCGCTCAGCAAACACCATATAAGATAGATACATGAAATTTAGTACATATGTTTATCTTATGCCCTAGAGGCGCAGTAAGAAAGGATTTTTCCAAATTCCATTCCTAAGGGGTACAAACAGCCCCTCATAATTTCCTTTTTTCCATAAGAATTGGGAATGGATTTTCCGTTTCAACAATGGGTTGATTTTAGTAAATTAATAACATCTGTTTTGTAAATAAATAAACATTATTTTGTACGTTTGACATTATAATATTGAAGCATTAAAAGTTTAATCTTCAGATGTTAAACAAAAACAAATTAAATGAACACGTTTGAAATAGGCTAAGTAATACCATTGGGTATTTGTACTAATAAATAGGTAGCAACGCAAGTAGTGTGAGTGAGATACTGTAAATAAATGTAATATTGTACTATTAAATAATTGTCCCATTAATAAATAATCCTATTTCGTAAGCTTAAGCGGCTGGAGTCATTATTAACAACTAGTTCTTCCGGTGTCAACCGCGTCAAAGGACTATTTACAATATGTACAGTTCCAAATATACATATTGTAAATAGTTCTTTGACGTGGTTGACACCGGAAGAACTAGTTGTTCATTAATAAATAATTGAACTATTAAATACTAATAAATAAACCTCTTTAACTCAGAACTCAAATATCTTTATTTTACAATTACGAAATTGCATAATAGCGTCAAAACTTAAAGTTAACAAGTTCTTCTTTTGAATCAAACAAGTCATAGTTATGACAAATAAATCACCCATTACTAAATGTACACACTTAACAAACTATTCAACATAATTAAGGAAACACAATCTTTAACACTATAAAATGATTCTTTCAGTAATAGTTCTAAGAATGTAACATATATAAACATATTTATATTTAAATATCTCTTAGCATTTTCATTTTAAATATTCATCGATATGGTATCAATTAAACGCAGTAATATTCACGCAACACATAACCTCGATCTTTTCTCAAATATGTGGACAAATGAGGTTATGTGACAGTGACACAGCTAACTGTATAACAATCCGTCGCTGTGTCAGCGGGTGGCGACGATATTGTAGGCCACAGAAGGCCGTGGCAACTCGGTGACCCATAGGAGGCTCTACTCTTCAATTACAATTACCTTTACGACGTTGGAGTTGCTATCTAAAACTAATTGGGTGGAAAACAAACTGACTTAGATGGCCCTCATCTTCTCGGGGGCTTGAATAGGAGAATATAAGGGAAATGGGGCCACTCTAAGATCTCTTGTCATAATTGGGTTTCTCATAAAATACTGGCAATTGTTAAAACAAAGACATTTTACTCAGCAGTGAACATTTGTCTCCTTAACATTTGTAAACAGAGCTTAAAAATAGGGTCTTTTCAACCATGCGACCACAAAGCTCGAATAATGTTTTATAGAAACAGAATGATATTAAAAAAATATTAATATCAGGTAATATTTAGGTTGTCTGAGCTAAATTACTGAAATTATCCATAATTAAAATGTACCGTTTACTCAAAGAGTTCTTAATAGATTTAAGAAATTCAATTTATCAGTAGCTTTTAAGACTTATAATACTATGTCCAAAATTTTATACCCGAATATTGAAAATTAAGATAAATTCAATAATTCAGGAATATATAGGATTAACTGTAATGATTGTAATATGTTTTACATAGGTCAGACTGTAAATTTCAGCAAAAGATATAGAAACCATGTCTCTGCTTTTAAAAACAAGAAACCTCAGATCTAATGTAGCTAAACACCTTCTGAATTTGTGCCCACAGTTTGAATAAAATAGATGAAAATGTAGATATTCTAAAAGTTTGTAAGAAGTGTCGTATTATGAATGCTTGGGAAGAGTTATTTATTTTTAAATAAAAATGTAAGGATCGTGATAAATTAATTAATGAACAGGTAAATTTTGATTCCGAAATAGTTTTAATAATATATTTTCAGCGACTAAATGAACAGAAGTAACAGCCAATAGGGATTAACTAATAATATCACAACAGCCGCCATTTTTACGATTCCAGCCAATAGGGCACGTGATCATAAATTGGCTGGATCACATATACATTAAGTTGTTGAACACCATTTTCCATTCTTCTGTAAATCCCTCTGGTCTGAGGAGGGTGAGCGTGATTCACCGAAATCGATCACTATAATATTTGTGCATTTTGAAATTGTATTCTAATATATTTGTGCATTTTGTGGTTATATTGTAATAAATCTTGTGTTGTGTGACGTTTTATTTGTACTGAAATTATCTATAAAGTGAAATGTTTTAGTAGTTTTGCACAACATACAGAAATACACTTTACAAGAAGAAAAATCACAATAACACAAACATATGAAATGTGAGGTTAGGTTAGGTTAAGTTAGAAACCTAGACAAACAACTTCTACAGAGAATTTATAGTTCGAACTTTACGGTTGTATATTAGAATATACCTTAAAATGATACTATAATTTATTTTCTACATAAGCCTAACTCGTAAAATTGTCACAGAGAAGAAAGTAACAGACATCCCATTCAATATTGCTCTAAATGGGAGTCAAGTTAGACATTAGGGTGTTGAGTAGTTACTTCTCCACCTTCGTAGTCAGTCCCTCCCTTATGCCCCTTCAAATCCTAAAGGATAATAGTAATAATTAAAAGTACAGATTTATATACATGTACATCAGCTGTAATTCTATTATAGGCGTTCGGTGTCGCCATAAGAAAGCGACTTCTGTTTCTGTTTCTCTGTGGTAGTAGACTACAATTTCAAAAATGTAGAAGTGGATATATTTGTTTGTTCAGTGCATTTTACTTTCTAAACTACATACGAGATATATAAGTAGAATTTAGGCCTACATATAGTCTTACTAAAAGTTTATTGTATTCAAAGTTCTATCTAATTCTTTTACTTACAATATCTAAATAAGTAAATATTAGTTCAAACTTTATTTATTTTTTAAATTACCTAATCTGATATCTTATATCTTAAGCAGAAAAATAATGGTAAAACAATGTATATACGGGAGGGGTGGGTTGGGGAGGGTGTGTTTTATTATACAACAACATATTTAATTTATAGTGTAGTTTTACAAAAGTCATCTAATTTTAATATGACTAATTTGAGTAAATGATGCCCTTTCCCATTTTAATTTATACTATACAAAACAAGTAAACGCCAAACAACAAAAATGTATTACAATATAAGTTCAAAATTGTGAATATTTTGATGATTCATTTCTTAATTTCAGTAAACCGTAGTTTATCGAAATCTATCACCATGATATTTCTAAATTTTATAATTACTTATATTGTTAAGGTTAAGAAAATATTCATTATATACTCCTTTTGCAGTAAATCTTACGATTTTAGCGTTTGAATATATCATGTTAGTTTGTTTTATAATCATAATACAGTACAATTGAACGTCACACAGTACTGTAAGGACAAAATGCACAAATATATTACAACATAAATACCAAAAGAAAAAATATACTACAGTAAAAATATAACATGCACAAATATATCACAATATAAGCACAAAATGCACAAATATATTACAACACAAGCACCAAAAGAAAAAAATATACTACAGTAAAAATACAGAATGCACAAATATATCACAACATAAGCACAAAATGCACACATATCATACAATGAGAGTACGAAACGCACAAATACTATGGTGATCTATTTAGGCAAACCATATTTGCCTTCCTGATACCAGATAGATTCACAAAAGAATGTAGTATTTGTTTGATTTTCAGCTAATTGACAAGCCTGATACTCAGTTCTCTTCCCTACACAACACCCGGACACTGATTACCACCTAACACATACACCCAGACTTTTGTATTAGCTTTCATGTCGGTGGCAACCATTGATCGGACGTCATGGTGGTATTGTTTTACGAAGTCTTAATTAGCTTTTAAACAACATCGCCTTCCAAACATCTCTCTTAAATGTTAAAAATGCCACGGTGGAAAGAAAGTTAACAATGTTGAACGCACGACGTAGAGCAAATTCCATCAACTTATCTAATTAGTTTTTGTGTAACTTCCGTCTGGAGAAAAACGTTAAGTGAATAGCCTCTTTAGCGGAGACCTGGTTAAGTATTTCTTGACTTTACTTTGAGCAGACTTTTAATACGTGTTTAAAATAAAGTTCGCTTTTGTAAAAATTTCGTTCTAAATTAATTATTTAATTGGTTTCTTGTATTTTATATTTCCACCCACTTTAATTTAAAGAATTAATTAGAAATTATTTGTTAAAGTCGTAATGTAATAAAATAGCAATAATTATATGTATTACCAATAACAGGAACGGTCATTCTAAAAGTGAGGCAGGTCTTAAATGGCTTGATGGATTGGATTTAGCTTTGTGACAGGAGATCATTTGTTATTTATTTATAAGTTTTATAATAGTGTAATGACTTTTGGACTTTTTGTCCAACTATTAAACTCAGATTTTACATAATTTTAAATAAATAAAATAATAATAATAATAATAATGGTAGATGAGAAAAACCATACTATATATACATACAGTGTGGCTTCAATACTGCTTCAGCACAAATTTGTAACATTAATATAATATAATAACAGTAATAATAAACAATAACAACACGTAAATAAATACGACACAACATTAATAACAATAAATATATAACTAACAATAAAATTATATATATATATATATATATATATATATATATATATATATATAAAACAATAAACAATAGCTTAGCCTACATATGTTACATAAACAACAGTTTTAAAGATAAATAAATAAATATGACATTAGAAAAATTATAAGACAACAAATTATATTTGGTACAAAGGGCTTGGAATATTTATATTTGCATGGCAACAAAGGAAAACATTTTATTTAAAAAACGTTTAAACTATCAAAATGAACATCATGAATATCACACCCATTTATAATCATGGAACTCTATTTATACAACCTCATCATGGGATGTATACCTCTATACATAACTATGTATAACTCCTCATCATCCGCAACAGAGGAAAGAACGATCGTGTCACTGTGCGAGAGTGGGGGAGACTTGTTCCTACAGGCCATGGTATTTGTTGTTATTTGGAGAGGCTTTTGTTAATTATTGAAGGTTTAACATTGTTATGCCTTTTCACTCTCCGCCCTCACAGCGATTGAAATAGTTATAGTTCGGCACACGATAGTCTAGGATATTCATGCAATACGCGTCAACCACCCGATCCAGCTATACTCTCATCATAGACTCGTCAATCGAACGAAATACTTTGGACACTAGGAAATGTTTTAAACGAGCATTAAACTCTTTTTCGCTTTTGATAATATTTAGAGTATCATACGATACATACACGATCTACACATTCGACTATTCCGTTCGAATAGTCGACTATCGATTCTGACTGTTATACGATCAAATAATGGTCTCTCCAAGTATGGACAATCCCCGGCCCGCGTCATGTTGTGTACAATTTCGTATTAAATCAGATTTTAATTTAAAAGACCACATCTTTACGTCACGTGAGCTCACGTATACTTGACAGTATATTACAGCATTCTCTTTATTTAGTTTATTTTTTTATTACTTTTACTTCTACGCCAGTGGCAATTTTAACATTATATTCATACGTTGTAGAGGGACAACGGTCCAAACCACTATAGTAAATTTAAGTGGACCTACCGGGATTAGAACCCGTGAAAATCTGATTTGGAAGCAGAAGTACTAACCACTAGACTAGCAAGAAGCCTAATCTTTTTACACCAAAAAAATGTGATTTTCATTTATTTCTGGCATTGCTTGCAGCTATTGTGACCAACGTAGAAGCTTTTTGTTTTTTTATTGTATTTATCTTCTTTACTGTCTTATCAGAATATTATTGTTTTATATTGTTAGTAATTTATGCTTGTACATACTTTATTAGTGCTTTTACCCCGGTCTTTGTACTGTATTGATGTAATCACCCCTATAAATTAAATGATAAATAATTCATCTAATCAAATTACTTGAGTTTAGTATAAATTTGAAATAAAACCACGCAAAATTATCGATTGTGAAAAAAACGTACACCAATTATAGAAAGCGCCCCCCCCCCTCGAAAAGATAGTGAATACTACATGTGGTTGTTCGTCATACATTTAGAACTTCAGGTGACCCATGCCTGGTATGATACGATAGAAACTTCACTATACGATTCTATCAATTGGGAATATCGCTGGAAAAGAATGCAGCATGAACAAAATCCATCACAAAACGGCAAAATCAAATTACCGTACGTCAATCTCGCTACAAATTTACGTCCATCGGAAATACGAGTCGTAAGAGAAACGTCTAGAGCAATCAATAATTTGATATATTTATTACGACATCCTTCTTAGTCACCAACCCCCTCGCTAGTTAAACCACAACATGGCGTTAGTGCGTTGTCGGGTGACAGGTGACAGCAAGCTGTGGCTTGCCGAGTGCAACTACCTTACGGCAATGAAACGCTTTTGAGTCTCTTAATGAATTTCGTTGTCTTTCTGTTAATGAATACATTATCTAGACCAGATATTGCCAACTTGTGGTCCACCAGATGGTTCTGGATAAGAAATTTTATTAACTCTTCATTGCTCAATAATATTTACAATACATTTATTTTGGTGCAGAATGTTACTTCAAAGTAAAGTAGAATATCTTTATTGCTGGCTAGCGTTATTCATGACTAGCTTAATTCCTGATTAGCTCTATTTATGACTAGCTTTATTCCTGACTAGTTTTATTCATGACTAGCTCTATTCATGATTAGCTTTATTCCTGAATAGCCCAATTCCTTACTAGTTGTATTCCTGACTACCTTTATTCCTGATTACCTCTATTCATGACTAGCTTCATTACTGACTTGTTTTATTCCTGAATAGCTCAATTCCTTACTAGTTTTATTCCTGATTAGCTATATTCCAGACTAGCTTTATTCCTGATTACCTCTATTCATGACTAGCTTCATTACTGACTCGTTTCATTCATGACTAGCTCTATTCATGATTAACTTATTCCTGAATATCTCAATTCATTACTAGTTATATTCCTGATTAGCTCTATTCAAGACTAGCTTTATTCCTGATTAGCTTTATTTCCGACTAGCTTTATTCCTGATTAGCTTTATTTCCGACTAGCTTTATTCCTGAATACCTTTATTCCTGATTAGTTTTATTCATGACTAGCTCTATTTATGAGTAGCTTTATTCCTGAATATATCAATATTCAGTTTAATATATTCCTTACTAGTTGTATTCCTGATTAGCTCTATTCCAGACTAGATTTATTCCTGATTAGCTCTATTTCTGACTAGCTTTATTCCTGAATACTTTTATTCCTGATTGACTCTATTCATGACTAGCTTTATTCCTGATTAGTTTTATTCATGACTAGCTCTATCCATGATTAGCTCAATTCCTGAATAGCTCAATTCCTTACTAGTTTTATTCCTGATTATCTCTATTCCAGACTAGCTTTATTCCTGATTACCTCTATTGCTGACTATCTTTATTCCTGACTATCTTTATTCCTGACTATCTTTATTCCTGACTACCTTTATTCCTGACCAGCTGTTTACCCGCGCCTTGCTATGTAATCTATATTTATAAAAGAGGATGTTTGTATATATATATATATATATATATATATATATATATATATATATATACACTAGCTGTAACCGCCCGCTTCGCCGGTCATAATATTGAGTTTGATTTAGAACCTAATAGCTGAAAGAATTCGAGCATTTTTGTTTCTTCTACCAATATTAGATTTTTTAGGAGGCATGTCATAAAAAGTAAACTGCAAAATAAATAATTATTTATTTTTTATTTTCACGTTTCACCACATGTTTTAATTACCGAGGAAAAAGGTTAACACCAAATACAGATCACCCGATCAAGTAAAAGTAGTGTGTGCTACACTCTCAAGCTGAAATGTAGAACTACAATAAATCAAAACATATACAGTACTGTTGTTGTGAGAACTTCAATCTGCGTATGGCATGTGAAACTACATAAACCACACAGTCATATGTTTTTTGTAAACAATTCAGATTCTCCATTTGAATAACATGGGATCTTTAGGCGCCCGTGGGGCGAGACCCTGTGGACGGATCTGCATCAAACTTCACAGAAACCACCTCGGGAGTATACAGGACAACATCCTAAAGTTTTATGGCGATTGGTTGGGTGGTTTGGCAGCGCATAAACTTCAAACATATATATATATATACAAACATCCTCTTTTATAAATATAGATACATATATATATGTTTGAAGTTTATGCGCTGCCAAACCATCCAACCGATCGCCATGAAACTTTAGGATGTTGTCCTGTATACTCCCGAGATGGTTTCTGTGAAGTTTGATGCAGATCCGTCCACAGGGTCCCGCCCCACGGGCTCCTAAAGATCCCATGTAATTCAAAAGGAGAATCTGAATTGTTTACAAAAAACATATGACTGTGTGGTTTAATGTAGTTTCACATGCCATAAGCAGATTGAAGTTCTCACAACAACAGTACTGTATATGTTTTGATTTATTGTAGTTCTACATTTCACCTTGAGAGTGTAGCACACACTACTTTTACTTGATCAGGTGATCTGTATTTGATGTTAACCTTTTTTCCTCGGTAATTAAAACATGTGGTGAAATAAGAAGACCAAAAATATTGTTTACCCTCTTGCACTCATTTAATAAATAATGGGTTTTCTATAATTCTTGTTATTGCTTTATTTTGGTATGTCAATGAAAAATGAAAGGCGAGACAACGTCCGTCGGGTTCAGCTAGTTAACATATAAACAGTAATGTTTTAGTATTATTTTAAATGTTACATTTCAACAAGCATCACAGCCTATTTCAAAAGTGTTCATTTTATTTATTTTGTTTTATGTAACAGCTGATGCTGTCAATAAAGTAACTTCTTTATATTATCATTGATACTTTAAAAGCCACTGGGGTTGAGCTCTTGAGTTGGAAGTGAATAAAACCATGCCAGAAACCTTCCCGTGAGAGAACTCTATAACTTCTCAAAATTTCATGGCGATCCGATGAGTAGTTTAGTATTGCATAAAGGACAAAAATACATTTATACAGTACATATTTATATACTAGCTGTACCCGCCCGCTTCGCCGGTCATAATATTGAGTTTTGATTGTATCATTGAAATGTGCAGCAACCTTTCAGTTTACACAGTATCCAATTTACAACAGCTTATGTTTTGTGTAGTTTACTACTGTACTCAATTATTTTTAATTTTGCCTACCACAATTTTATTCTATTTGTTTTTATTTAACAGCTTTTAATCAAATAAATCAATCAATTAATATAGCTTCACAAGAAATCAAAACATAAAAATATAAACAGTATAATTTTGACATATTTAAAACCCACAGCTGATATTCTTTTTATATTTGACTTATTATACCTTCATGCATCCTGCTATTTGATTAACATCGAAACTTTAGAAGTCCAAGGGATGGAGCCCTGAGGGATTAAAGAAACGGGAATAGGACAGAAACCTTCCCTGGGGTATATAGAACAACTTCCCCAAGTTTCATGGCGATCGGCTGGACGGTTTGGTAGCGCATAAAGGATAGACAGACAAACAAACATACATTGGATGTTATATATATAGATACAGTATGCATTCGTATATATTTATACAGGGTTGGGCAACAGTCTGGAATATGTTTATTAATTTTAAAACTATTTAAATATATATAATGAAACGTTGTAGTTATGTACATGTCCCTATCTACATGGCTTAGTCCTATCTCTCACGAATAAAGAAATAATGTCAATGACTGAGTTATTGACTTCTAACCAACAACATCTGCGATTCATTTTGAGGTTTTGTTCCCGTGTCTATTCTCTGGAAATCATCGCGTCTCTTCGTTTCCAAGGAGCTTACAGCACTTGTACCAAACGTCCAATCCGCTTAGGGCAAGTTGTCGCCACTCAAGGATCTCAGGTCTAAGTCTATGGTCTACAACAAAAGGACTCAATGTTTATATCCGGGCTTTAGTGCAACAAACAACAAGGGTCGCTCACTATATTTACTTCACATCGATCGCTCCTTAACTTATGAGACTCAAGACCAGACTTTGACGTTAGTACAAACTTGCAGTTAACACGTGGAAATCGAGTAAATACCTTGCACTACTTGTCTAAACAAATTATATACTCATTTTTTAGACATGTAGTGCAAGGTATTATAAAGTAAATAAATACTTAAAAATTGTCATAGATTAACAATTACTTACTCAAGAAAACAACGCATAAGGTAAGGATGATACTGAATGTTTCACTTTTACAACGAAAATAGAAGAACGTTACTTCACATTATAAACTGCTTCATTTTATTACACCTTCAGTGTTACCAGAGTCATATCCAGCTAGACTAACCTTGGTACTTCACCAGTAACCTAGGACGTAGTCATCACCCACAGCCAACACAATGGCGGCGTGCAGCCCCGGGTAACGGCACTATCTCTGGAGTCATCTCCAGCTAACTGGCTGGGCAGGCCTGTCATTGCCAATATCAGTTAACTAGGATACTTCACCAGTTACCTAGGACGTAGTCACCACCCACAGGTCACCCAGCCAACACAATGCCGGCGTGCAGCCCTGGGTAACGACACTATCTCTGGAGTCATATCCACTAACTTTGGTACTTCACCAGTAACCTAGGACGTAGTCACCACTCACAGCCAATACAATGGCGGCGTGCAGCCCCGGGTAACGACACTATCTCTGGAGTCATATCCACTAACTTTGGTACTTCACCAGTTACCTAGGACGTAGTCAACACCCACAGGTCACCCGGCCCAACACAATGGTGGCGTGCAGCCCCGGGTAATGACACTATCTCTGGAGTCATATCCAGCTAGATTGGCTGGCCTGGCCTGTCATCGCCAGTACCAGTGTTCTCCACCAGTTACCTAGGCCGTAGTCACCACTCACAGGTCACCCAACCAACACAATGGCGGCGTGCAGCCCCGGGTAACGACACTATCTCTGGAGTCATCTCCAGCTAGTCTGGCTGGCCTGGCCGGGGATCTGCGTGACCCTGCCGTTGTACCGAGTTCTATAACAATGCTCCGTCGACACCTGAGAAGTAGTACATACATGTCCATGATATACTATAGCAAGTTACAGAGTCGTACTTGGCGATATACTTTTGAACTAAACTGGATCTTAACATACAGTTGATTATGTTCTATCTGAAATCAAAATTCAAAATTTCCATGCATATATCAAATCTTTAACTCATAATGGAATATCCCACCATGATTAAGAGTAAAATATTAAGGGAAGCGCAGGTTAAATTCTACATCAAATTAATTATACTTCTTTAGAGGAGAACGTGCCTGAAATCTGATCTCGAAGGGGTAACCCTGTTGAAAATAGTCCTGTTTAAACTTTACAAACTTGACTTTTCTCTTCTTTTATGAATTATTATAGTAAATTTTGACAATGTATACAGGGGACAATTTTTCAAAGTAGTTACAAACACCTCTGGGTTACGACACGGGGGACTGCTAAGGAAAACTATTTGAGAAGTTATTGTAAAAAGCTATAATGTAATAATAAGTTATTGTGTGACACAATGCCGGACCGTACATTCCCAGCTCTCACGAGGGCATGTACCTCTTTTTACAGTGACACGAGTGCTTGGACACCCTAAATTGTGTGACACAATGCTAGGCCGTACATTCCCAGCTCTCACGAGTACATGTACCTCTTTGTACAGTAACACGAGTGCTTGGGCACTCTACATTGTGTGACACAATGCCGGGCCGTACATTCCCAGCTCTCACGAGTACATGTACCTCTTTGTACAGTGACACGAGTGCCGGACCGTACATTCCCAGCTCTCACGAGTACATGTACCTCTTTGTACGGTGACGCGAGTGCCTTGGGCACCCTTCATTGTGTGACATAATTATCAACCGTATATTCCCTGCACTCATGAGGGCATGTACCTACTTGTACATTGAAGCGAGAGTCTTGGGCACCCTTCATTGTGTGACATAATGCCGGACCGAACATACCCAGCTCTCACGAGGGTTTGTACCTCTTTGTACAGTGACGCGAGTGTCTTGGGCACTCGTCATTGTGTGACACAATGCCGGGCCGTACATTCCCAGCTCTCACGAGGGCATGTACCTCTTTTTACAGTGACACGAGTGCTTGGACACCCTAAATTGTGTGACACAATGCTAGGCCGTACATTCCCAGCTCTCACGAGTACATGTACCTCTTTGTACAGTAACACGAGTGCTTGGGCACCCTACATTGTGTGACACAATGCCGGGCCGTACATTCCCAGCTCTCACGAGTACATGTACCTCTTTGTACAGTGACACGAGTGCCGGACCGTACATTCCCAGCTCTCACGAGTACATGTACCTCTTTGTACGGTGACGCGAGTGCCTTGGGCACCCTTCATTGTGTGACATAATTATCAACCGTATATTCCCTGCACTCATGAGGGCATGTACCTACTTGTACATTGAAGCGAGAGTCTTGGGCACCCTTCATTGTGTGACATAATGCCGGACCGAACATACCCAGCTCTCACGAGGGTATGTACCTCTTTGTACAGTGACGCGAGTGTCTTGGGCACTCGTCATTGTGTGACACAATGCCGGGCCGTACATTCCCAGCTCTCACGAGGGCATGTACCTCTTTGTACAGTGACGCGAGTGTCTTAGGCACCCTTCATTGTGTGACATAATTCCCGACCGTACATTCCCTGCACTCATGAGGGCATGTACCCACTTGTACAGTGAAGCGAGAGTCTTGGGTACCCTTCATTGAGTGACATAATGCCGGACCGTACATTCCCAGTTCTCTCGAGGGTATGTACGTATCCTACTTGTCTGTGAGGCGAGAGCCTTGGGCACCTTACATCGTGTGACACAATGCCAGACCCAACATTCCCAGGTTTCACGAGGGCATGTAACTGGGAGGCGAGCCCTGGGTACCCTACATTGTATGACACAATGCCGGACCGAACATTCCCAGGTCTCACGAGGGCATATACCTGGGAGGCGAGCCTTGGGTACCCTACATTGTATGATACAATCCCGTATCGAACATTCCCAGGTCTCACGAGGGCATGTACCTGGGAGGTGAGCCTTGGGTACCCTACAATGTATGACACAATGCCGGACCGAACATTCCCAGGTCTCACGAGGGCATGTACCTACTTGTACAGTGAAGCGAGAGCCTTGAGCACCCTTCATTGTGTGACATAATACCGGACCGAACATTCCCAGGTCTCATGAGGGCATATACCTGTTTGTACAGTGAAGCGAGAGCCTTGAGCACCCTTCATTGTGTGACATAATGCCGGACCATGCCCTATTAACCTCCACTCTCCAGCAACAACCATAAGCCTGGACAATATTGAATATGTCTATTCAACTAGCCAGTTTAAAATGTTGAATAGGTGTAATTTAAAGTGTCCTTGGTATAGTAAAGGAACGGGTTACGTACAACAAATACCGTATTGTAGAAAAAGGACTGCCTTTATGTTGGCCGTATTTACTTATTTCTATTTCATATCTTGCATGTTGTATTAATTGTTAGTTATTCTTAAATAACTAAGTCAACAATGTGGGAAACGCCTCTTTATCTTATAATTTTTTTATACCACTTATGAAAACTGCCAAATTATTACATTTAGATTTCGTGTATAACGTATACTTCCACAATGAAGTTATTTCTAAATAGATTTTTACAAAAAAAAGGTATTATTGGAAAGGGATAATTAATTATTAAGACTGTTTTCTCTTGTATTATTCCGAAAAATGTAATTTTGAAAATAATAAAGAAAATTATTTTAAAATATCGTTTTTTAAGATAATAATGTCTAACATAATCTCAGTTTTATTACAATCACAAAGATATAAATTGTTTGATGAAAAACACAAAATGGCGTCTAGCTGCTAAAAAATTGCAAATTAAAACATTAATATTTTAAATTAGAATCACCTCTAGAATCTGAAAATGTATAGAAAGCCCAACCTTTTTTGTTACACCCTGTATTAATAATCAGGTATCGTTTATTATCACCTTGAAAAAGTAAAAGTATCGACAAATTCATCGTATATACTCCAGTACACGGGTTTAGTAAAAAACCTTAATTGAAGTTATGTGTCTTAATATTATAAATTAAATATACAATAGTGAAGCTCGCTTAATTCCTACCAGTGCATTTCATCAAAGAAGTAAAATGCTTAGCTTTTAACAATTTAATTTTATCATGGTTAAAATCTATTATGGTTGTTTTAGTTTTGGCAGGTAACTTATTAAACTTGTTTATTATAACGATTTTAACTTGATGACTGCAACGATTGTAGCTTGATGATTATAACGATTGCAACTTGATGACTGCAACGATTGTAGCTTGATGATTATAACGATTGTAACTTGATGACTGCAACGATTGTAGCTTGATGATTATAACGATTGTAACTTGATGACTGTAACGATTGTAGCTTGATGATTATAACGATTGCAACTTGATGACTGTAACGATTGTAGCTTGATGATTATAACGATTGTAACTTGATGACTGCAACGATTGTAGCTTGATGATTATAACGATTGTAACTTGATGACTGTAACGATTGTAGCTTGATGATTATAACGATTGCAACTTGATGACTGTAACGATTGTAGCTTGATGATTATAACGATTGTAACTTGATGACTGCAACTATTGTAGCTTGATGATTATAACGATTGTAACTTGATGACTGCAACGATTGTAGCTTGATGATTATAACGATTGTAACTTGATGACTGTAACGATTGTAACTTGATGATTATAACGAGTGTAACTTGATGACTGTAACGATTGTAGCTTGATGACTGTAACGATTGTAGCTTGATGATTATAACGATTGCAACTTGATGACTGTAACGATTGTAGCTTGATGATTATAACGAGTGTAACTTGATGATTATAACGAGTGTAACTTGATGACTGTAACGATTGTAGCTTGATGACTGTAACGATTGTAGCTTGATGATTATAACGATTGCAACTTGATGACTGTAACGATTGTAGCTTGATGATTATAACGAGTGTAACTTGATGACTGTAACGATTGTAGCTTGATGATTATAACGATTGAAACTTGATGACTGTAACGATTGTAGCTTGATGATTATAACTTGACGATTATAAAGATTGTAACTCTTTCCCTATAATCATTTTAACTTGTTCACTATCACGAGTATAGCTTGTTAATTATAATGATTGTAACTTGATAATTATAACGAGAGTAAACTGATGATTATAACTAGTGGAGCTTGATGATAAATACGAGTGTAACTTGATGATTATAACTAGTGGAGCTTGATGATTATAACAAGTATATTTTGACGATTATAACGATTGTAACTTTTTGGCTATAGTCATTTTAACTTGTTCATTATCACGAGTGTAGGTTGTTGATTATAACGATTGTTACTTATAAATTATGAATAGTGCAACGTATTGAATGTAACAAGTCTTTGTTGTGACTTTGAAACCATTGCTGACTATTCCTTAGAAAGTTTTGTTAATATTAATAATCCAATCACACTTAGTTCCCGGCTAGTGTTTATCAGCTGATCCCATTTCATATTTGTTTGCCTCGGATTTGAATCGAACCTAGCTTTCGAAGATGGGCTTAACCAAATACGTTGTTGACTAATTTGTTCAATAGAGCAAATCGAGTATGTTCTTATTGCAGTTAAGGTCCTGCCATTGTGGGAGGTACCGGAGTCGATACCCGGCGCCTTCACCACCTGTGTTGAGACTACAATCTATGAACCTATAAATGCTAAAACTATCAAGAATAGTCTCAACATTTCCAATGTGGACATAGCTACAATAACACTCAGATGACAAATAACAATATTTTAATCTAAAATATTAAAAGCCTAACAAATACATCACTACGCTTAGGAATATTAATCAACAGTGGCCTGAAAAGTGATTAACAGACCAACCTGACCCCAGAGACGGACTCTTCAAAGCATTAGGTCAAGGAGAGTGAGGTATGGACACAACTTCACCCCTGGCAACCACCCTCCTGGAGTCGACTGTCAAATCTCTCGGCAGTCGAACTTCTCCACCTCCGACCTCCACCCGACTCTCTCAGCCAGCTCCAGGCTTCCCTATTTATACCTCAGGTTCACGTTTACCAAACAACTCTCAAGCCACTGTCAATTGCCTAATAACCTACTTCCTATTTCCTAATACTACCTACCTATCTACTACACATCTTTACATTATTCAACCTTACCTTTTATACATCATTACATTACTAATCCTCATAATGTATATATCCCTTTTCCTAAATTCCTCGCACCACATTGATATTAAAGTAATCATGTTATTTTTTTTAACTATAGCAGGTTTTATTTTATTTATTTACTTTTTTCAAGTGAAAGTCTACCCACGTCAAGTGTGTTGTCTCTACGTGAAATGTGACAAATGCATAACAAAACTGGCCAACAATTTAGACAGAATTAACGTGATACCATTTTGCACAATTGTGCAAGTTGTGTATATAGGTACGTTAGGTACGTATATATATATATATAGTTTTTAATTTGTTTTTGTATTTTTTATGTGACCATTATTTAAGTTTGTTATGATAAAAAAAAGGTGTTGCATATTGTTTTAGTTTGCAGTAATTTATATTCAGTTTACAAAAACCATCTCATTATGAACTTTTATCTTCAGTTACATTGATCCGTCTTTATGTAAAGTTAGACAACCATATGCAGCACATTACAATAACTAGTCACGCCTCAGTTGAAGTGTCATCTTGTTCACAGTTAGGAGCAATTATGCAAACATTGCCACCTCTGAAAGTAAGATTTATTGTTTGAAAAATGGTATAATATGAGTTTGTACTTATGAACGAGTTTGATTCGTTTTTACCTAGAAATCGGAACATTTGTTATTCACTAATTGTATTGAAAAAGGCTTTTACAATCATTATTTTTCAACAGTTTTTATTATTATTGTATTTAATACTGAACACGAATAAATAATCGGTTTTCCGATATAATTATTTTTTCAGCCCAAAAAAACACGTTTTACTCATCTTAACCAATCTATTCTAATCTTATACGTATTTAAAAAATATTGAAAACTTACGTTAAGAGTCTGCAGAGGCTGTCGGCCATGTTGGTTTTAGTTCCATAAGAATAATGTTATTTGCGTATCCATATTTTTTCGTTATTTATCGGCCAAAAGTTGAGTATAAGGTATCATTTTAAACGTTATCATACTGCGCGTTGGGTTTGCTTTTGATATTTTGAATACACAAATCTAGTTCTGAAAAATAGCTGCAAATAAAAATTTCAAACAAATATTTTTTGTATTTTTTTCTATAAAACTAATTAGGAATTCTAAAAGCAATTCCAACATAAAATGTCATTCTTGATCAAACGCAATTTGTTAGGAATGTTTAATTTGGATACTCGTGATCGTATGTCCGGGTCGAAAAGGGATTAAAATCAACATGGCCGACAGCTTCTACAGACTCTTAAAATCGGGTGCCTGGCATCCCGGAAGTCCTGTCTGCTGTCCCTACAGCGGAAATGGAGCAATTCTGTTTTATGTGGTTAGTCATTGTTTTCATTATCAGCGCGCACTTGGTCGCTATACGCGAAATGACGCAAACATTATTTTTCACGTATCACGAGAAATATTTGCTTTAAACCAAAAAGTTTTCAAACTTATGTTCAGTGTATGATACAACATTAAAGCAAAATGAATGAATATGGAATAACACGCAAAATAATTGAGGAGTAGTGAAAAATAAACGATTAAATGTTTCTTAGTACAAAACTATTTATACGCGGAATAAAAACTACTATTGGACACCCCTGCACGCTTCGCGTTCCAACCTCATCACTTGTTGTGATACTTCGGTTTTCGGCCTCAATCTGTGAATTTCACTACAAATATTAGATGGTAAAATTTGTCAAATAAATTAATAATATTAAATTTATTAAAATTTACACTAGCTGACTGTACTTGCATTGATAATTATTTATTAGTACAGTATCTACCCGATGCCTATCATGTTTACTTAGCCTGTTTCAGTGAGAACGAGAAAAACAAATTAAAGTGTAATTTAATTTGTTTTTCTTTAACATCTGATGATCCATTTAATAAATTAAATAACTGCATTAAAAAGCGTTTAAACCTTTAAACAACTGGGATGGAGCCTTACAGACGGATGCGAATAAAACCATGCTCAAAATCTTCCATGATTTAACATTATTGAAATATCTAACCTCCTCAATATTAAAAATATCATTATTCCTAGTTAAATTTCAACAACTATTAAAACTGTGTAAATATCATTGTCTACATATTAACAGCTGTTACTTTTCGATTAATGTAAATCTCTTCCCTCTTACGGACGAAAAACGTACTTTGTGGTCTTCACGTGCCTTTCATGGTTAAAATATTAAAGAATTAAAACCTTATTGCTAAATTACGAATAGGGGTAAATTTTTGACAGATAAAAGGTTAAAATTGGTCCAGAAATAACGGAGGAGTTAAGTTGAAAAAAGAACGGCTTCACGTAGTCAATATAAGGATTTCCCCAGAAAACATAGACCTGATTGTACCCACTGATGATCAAAATGTCAAGATTTGTGAAATATCTAGAAAATGCACAAACATACAGTTGGGTACAGTTTAAAACATGGTAAACAGCAAAGCATTGACATAATAAATACAAAATGACTACACTATAATAACAACTTTCAAACTAAAACGTGACACAAGTGAGCTCATAGTCATGTGTGTTTTGTTTTAACGGCGCTCCTGAGTTCACCTTGACTTCGGTCCACGTTTCCTGTTCCTCTGATAGGCCACGTTCCTGTCCCACTGTTCCTCGTCAGTTTTGTTGAATTTGAGGCGTCGCATTGTTCATGTTCTCCAAACGATGTTTCCGCGCTACTAATCAAACACAAAACATTGCCGACACAATCCGTGTTTGTTTGCAGCCAAGCATGTCACTATTAATTCGTTTGGAAAGGTAAATAAATTAGTTTTCAAACTATTTGAGTCAAAATTGTATTTTAAATAATTTATCTGTTTGTTTTTATGCTAAGTTAAAAATGTAGCACAAACTAACTAAACATGTTCAATTATATTTGTTTCTTAATCTATAAATTATTCACCTGTATAATAACGACATATTTTCTTTCATCTGTAAACAAATTAATCGCGTAGATCAAAGAATACATTAAAAAGAAATTTGCTTATAGCTACTTATATATTAAAACTATAAAATATGTAATGTTTTCAAAATAGTTACTTTTTTAATTTACTACTATTGAACACTCACAATAAATAATCTATCTTTCGATGTACAATAGTCACATTGGGAGGAAATGTGGAATTGATTTTTTTATATGTATAATTTCAACTATATGGTTCGTGTTTATTATTGTAATTAGTTGTAATTAACGCTCTATTAATTAAAATTAATTACAATTAAAGGTCCAATCTAGTTGACCCAGGCACGTAGCCAGGGGGGGGGGGCTTGAGGGGCTTCAGCCCCCCCCGAAATTTTCAGGGAAAGAAAAAAATTGTGTATGATTTACAAAACATATTGGCATTAAACGTTCACTGCCACAGTATTTGTCATAACCTTTCACTACGGGCCAAAATTTCTTTTCTATGTTGTTTAGTGTATATAAATAAAATGTTATTATGAATTTTCAAAGAATTGAGAGTTTGTGCTTTGTAATGTGGAAAACACTGAGCATTGTGGAGAAAAAACAGTTGGCAGCATTGTGCAGTGGGAGAGGGAAACGGCGCCAGCGCATCACGAGTGACCTTGGCCACATAGCAACAGTCAGTCAGTGTTATTGAGTATCAGATTGCAGATGTTCTGTGGTTTTTTTCCATTTTGCCTGTAGTTTAGCTACTTCTTTTGTTGTAGTGTAACGAAACGATAGCTCTACATATCTACATTACTGTAGGACAGATTTTATTTTATATGTTGTGGTTTTGACATTGTGGTTAGTTTGTGTCAGAAGGAATGAAAATATGAAACGAATAACAGGAACAACTCAAGCCAGCATTACATCATTCTTCAAGAAACCAAGACAGGAAACCAATTTCTCTACAGGTAAGTGTCTCTATCAATAAATTAGAACTACCTACGTTACATTCAGTTTTTAATTTTGGGTAATTATGCACTTTCTTGCCACCTCCGAAAATACGATTTCATATTAATAAAGTGGTGAAAAATAAGTTAATATCCCTTGAGGAGTTTGATTTCATCCGCGGAAAACTCGTTTTTTACCGAAAAATCGAAAAACTGGATTTTTATCTAATACTGAAAAAACCAACTTTTTTAAAAAATCTTTATTTTTCGACAAATTTTTTTCATTTCTCGTGTCTTTTTATGCAAAACAGAAATATATAACTGGTTTTGTAGTAAAATTATTTTTTCAGCTCGAAAATGCATTTTTTGCTGACATAACCAAACATAACCTAACTTATCCTAATTGTCTATTTTCTCAACAAAAATTCGTAATTTGCAGTAAATTCGGGCGTTTGGCCTCCGTGACTCCGGCAGGAATATAGGTGAACTCGATTTTTGTGATTAATAGTTGTATATAATGATCGCGTAATGGCCGCTAATCGTGATCCGCCGCGACAGTAGTTTTTCCGTCATTTCTCGAAAAATATTAGTAATAGACCAAAATAGTTTTCAAATTTGTATTCAGCGCAAAAAACACACCAAAATAAAAAAAAAAGATGATTAAAATACCATTTAAATTAACGGAAATATGACAAAAATACTAAAAGTTGTGACATTGGTTTTTTCGAATTTTTCTGTAAAATACGTAATTTTCGCGGAATAAAAAGCATATCTCGTGAAAATACAGCCAATTCTAGACCCATTTCAAGCAAAATTTTTCAAATTTGTTTGGTGGCAAGAAAGTGCATAATTACCTAATTTTGTTAAGTTTCCTAGAAAGTACGGTACTCTTTTAGTGTATTATTATTTTACTGGGTGAAACCCGCAGCGCTTGTAATAGTATAAAACAATATTTGATTTTAGATTATTGTTTACTACTGTTAGACTTTTCTTGATTTTAGCGGAATTAATTCTTTATACAATAATGCTGAATGCCAGAACCACTTTTTACTTTCTCCCTAAAAAAGTATATGGGGTAGAAAGTATCGTGATCGTGTGAAAAACGTTTTTTTATAAAATGTACACCGTTTTAGCTGAAATGGTTCCTTATTATCCATTAAAAGATATTAAAACCCACCACCAGAACGCTCTGATTAAACGAACATGAAACATGGAAATTATAATAACAGCAATATTTTCTATTTAAAATTAATCTTATTTTGTTAGAAAGTTTGTGCCATATTTTGGTACCATTTATTGTTAGCAGTGATGCAAATTGCAATTATTTGCGTTTGCTTTCAGATGCTGATGCTAGCAGTTCCAGTTACATTTCCTCCACAACCAGTGCAGTGACACAAGCCCAAGGTGTTCCCTGTTCAAGGGAACAGGGAACACCTTGGGCTTGTGTCACTGCACAGTCAAGAGGAAGTGGGTGAGCTACCAAATGAGCAAATAGTTTTGGAACATGTTCCAAAAACTTGTGAATCTACATGGATTCCAGATTGTTTTGACATAGGTAACATTCAACAAAATATAGATGATAACCTAAAGAAAAATATTCTTAAGTCAGTATTGCTTCCAAAACAGCCGTATGTGTATCCCTCAAGTGAAGGTAAAACACAAAAAAGGAAATTTCAAGAAAAGTGGGTTACAGACACAAAAGAAGGATTTGCTTATTTAGCATATTCTAAAAAAGAAGATGCAGTCTATTGCAAACCGTGCTTTTTATTCTTTAAAACAGGTGTGGGCAAAGGAGGCCATGAGGCTCCCGGAAAATTGGTAAGTAGTGGATTTAGAGACTGGAAAAAAGCAAAGGAAACCTTCATTAAACATTCCATGACAGATTATCATAAGGCGTGTGTTTTATCTGCAGAACAATTCATGATGGTTATGTCAGGAAAACAAATGGATGTACATTCACAGATAGACACTCAACGCGCGAGAGAAAGAGAGGAGAATAGGTCAGCACTAAGACCTATAATTGAAACAATACTTTTTTGTGCCGAGCAAGAGCTGCCTTTAAGAGGAGATGAAGACAGTGGGCCACTCACATTAGAAAAGCCAGATAAAAATGATGGGAAATTTCGTGCTTTGCTTCGGTTTAGAGCATGTGCAGGAGATGAAAATTTAAAGAGGCACATTATTAGTTGTGCTAAGAACGCTACATATGTAAGTCCTGAGATTCAAAATGAGATTATACAAACCTGTTCAAATTTAGTGACACAAGAGATTGCTTCTAGAATCAAGAAGTCGGATTGCTTTGCTATCCTGGCCGATGAAACTATGGATATCACAGCAACTGAACAATTATCTATATGTATCCGTTACGTAGATTACAAGATTGAAATACCCGTAATACGAGAAGATTTTGTTGGATTTGTACCAATATACAGTCAGACTGCAGAGAATATTACAAGAGTAATTTTGGAAAAATGTAACATTTTGAATTTAGATTTAAACAAGTGTGTAGGACAAGGGTATGATGGAGTTGCCACTATGTCTGGCCATCTTACTGGAGTTCAATCCAGGATAAGAGAAAAATACCCAAAAGCAAGGTACTTCCATTGTGCCAGCCATAGATTAAACCTTGCATTGAGTGACACTTTTTCAAACTCTTGTGTTAGAAATTGCTTAGGAGCAATAAAAGAAATCACAATTTTTTTCAGAAACAGTACACATGCTAACAATGTTTTACAACACAATATTAACATTCATGCTCCTGATTCAAAGAAAAAAAGGCTAACACGTCTATGTGAAACACGTTTCATTGAAAGACACGACAGTGTGTTAACATTTGTGGAGCTTTTGCATCCTATTGTTGTAAGCTTGGAAGAAATATCACAGACACCACAGAAAATATCTTCTTCAGCAGCAAGCTACTTGGCTACAGTTGAAAAAAGTGAATTCATTGTGAGCCTCTTTGTGTGTGAGAAACTCTTTAGCCTTACTTTGCCCCTGTCTGTTTCACTTCAGGAAAAACATATAGATATGGTGTCTGCTATTAACCATGCAAGAACATTGTTGGAATCTTTGAACTCTATGAAAAACGATGATGCTTTTAGAGACATGTTCACTTCAGCTGAAATATTAAGTAAGAAATTGTTTGACTGTCAATTGGCAATTCCCAGACTAACTTCACGCCAGACACATCGGGCAAATCCGGAGACTAGTTCAGTTGAAGATCATTTCAGGGTAACAATTTACATACCATGTATTGACTCACTTATTCAAAATTTAACAGAAAGATTTTTAACAAATGAAGACATTTTATCTAGTTTTCAAATCCTCCTTCCGGGATTTGCAAGTCCTGATAAAGTAAATCTGTTGGAAAATCTAACTGCATATTTTGAGGAAAATATTTCTTTAGCTGCTGTAAAAGCTGAGTATATACTGTGGTGTTCGAGTACAATAGGAGAACTGAAAAAGGATACTGAAGTTTTGAAAGTCCTCGAACTATGTGACAAAACGTACTACCGGACAATACATTGCCTCCTGACGGTATTAGCTACCATGCCAGTGACCACTTGCAGTGTTGAAAGGACTTTTTCAACAATGAAAAGGGTAAAAAGTGTTTACAGAACTTTAATGACAGACAAAAGGTTGAGCGCACTGGCTATGGTAGCCACCCACCGAGACATAAATATAAAACCTGATGATGTAATTGATAAAATGGCAGGCGAGAAGAAAAGGAGACTGTTGCTGTGATTTCATAGAACTAAACAACAATGCAGTAAATGAAGCAGGAGTTGTAATACTTGTACAATAATGTACATTATAACTTCTTCTATATAACTAGAGTTTTGATTCTGTATTGTAATTTTTATTTTTAAACTGAAATACATTGTCATTATTTATATAAATATGGTTTGTTTATAGAGATTTTGTGTACATAGGTGTTAATGTAATTTTATGCTTTTAAACTGGTTTATTTATTAGTGTTTAAAATTTGTGGTTATTTAAATATTGAAATGTTTTTATCTGTATGATATGATTGATTTGCGCTATGCTCAACTGTATCATTATTTAATTTAGCCAATAATTAGTTGTAAGTTGACGTTGTCTATTGCTCATGTTTGTTGCTTAATGACAATAAAATTTGATTTATTTATTTATAAACTAGTTCACGTTAGGGCTACTATTTTAATAAATTCAACGATAAATATAATGAAGTACCCTTTTATTCATTTTTTATAAAAATATATTACCGGTTTCGGCTTTTAGGCCATCTTCAGATAGTAAATAATATAACCTAAAATAAATTAACAAATTATAAAAATAAAACATATGAAAATAACATAACATATGATTAATTTAGTGTGTGGGTAAGTTGAATTTTACTTTTTGATTCTTATGTTTTTTAACTTCTCTTATTTTTTCGTATATAGGATTGTTCATGTTAATTTGTGTATTTAATATGTTCTTTGGTTCTTTATAATTGTTAATATGTATATGTGTAAATTTTATTTTGTATTCATTTTTTCTCCTTTCTTCTCGTATTCTAAAACTGTAACATTTTCATTTATATTTTGATAACTGTGATTTGACCGGAGAATATGTTCTGCAAAGTTAGATTTATTTGATGTTGAGTTGTTGTTTCTTATGGCTTGTATGTGTTCTTTGTAACGTAAATTAAATGTTCTTCCAGTTTGTCCTATGTAAAAAGAATTGCATTCTGAGCATTTTATTTTATATATACCAGATTTGTCATACTTGTTATTTTTATTTTCTATGTTGGATAATTTGTTAATTAAAGTAAAAGTATTGTTCTTTGTTTTGTAACTGAGTGTATAATTACTGTGTTGAAATGTCTTTCTAATAGCTTTATTTATTTTTGTATTATAAGGAACATATAATACATATGTATTATGAGTTGTAATAAACTTTCTAGAAATCGTATGTTTAATTTCTACTTAATTAAAATTACATACATGTTGTTAAATTATATGTATTCTAAAAGTAAAAGTATTTAATGTTATTTATTTCTCCCAGTCATAGTTATTATTTTTATAACAGTATTAAGTAGATATTTATTCATGGAATAGGCTATTATTGATTTTACTTATGTGGCAGAACCGACCCCCCCCCCATCAACTTAGCCCCCCCCAAAACCAAATCCTGGCTACGTGCCTGAGTTGACCATAAGTTGATGATACGAGTTTTTAATTTATCATCTTTAAGTTTAAAGTTCCTCATATTTAACTGTACAAAATTTACAAAAATAGTCAAGTTTTTACAAAACCCCAACTTGTGGTCCACTATAACAGTTCTTCGTCTATAAAATGACACTTAAAGTGTTACGATACGATCATTATTACCGAATCATTGAAATAGAAAACCATTTTTTGCGTTTTCGTGGATCGAAACACCCCTTCAAGCATAGTTTGTGGTAGCTGCCATAGCTGGGAGATCACAAAATCGTGACAATCCAGCTACTAGATTTGTTGCTCGTTTAGAACTACGCAGGGTATACGTACACCTTTAAAGAATTGCTCTGGACGCGAACAATATCAAACCCCACGTTTAAAAGGGTTCGATTACTGACCTTTAAAAGCCATCTTCAAAAACAGCAGCTAAAATTAAAACCAGGGAAAATGTACTACATCATATTGCCGGAACAACTTGGGTAGCCAACGAACACGTCCTGCGTACTACTGCTTTGTCACTGGTCTATTCAGCTACTGAATATAGTGCTCCTGTTTGGCTAAATAGTGTTTACACTGAAGCGGTCGATGTCCAACTTAATAGGGTCATGAGAGCTATTAGTGGCACTCTCATGTCAACTCCACTTACTTGGCTCCCGGTGCTGTGCAATATAGCTCCTCCAGAGATAAGAAGTCAGAAGGCTCTACTCAAAGAATTAAAAAAGGTCTTTATGCCACTAATGTTCTCAAGAAATGTTCTGAACACTTCCAGATCGTATCAGATTTTCTTGAACTAAATGTCTTGGGAGTTGTGAGGGACAAAAAAGGTAAAGCAAAAATCGGTGGGAGATATGACTGCCTCTGACACAAAAAGAACTGTTTTGTTCCAAACTATTTAACGACTGATAACGTGACGAATACCACCAATAGAGGTGTCGAGAATTTTAATGTTTTCCTTTGTTACTTTCTCCCATATGGGTTAAAATAAAGAAAGTTTTGTGATCGTCCAAAAAATATTTTTTACAAATTGGTCTAAAAATCCATTTTAGGGTACCCCGAACCCAAAAAAAGTGTTTTTTTCGGAAAAACTTCTTGTTGGCTGTTCGTATGTGTCTGTCTGTGTGTATGTGCAGTTCGCTGGAGACCAAACGAATGGATCGAAAACGACCCCAAAAAATATTTAATGATCCACCCATACACGTGGTCAAAGAATTCAAAAAGATCTTGAATGCCTCGCACCTAAACCTACCCATTATACAGGATCTCCCACGTCAGAACGGTCGCTTAAAATCTCGAAACCCACCTCTACGTACGGCTTTCTATTTGAGCAGATCAAACTTCTCGCACAATACTAGCTGGCCCGTAGCGTGGAACAGTTTTGATGGACGTAATAAGTTCCTTATTAACGATCCGTCAATACCTGTAGGTGGGATGAACCTTCCTCGTAGGGAGTGGACATTATTGAATCGGTTCCGAACAGGAGTGGGCAGATGTAACGACTGGAAATACAAGTAGGGATTGACAGTAGATCAGTCAAGTGATTGCGGGGTGTATATCCAAACAATGGATCACATAGTTACAGAGTACCCTCTGCGCTCGTTTACGAAGGGATTGGTCAGCATACACAGAATCAGTGAGGGATGTGTTAGATGGCTCGAAGGGTTGGACTTAGCTTTGTGACAGGAGATCACTTTACATTTTATAATCAATGAATATATAATCATGACTTTTGGACATTTATCCAAATACATCGCAGCTTTATAATTAATAAATGGTAGATGACAACAAACCATACGATATATATATATATATATATATATATATATATATATATATATATATATATATATATATATATCGTATATATGGTTGACTGCCTCTAGATATGTATATATAGAGAGAGAGAGGCATAGTTTGAAGCCACTGAACTAATAAGGATGTTTGTATTGGGTTAATATTAAATATTATTTAAATTGATACTTCGCCGAAACACAAAATAGAAAAGAATATAACATATGAATAAATCTTTTTACTTCTTCCCTTTGAGAAGCTGTTTGTACCCAGTCTGAGTTGTAGTGGTGAGTTCAGCGCCTGCGGAGGGAGGAAGGCAACTTCCAAGCAGTACCTCAATTGCCTACAAACGCCTTGCTTCTTTTAAACAAAAATAAATAGTTAACAACTATTTATCTAAACATTTTATTTTCGATTAGGAACTGTGAATTTCCAATTAAATGTTGTCAAATTAAATAATAAAAATATAAGAAAATTGTAAATGAAATGTAGGTGTTAAGTTATATAAAATAAAATTATTATTAAGTTTATGCTTCTAAAATTGTTCAGAAATAGTGAATTATCTGAAATTTATGAATGATTTACCGTCGGAAAATGTAATTTTTATATAATAATTTTTATCTAAGTTTATCTGAAATGCGTGGAAAACAAAATTGCTCATCGTTACAGTGAATTGGGTGGCACTAATTATATATTTTATATAATCAATTATGGTGGTAAAAAATATCAAATTTCCAATTTACCCCAAACGCCTTGCAGCTTCGGTCCTGTTTCTGTGCTAATCTTATTTATGTTAGTTATATTTATAACATTGCTAAAAATTATCAGATGTTGTAAATTTATAGATAATTTTAGTTAAATGATATTCCCGTTTAAATAATGTTTAATAGAATTCATCAATACCGTAAACCCGTAATACGGTATTTAAAAATATGTCTAAACTATTTTGAAATAATTTTAAGAAATAATACAAATGTTCTTGATACTTATTGATCGTGGATAGTATCATTGATTTTATACACAAATAGATCTCCCATCCGATGTTAAATTTTGAGTCTGAAAATATCAGCTGTTTTTGTGGAATGCTAGTGTAGTTCCATATAAATGCAATTCAGCAATGTAGCTGTGGTTAGGGCCTTACTAACTAACCAAATTACTGCCACAAATATTCCTATTATATGGAATATCTATTGTAGGTGTATATAATCAATGATAGTATGTACGTATATTGATAGATTTAGAGTTAGGTATGAGACGCCGATAAAGCATGAATAGGCATAATTGAATGAGTGTTGGATGAGCGTGGATGACCTTTGAAGGCTTGTTACCAACCGAGATCTACTTTGCTCAATTAGGGCCATTTAATAATAGCTCAAATTCAATTTAGGGGCCTTAGTAAAATCTTTACTAAGAATCCGAACCATGTAGTATTGGGCCGACAAATCTAGTACGCTGTTCTTTCTAATTGACTACGCCCAAAAAATTGACTACCACCCAACATGGACACCCAAGACCTCTAGTAGTGTCTACGCCAATTGCGACCTTTGAGTGGACGCCCTGGCGGTATATAGATGACTGAGTACAAAACATATCGCCAACAATCCACACGTTTCCCCCAATTAGCTGGCCTACATCACTACGCCATGCGTAGTAGAACTGTTAAATGACTATTGTTTAAAATGTTTGCCTGTAGAGAACATTCACAACCTTCTAAATTCAACATATACATATAAAGTTTATCAATTATATAACAATAATTAAATATGGATAAAGGTATGAAGATATTTCCTCTATCTAAATAAAGCGACTTAAGATGCTAGGTGTAAGAGTTAACCATTAAAGATAATGGTTAGGTGTAAGAGAGGACCTTTTAGTCCTGACCTCGCCAATTGTGTGTACAATAGTCATTTTTCATTTTATTTTATTTCATCTAATATAGTTTGTCGTAGTAGTTGGTATTGAGTAAACAATAGGGCAACAAATTATGCAATATTTCACCAAAGGCTCGAGAGCTCGGCTTGTAACAAAGTTAAGTCTAATGAAATTGCCAGTTACTGTAATAATGCTGCATGCATGATGAGTTATTGTTATAACTCAGTTTCCTCTAACTACAATGTAGAAGTTCCGTAGTTATATTGGTTAAATAGCCTAAAAAACATTAAGTAACATTTTCATTACTCGATATGTTCTTCAATATCATGATTACATTCATTACGGGGTGTGATTAAGTCGCAATTTGTTTCCTTTGCTATTTTACAGAATATTTACTCAAATATGAAATTTACTTAGTACGCCCGGGATTTATACTAAAAGGTCTTGGACTTGTTTACTTAGAAGCTTGGATATTTTTACAGAGTACATATAAAAGATGTTGATACAAACACATTCTGGAAGGGAGGGGGGTAGCTATAAACGAGGGGTTTGCGTCTATGACGTATAAAATTTATATTCAGTGCGTGAGGGATGTACTTTATATGTTTTTTGTCGATCATGTATATTTGTTCAAGCAAAAGAAGATGTTTTGTCAGAAAACATATAAAAGCTTGAGTTTTTATGAATTCTTATAATTTAAATTTTGTCCTTGACTTAATCGAGACGATTATTCATCTTTTCGAAACTTTTGTTGATTTAAAAAAATATTTTATATGAGTATATACACTTTTTAAGTTTCGCTATTGATGAATTTTATAGTACGAACCATTGTTTTGAGGTTATGTTTTTTTTTTATTTTTGTAATATCCTATATTTTATCTGAGTTTTTTGGATTTTCCGTTCTTGGGTTCGTCGTCACTGATAAACATTTGCGTTTTACGACACTGAAGTAAGATAGAGGCGTATTTCTCAATTTTATTAGGTTCATTATTTTTTTATGATGTATTTGTAACTCCCATCTTTTTCTACTTCTGTTGTACGCTCTAAGGTATTTAATTTTTCAGACCAATTAAAAAAATGATGTGATATGACATCAACTTAGAAATGTATCCCAAACATACATAGATTTATTCTAGTCCCGTTTCATTTTCTTTGGTCAGGGTATTGACAAGCACTTATCGTTATCCAACTACCCTTATGCTCCTTCTTAAGTCTGCAGAGGCTGTCGGCCCTGTTGGTCTGTATACCATATAGGGTTGCCATACATTTACATAGTATACTCGGGGGTCTGGTTGGGGGGGAGCATTTTGTAAACAGTCTTTTTTGAATTTTATGATATGCGATTTGGGTTGTTAAATGTGGAAAATTATACTAGCGATATTGTGATATTTAATATTATAACACTTTTATTTTAAGATTTCAGAGTAATACAATACTAACAAACGTATTTTGTATACTGTAAAAAAAGTAGTTCATAAGGTTTAAGTTAGGTTGGCCGAATTCAATAAATTATCATAAATCTTCTTGAAAATGTTTAGACATAAATTGCACTAGTTGTGCTGGCTAAAGGCTGAAACCAGTCATATTCTTCTAAATAGATTACTTTTTAAGCATAGAACCATTCTTTTTAATGTCTTTAAAAAATTCAGTGCGTGACATGTCACTGTTAACTTTGATGCTCAGAATAGCTTCGGCCTTCTCCTCTGACAATCTATTCCGATCGGGTGTCCAGACATTTTTCATAAGTGAAACAACTGTTTCAATGATAAAGAGGTGCCGAAGTACCGGTTAAGGAGAGAGCAATACTCTTTCAAAATGTTCACACTTATTTTCGGCCATTTTCAAGAGTTGAAACATTCTTCTTTTTTAAAGAGAGAACAATTACTTACAAAATAAGTCCCATGTATCGAATTCAGACGCTAAAAGTGTAAAAAAAAAAAAAAACTAAGTGTAGAAAACGAAGTACAAGTAGTATGAACAGTATAAAGTTACACAAAAGGAGGTGTCATACAGCCGTAACACTAATTACATTGTAGTAGACCTTCCTCGGGCTGAAGGTCAGATGAAGGTCATCTCGGCTCCAGCTCTCCAGGGCAGCAGAGAGGTTCGCCTTTGATGCCGGCTGGTGTCATCGCGCCACTTTCACCGCCAATGGTGGTTGCTTCACCGACTGACTGTAGAACATGACATGAAGAACTATACTGGAAGGTCAGATGAAGGTCGTTTCTTCATTGCAGCAGAGTGGTTCGTTTTATGCTTGTTGGTGTCACCGCATCACTTCAACTACCGATGACGGTTGCCTCATCGACCAACTGTGTAACAAGAAATTAAGAACTATCCTTGAGGGTCGAATGAAGGTCAGTTCTCCAGTGCAGCAGAGTGGTTCGTCTTAGCTGCCTGCTGGTGTCATCGCACCACTTTCCTCTCCGATGATGATTGCTTCACCGACGGACTGTGTAACACGACGTTAAGAACTATCCTGGAAGGTCGGTTGAAGGTCAGTTCTCCAGTGCAGTAGAGTAGTTCGTCTTAGCTGCCTGCTGGTGTCTTCGCAACACTTTTCCCTCCGATGATGATAGCTTCACCGACGGACTGTGTAATACGATGTTAATAACTATCCTGGAAGGTCGGATGAAGGTCAGTTCTCCAGTGCAGCAGAGTGGTTCGTCTTAGATGCCTGCTGGTGTCATCGCACCACTTTCCCCGCCGATGACGGTTGCTTCACAGGCCGACTGTGTAACATGACACGAAGAGCTATGCTGCAAGTACACTTTCACCAATACCTTTCTCGTATACAGGCTACACCGTATACAGCCGTGGTATCTCTTACCAGTACAGCAGGGTCTCTGGAACTCGGTTACACCTATGAGTGGTTATTTGTGTTAAACAACCGGTCAAGAATACCAATTTGACGGTTGGTTGACTTTTTCCCCACGAACAATTAACATAAAATTAAAATAGGTATACATTCAAAATTGGAGTGTCGTAAATTTTATTTTTATATTGAGAATATTCTCAAATGAAAACAAAAACTAAAAAAAGTCATATTATTAAACTATCTATAGTAAAATAAAAAAGAATAAAACAATTCAAATAAACAAAGCCATCCCAATAACTACAAATAATGAAAAGTTCTAAATCATTTACTAATACCTAATACAAAGCATGATTCATTAAATATTCACTTAGCAGTTTCTCAGTTATTGCAAATCACCACTAGTAATGCTAGTGCTTCATTGACGAAGGACTATAGCTGAATTGAGAATCGAACGAATCTATAAGCTCTTTTTAAGTAAACGAAAAATTGTTTACGTGTTAGGTAAACAATTTTTGAGGCGTGATTTTAATGTTTATGTTATTACAAATTCGACACCAATGGATCTAATTATCTAAAAAAAAGTCACGTTTTTATACAACCTAAGGTTAAATAACATACTCTAAAAACTAAACAGCTGATTTCTGTAAACTAAAAAAATTGTGTTTGTAAAGATAGTTTTTATCAAAGCTTCTTATTATATATGTATTGACTTTCGATTTAAAGTAACTATGAGGTAATTTCACTCTTTTGTCATATCCAAAGGATTATAAAAACTTATTATGCTTTAAAAGGGTAAACTGTAAGGTTGAAATGAAAGTAATTTAGGTTATTAGTTTAAGAACATATTTACATACATGCATTAAGACGCTTGCTGACAATTATATTAGGCAATTAAGTGTATCGTAAAATGTTAATGAACATCTTTGGTAATGAGTATAACCCTGGGTAATTACGTTAGGTTAGATTACTTAAGTTTAATGAGTACTAAAGTATCACACTTAACGTGTCTACTTTCAAGGGAAGACAATTTAATCAATTTATTTAAGTGTATACCAGTATAAAGTAGTAAGTGCTATTATATGCAGGGTGTTTGGGAACTCTTTGGCCAAACTTTGAGATTTAGTTCCGGACATGAATACAAACAAAAAATGTCATATAATAGTATTGCCTATCTTGCTTCCTTAACCGTCTGTCCGTATGTGATTTTTATAAAATAAGTGATAACTCAGGAACCATAAATGCCACAGATTTCAATTTTTTCATACTTAGTAAGGTTAATAAGCACCTAAACGTACAATTTTTTCGATATTTTTCGTCCAACCGTTTGGAAGTAGCTTAGGATAGAAAAATTAATGGATTTTTCTTTGTAAGTTTTGAATTTTTAAAACGTAGTCCTAAGCTATTTCCAAACGACTGAACAAAAAATACCGAAATTAGTTGTAAGTTTAGGTGCTATCAGCCTTACTAAGTATGACAAATTAAAAATATGTGGCATTTATAGTTCCTGAGTTATCATTTTTAAAATAAAAATCACAAACATACGGACAGACGGTTAACGAAACGAGATATACCATGCTGTTATATGACATTTTTTGTTTGTTTTCTTGTCCAGAATTAAATCCCAAAATTCGGTTAAAGAGTTCCCAAAAAACCTGTATATTGTTTAGAATATGTTCAACGATTGGTGACATTAACAAAAAAGACGTTTCAATAATAAAATCGATCGATCATATCATTTTTTATTTATTGAAAGACCCTTCTTGACTTTAGAGTGCTTACAGTAAATGTTGAAACTACGAGGAGTTTGGACATATTAGGCCCAATGGCGTAACGATGTAAGCCAGCCGCAACTACAGAAACACCTTTACATCTTGCATTGTTCCCACGTTTAAGTTCCCTGAATACAGTACTTTTATGATTTATGTAATTATGATTGTGGACATTACATTATTAGTTCCTATTGTTTGTGAATCATTCTTATCGCATTATTTATAAATCGTTCTGTTGTATTAGGCCTATTGTTTGAACAACCTAAAAATACGTCTTCAAACGGATTTCTTCCTCGACAAGTGATTATTGTCTGTCGTAGATCAAACGCAGTACTTTTCGTTCCACTGTTATGTAGTTTTACTGTTATGTCTTTCCACTGTTTTGTCGGTTCACTGTTATGTCTTTCCACCGTTATATCGTTTCACTGTTATGTCGGTCCACTGTTATGTCGTTTCACTGTTATATCGTTCCACTGTTATGTCTTTCCACTGTTATGTTGATCCATTGTTATGTATCTCCACTGTTATGTCTTTCAACTGTTAAGTTGGTTCACTGTTATGTCTTTCCACTGTTATGTCATTCCACTGTTATGTCGTTCCACTGTTACGTCGTTCCACTGTTATGTCGTTTCACTGTTATGTCATTCCACTGTTATGTCATTCCACTGTTATGTCGTTCCACTGTTATGTCGTTTCACTGTTATGTCGTTCCACTGTTACGTCGTTCCACTGTTGTGTCGTTCCACTGTTACGTCGTTCCACTGTTATGTCGTTTCACTGTTATCTTGTTTCACTGTTATGTCGTTCCACTGTTATGTTGTTCCACTGTTATGTCGTTTCACTGTTATGTCGTTCCACTGTTATGTCATTCCACTGTTACGTCGTTCCACTGATATGTCGTTTCATTCTTATGTCGTTTCACTGTTATGTCGTTCCACTGTTATGTCGTTCCACTGTTACGTCGTTCCACTGATATGTCGTTCCACTGTTATGTCGTTCCACTGTTATGTCGTTCCACTGTTACGTCGTTCCACTGTTATGTCGTTCCACTGTTACGTCGTTCCACTGTTATGTCGTTTCACTGTTATGTCGTTCCACTGTTATGTCGTTTCACTGTTATGTGTTCCACAGTTACGTCGTTCCACTGTTACGTCGTCCTACTGTTATGTCGTTCCACTGTTATGTCGTTCCACTGTTATGTCGTTCCACTGTTATGTCGTTCCACTGTTACGTCGTTCCACTGATATGTCGTTCCACTGTTATGTCGTTCCACTGTTATGTCGTTCCACTGTTATGTCGTTCCACTGTTACGTCGTTCCACTGTTATGTCGTTTCACTGTTCTGTCATTCCACTGTTATGTCGTTCCACTGTTACGTCGTTCCACTGATATGTCATTTCACTGATATGTCGTTTCACTGTTACGTCATTCCACAGTTACGTCGTTCCACAGTTACGTCGTCCTACTGTTATGTCGTTCCACTGTTATGTCGTTTCACTGTTATGTCGTTCCACAGTTACGTCGTTCCACTGTTACGTCGTCCTACTGTTATGTCATTCCACTGTTATGTCGTTCCACTGTACGTCGTTCCACTGTTACGTCGTTCCACTGATATGTCATTTCACTGATATGTCGTTTCACTGTTACGTCATTCCACAGTTACGTCGTTCCACAGTTACGTCGTCCTACTGTTATGTCGTTCCACTGTTATGTCGTTTCACTGTTATGTCGTTCCACTGTTACGTCGTTCCACTGATATGTCATTTCACTGATATGTCGTTTCACTGTTACGTCATTCCACAGTTACGTCGTTCCACAGTTACGTCGTCCTACTGTTATGTCGTTCCACTGTTATGTCGTTCCACTGTACGTCGTTTCACTGTTATGTCGTTCCACTGTACGTCGTTTCACTGTTATGTCGTTCCACTGTTACGTCGTTCCACTGTTACGTCGTTCCACTGTTACGTCGTTCCACTGTTACGTCGTTCCACTGTTATGTCAACCCATTCCTTTTCCTGTTACGTTCCCATCATAGGAACTAGCTGGGTTCTTCTACTTATTGAGTAATAAGTAAACTTTAAGCATCACACAAGTTAGTAATTAGTCTCGATTACCTCAATTACGGTTTTATATGGTGTCGTTCTAATTTTAGATAATAGACGTCCATTGCAAGTTGGCATGTGACCAACATACAACCTCGCCATATGTCCTTGCTGGTGCACTCTGGGGCTGCAGTCCTTCCGCCTCCAGTCTCCTGGTTTCCGGTTTGGACTTTCTGGGAAGCGGCCTCCTGCCCCCGGGTTCCAGACTCGCTCCTCAATGCTGCGATAGCGTGTGTGAAGAATACGTAAGCGAAGAAGTAAAAAGTTGTACAGAGTGAGGCTGGATATATCTTAATCTGTTGGTTTATGGTGTTTGTCTCTTCATAAATAATAACTAAGGCATTCTTAATGAGAATGGCGTTTCAAGAATGTTATTGCTTAAAAAAGCAATACTTCATTGTATTACTTTAACCATTCCAGTATAAGTGAGCGTCACACAACACAAATATTAAATTATACGCACAAAATGCACAAATATACTACAATACAAGTACAAAATGCACAAATATATGGAATACAACCATAAAATGTACAAATATACTACAGTACAAATACAAAATGAACAAATATAGCAGAATACAACGACAACATGATGAAATATATCACAATTTAAGCTCAAAATGCACAAATATTATGGTGATCGGATTCGGAGAACCAGGTTCACCTTCCTCAGACCAGAGGGATTCACAAAAGAATGAAAGGTTTTATACTTTAACTACTATAAAATCATTACATAACTTTGTTAGTAAAATCCAAATTGGGAAGGTGACTCGGCTTTAGTGTAAAATTTAAATAAATGTTAGTACTTTGCTTATATTTTAGAGCACACACAAGAAAGTAAGAGAGGTCCTATCCAATAATTCGCTAAGTTATGTTGAGTTAGTGTGTTTATTATTATTATTATTTTTTTTATATTCATAAGACGCCGATCGTCAAGATATGGGCGAATATGAATTTCGAATGAGTGTGATGAGTGTATATGAGTGAATGTAGGCATTGTTACAAACTAAGGCCGACTGTTCCTTAGAAAGTGTCATTAATTAATAGCCCAATGACAATTGAACAGCCGGTGATTATCAGCTGATCCTTCTCAAAATGTATTGACTCTGATTGGGATCGAACTGAGAACCTTTAGCACATGAAGCTGGGATTGAACCAACTACGCTACCGACCAATTTATTTATTTATACCAACAAAGGACGTGTCGAGTAGTTATTTGTCCAGTTTGCCATGCGGATGGCAGGCCAGCACCTTGTCAGTACATCCCCTAGTTCCTCAAACCCACCAGGATAAATGTGTAATACTTACTACATATGTATAAGATGTATATTAGTTGTAATATATTTATAACTGCCACTTACGCTGTCGCTGCGGCCATGAGAAAGTGGCCATGTATATGTGGATTTTTCTTGTCCACATATACATACATGCCACAGTGAACAATAGAGATTGATATCTACTGGTATTATGATAAAATTATTGAGATATTTTGATACAGGTAGAAGAAAATCTCGATTTGCCACTCCAGGTAAGTTTGGAATAGGTATAGAAACCGAATCACTAAGATCATCACAGGTAGGAAGAACGTGGTCCTCGAACCACTATACTCATAAACGGACCTCACTACGAACTTCAGTGACGAAAAAATCGCAAAAGGTGGTTTATTAAACTTCAGGAACGTTAAACAATTCTTAAACAATAAAAAAAAAAAAAAAAAAAAAAAAACACGAAAAAATTAAACACCAATTTTTTAAAACTGTTATATATTTAAATTTACTTGAAAGGTTTAAATAGTGTCAGCACTAGTGGCGTAGTGCTGTAACCCAGTTACTTGGGGACAAAGTGTTGTGGAGGTTGTTGTCGATATCGATAGGTTCCATCCACGATCCTCCCCAAACGGTTTCCGCTCATCAAACATTACCAGATAGGTCTGGGGAGTTCATGTAGGGTGATAGTGAGGGTCCGAGTGTTGTGTAAAAACACAGAGAAAACAGAAACATATCTAGTTTTCTTGTGGCCGCAGCGTTTATATGTAGGTTACAACTCTTGAACATCTTTATAGATCTGCAGTATTAATTACTACGTTTATCCTTTAGGATTTTGGGAGAGTAAGGAGTGACTGATAAGATTGTAAGCGCTGCCAACACATTACATATTGGAGAAAGAACTACTCGACACAGGTTTAGTGCAATATTGGATACAACCTCTGTTAGCTTTTCAGTTAACTGAAAATCAAACCAATACTACGTGGTTAAGATTCTTCATAAAGCTGTAGATCCCTTACTTCCCCTGGCCGATTAATAAATGGCCCTTTCTAAAGAAATAGCGCTCCACAATGGACCACAAAAATCGGTGATATTTTGAGACTCAAAATTTAACATTGGATAGGAAATCTATTTGTGTATAAAATCAATGGAATTACTCGTTGGCGAGCCGGTGGCCGAGCGGTCTAAGGCGTCAGGACTTTAATCTTGGGTTAGAGATAGCGCTGGTTGAAATCCGGCCTAGACTGGAATATTTAGCAGTAATTTTCACCTTCTAATCTACTGGTTCGCCCCACTTACTCTGTCTGAGTAAGTTCCTCGCACAGATCAATAGTCTATGAGGAGTGGGCAGAGTAAGGTTAACAAGGCGATCGGCCTCTTCTTAAAAAAAACTAAACTCTTCTTTAGGAACATGTGTATTGGAATGAAAGTGGTTGAATCCTTCGTAAAACTTTTTTTAAATCAATTTTTATCTTACAAATATTATGAAAAATATAATACAAAACAGAAATAAATATTATCTTTCCAACTGGCCACAACTTAGTTTTTTACTTAAGGTTTTTTTATTTAGTCTTTTACTTCTTTACTCGCAATTCGGTCAAAATAAACACCAGCAAACCAAGTGTGGTTTATAATAGATTTTGTATCCATTATGATATCGCAAGGAGAACGGTACGAGACTGTCTCACCTCCAGGAATTGTGTGTATCTTGTCGGGATTATATCTGTTTGATGTGGATAGGGTGGCGGGAGGGGAAGGAGTATCTTCAGTATGTCAGCCTCGAATCTGACATTGATTTAATTGTACGAATTATGTTATTGCACGATCGTAATAACACAATAACTCACCATTCTCCATGGTCCTTACAGATTTACAATATACACAAAAAGTAACACTTGGTTTACTGCAGTTTATATTTATGAAATTGTGAGTATCTTTATAATTTAATGAAAGACCTTAACTCAAAACCATTGCATTGGGTTAGAATTTCGTCTAGGTAAGTATGTTTTGTACTGTACTTATTTATTATACTTGCACAATAGAGATTAAAAAAATATTCAATTTGACAGCCACAAGCTGGGCGCAGTGCTGTAACCCAGCTACTTAGGGACTGCGTGTTGTGGAGATTGTAAGCGATATGTTCAGTTCTTGGACTTACATAGCGTCCGTTTAATAGTTGTCATCAGCATGGACTCGTAAAGAAGTATTTCGTGTCCGTGTTGGATGTTGGTCAGGAGTTTGTTTTCTATGGAAGGTAACTAGGTATCAGAGTTGTATGTTAGTTGACAATCAGACCAATACCTATGTAGGCTGTAGGTTCTTTATTTATTTTGGCTGGGTGGGTATAAGTAAATTGCTCTCCAAGGAACTGCATTGGCTACACTTGTTCATGTACAAGCATCACATTCAACGCCACCCATATTTGCCCATATCTTGAAAATGTACTTTCTTATTTTATACAGGGTGTTCAAAAAATTTGGGGATATATTTTGGGATATGGTATAACGAATAAAAATAAGCATAAAAGTTCCTCTAACATTATGGTATGTCTCGCTTCGTTTAGCGTCTGTCTGTCTATTTGTGTTTCTTTTGTTAAAAATCGTAACTCAAAAAAAGTTTTAGCTACAGCATTGTAGTTTTATATAGTTGTGTATCTCACCAAAATCTAACTTTCTGTTGAAATAAAAAATAAATATCGTCATTATTTTCGAAATGGCAGTCTTCTTAGTAATTTAAAGCGAAATGTCATGGGAAATGACTAGAGGAGACAAAATTTTTAAAATACGTTAAAAATAGCCAATGAAAAGGCAAAATTTTTAATACCTTATTACGGTATTACAAGAAACAAACGGATAATAAATAATGGAATTATTACGTTTTTAATACAGTCATGTTTTTCTTCTAATGTTAAGTCTTTAATAATTGTTAAATTGAAAGACACACAAAAATATATAAGTTCCCTTATTTTTTATCCGTTTGTAACAAATAAAGTAATAACATTTTTGTTTTTTCATTATCTATTATTAGTGTGTCTTCACAATTTTTTCTCCTCGGTCGGTTTCCATGACATTTTGCCTTAAAGTACTAAGAAGGCCGCCATTTTTTAAATAATGACAATATTTATTTTTTATTTCAACAGAAAGTTAGGTTTTGATGAGACATACAACTACGTAAGATTACAACACTGTAGCTAAAACCGTCTTCGAGTTATCATTTTTAACAGAATAAATACTGTACAGACAGACATACGCTAAACAAAGTGAATGTTAGAGGAACTTTTATGTTTATTTTTACTTGTTATACCTTATCCCAAAATATTGCCCCACATTTTTTGAACACCCTGTATATTCGTATTCTAACTCTTAATCTAATAAATAACTCAATAAATTAAAACATTTATTTTATGTGCAACGGATGAAATAAGTTCCTTATTAACGATCCGTCAATACCTGTAGGTGGGATGAACCTCCGTCGTAGAAAGTAGACATTATTGAATCGGTTTCTGGACTGGAGTGGACAGATGTAACTACTGGAAATACAAATGGGGATTGACACCCAATCAGTCATGTGATTGCGGAGTATATCCAAACAATGGATCACATAGTTACAGAGTGCCCCTAGCGCTATTTTACGGAGGGATTAGCCAGCATAAACAGAATCAATGAAGTAGGTCTTAAATTGCTAGTTTGATTGGACTTAAACATGTTTATCCAATTAATACTAGGGGACACCCCTGCACACTTCGCTTGCCAACTCCGTCACACGCTGCGCTCGTTTCATCTCGGTCCTCGGCCTCGGACTGTGAATTTGACAAGAAATAATAGTAGGTTAACTGTATAACGTAAAAACACAATATTAGATATTTACAGTATCTCACTTACATTAGTTGTGTTACTATATTTATTAGTATAAACACCCAATGATATTACTTAGCCTATTTTAAACACGTTCATTTCATTTGTTTTTGTTTAACAGCTGATCAAATAAATATTAGATAACCATTAGATGACCATTGAAACCTTTAAGTTAAATGGGAAGGAGTATACGGTCGGATGTAAATAAAACCATGTTTTATTTCTCTTCTCTGGTTTCATTGAGGAAGTTATATGAAAGATATAACTTCCTCAATGTTACAAATCTCAAATTTCCAAGTCGAATAAAATGTTGCTGTACAAAATATTACTAAATCCTACGTGGACTTGTGGTGTTCAAATTTGGGGTTCTGCTAGTGTTTCTAACATTGAAATTCTCCAACGTGTTCAATCTAAGACATTTAGAAATGTCATTAGTTCTCCTTGGTTTGTGTCAAATAACATCATTCATAATAATCTAAATATCCCGACAGTGACGGAAGAAATTGCCCGAAACAGTGTGAAATACCTACAGATACTAAATTCTCACGTTAAAAATCTAGCAGTCAACCTTTTAGACAGTTCAGAACAGACCTCAAGACTGAAGAGACCTAATATTCTGGACCTCCAATTTAGATTTGGATGATAATGATTACTACTTTGTGTATGTTAACATAAAGCACCATCACTGGATGGATATTCTTAATGTCAATTATTTTATTTTATATGTTTTAGTTATTCTTATACATCTATAACAGATTGTAAAAATAAATGATGTTATAAAAAAGTTACAAACACCATTGTTTACATTACAACAGCTGTTAACTTTTTTTCATGCAATGATTATTTACATTTAAACAGCTGTTACTTTTCAATTCACTTAAATCTCTCTCCGTGTTATTCTAATGGCTATGAATTTATTTTTTATTTATTTTTATTTAAAACGTACTTTAAGGGCTTTTCCGTGCCTTTCAGGATAAAAATACTAAATAATTAAGACCTTATTGCACAACTACTAACAGGTAAAAATTCTCGACACCTCAACCGTTTAAATTTGTCAAGAAATAAGGAAGGAGTTGCGTTGACGAAAAACGACTTCATTGTATATAATGATGCAATCATGACTTTTGGATCTCTATCCAAATATACATGGCAGCTTTTTAAAATTAACAAATGGTAGCTGACAACAAACTATACGATATATAGATGTATACTTTTGTGTGAATAAAAAACTCATAAATTGATGTGTCAGAGTAAACATGAAGAAATATATTTATTAATAATTAATTGTTTTTGTTTATTCACAAAATTGATATCATCTATGACAGATCCACGTTTAAGGCAGGTATGTTTCTTTCGAATGTTTTAACATGTAATGAATATAATGTTACATTAAATTTATGTTCAACGTCCACCTTATATTAACCTTGAAACGAGTGTCGAGGATTAATGTTTTACTATGTTTATATTAATGTTCTGTATTAATTTCAGGTTGGTGGCTTTGTGTTTTCCGAGACGGCACACTAAACCTAGTAAGGGTGTGTTACTAATGCCGAGTAAGTATTGTACTTCGTATAGTAAAACTAATGGTTTGTATTCAAGTAAGAAACGTTAAATAATCTCCAAGCTTGTTCTCTGAAAGCATTTTAAGGACCCCACCAGTCTTACTAATCTTTCCTTAATGCTTTCCTTAAAGCCTGGCTTAACATAACCCTTCTGTAGTGGCTTCTTGACAGGATAGTCTGCGTAAATACACAATAAACGTGTTTTGTATAGTTATCATAATTCCCCACAAAATGTTGGAAAGTAATAAACTACTAATCTAAAAAATATAAATAGTAATAAATGTTACAAACTTTCTCCCTTTCCCTTTGTTATGTCAGATTGTTTTAAAAAATGTGCAAAGCTTGTTAAGGGGAGTCGGATGACCCCCTGGGCAAAATTTTCAATTTTTTTTGCTGAAATTAGTTTTAAATATATTCCTATTTATTTTAAAACAAATTTCATGCAAATCCGTTGAGTCAAACTCAATTTACATCACTTTTTATAAAGCAATACATGGAGAGTTTAACTGTAACTGTGCAACTTTAAATGCGATTTCCCGAAAGTTTAGATTTTTTCCACTTATGTACTTTTTTTCTCAGGAACCACTAAAGATATCTTTACAATTTTTTTTTCACTTGAAGGGAAAATTAAGGGGCACACTTTAACCAGGGCTTTTAGCGAAATTCTCATAAATAAATTTTTTATTACAGCTTTTTTACAAAAAATATGTAATTTTTTTATGTATTTTAAAAAAAATCCTAACTATACTAATTTTTTGAATAACTTAAAAACCCCGGGTCAAAATCTTAATAAAAGTCTAATAAAAGTAACTAAGTTGATATCTTATATAGTTTCTGAGAAAAAGGTACACAAACTTGATCAAATTAACATTGGCAGCATAGGACCATCCGACCCCCCTTAAAAGAAATAATAATTAAAATAGTTTAGTGTATAGACACCTAAATAAAAACAGATGTGCAATTAATAAAATTTCTATGGATTGTACAGACGAAACACTTATTTTATTTAAATAAAAGTACTGGGAAAAAACTTCAAAAACAGCTGTTCAATTAATCACATTGTTTACATTTTATGTAAACAACATATAAAAACTTGAGTTGTGACTTCTGACTTTCGGCCTCCAGCCCCAACTTAGTGGGGTGATAACTAAAATATTTAAAATTGTAAGTTATATCTTTACTGAAAATGTAATTTAAATGTTTTAGAATAAATCTAGAAAAAATTGCATTTTTTTCTAGATTTATTAAAATCTAGACATGCAGTTTTTATTAAAATATTTACAATTGTAATTCACATCTGTCCTGAAAAGTTAATCAAAATCACTAGAACCGTTTTGAGAAAATTGCATTTTTGTATGTTTTTTGGCCATAAAAATAGAAAAAAACTAAAATTAAAAAGTGCAAAAACATTCTGTAGATATTGGCTAATCATACATATCAAATTTCATAAAAATCAATCCATCCGTTTTGTTTCCAGCGATGTGAACAGATACACATACGGACAGATACCAAAAATAAAAAAAAAAAAAAAATTTTTTTGGGTTGCTGGGGCCGTAAAATGAATTTTTAGACCAACTTTTAAAACATTATTTTACCATCACAATACGTTCTCTATGCTAACGCATATGAGATAATATAATAAAATAGTATTCTAACAATAAAATTAATTAAATTAATGTTCAACTTAAGTTGTACTTATAGCCTTTTAATTCGTTCGTAAGTCTGCTTTAAAGACAGCCTTCGTCAACCGGAACTAGCGGACGGAGAATATAGGGTAATCTACGATCTAACAATCCCTTATTACAAGGAGAAATACTCTCTCAAGGAAATTGGGGCGAGATGTACGATCCCTGACCTCTTCCTCAAAACATCGAAGATTAACGAAAAAAGTTTCTCAGAACACCCTTTGGGTGTCGATTCGAACTGTCAAATCACACCTTTACGCTCCTGTATCTTATTCTTCTCATTGGTCCGTCTTATTGTCACCAATAAGAACGGTGATGCCTTCTCATTTTAAGAGAACTACCTTTATTCACCAGCGTACAACTCGTCCAATTCCATCATTCCTCCAGCCAAATCCACCATAGCGTCATCAAATATTATGTGGAGTGGCATCCTTTGTCGTCAGACAGTCTTCTTCAATAGTGGAAATTACTACCCTAGAAAACATTATTTAGTAATTACTTTTAATCCATATTTCTTTTTAGTAAGTACGCAATAGTGTATCATTTATCATGACATGATAAAATGTTATTTTTTCAATAACTATCGATAATTGTTTGAAAAAGTGAATAAACTCGTTACTTCATATAAGGGAGTGAATGTTCAAATAAATAACAATTAATCTTCCATAATAATAGTAATAATAACAAATAACTTTCTTAACTCAAATAAGAAAATTACCTAGTTACTTATTCCAATAATTATTTACCTTTTTTATATACTACAATAACTGGTGCCAGTAACCAATGTATTTGGCAAGTTAAAATTAAATTACGTTGCCGGTACATTTTTTGCATGAAGCAGCACAAACAAATAACGCGGTACTTCAAACTTAATTAAAACGTGTTGTTTATGTATCGTTGAATTAATTTGAAGTGGAGATGTTTTTCTGCATTATTTGATTTAGTAATTAATTCAATATGAATGAATTCTATTCACACACGTCAATAAAAACAGTTTCAAGCACTTATCATCCTTAATAATGAAATTTGCCTGCTTTATTAGTTGTTTCCAAACTAAAAATTTTGTTTCCAATTAATAAAAAATTGTTGTTTCCACATTACAAACATCTTCAGTTGCCATGTTCAGTTTCATCATCATCATCATCCGTTCACGTTGCCGTTTTCACGGTCTCCTACACAGCCTCCTTCTTTTTCTCTATACCTCTAGGTTTCTCCTTCTTTAAGTTGTCTTTTTTCATTCCTCTTTGTCCTTCCACACTTGGTCCTCCCAACTTCCTCTTTGTCTTCTTCCTATTTCTCCAGAGCTATCCTCGGTAATCTATTACTTCCCATCCTCTTCAAATGCTCCATCCACTGTATCCTTCTTCACTTTTAACCTTTTTTGGTTATTTCGATCCTTATTCTATTCTATTTGCTAATCTTCTCTCTTTGTTCAGTTTAAAGAGCTTATCATTTTTCAACTTATTATTTTATGCAATTTCGTCTTTTAACAAGTCTGTGCCAACAATGAGACGCGAAACCTAAGGGGGCCGTTTCTCTCCGCGAAAAACGCCAAAAACACGGGCTTCTATTTCAACGAACATCTGAACTGTCATTTGAAAGGCGAAGACCTGTTAGAATGGACCATAAATTGTTTTTGTTAAAAATTTAGTATCTTAATACCTTTTTAATGGTTAAAAGTGTAATTCTTGATGACTTTTACATTATAAATGTACAACATCTGATGATATTTTTAAATTGAGCAGAGACAAAAGCTGCGAGGCTATTGTGAGCAAATTAGAGATTTTATATTTGTTGCCACCTCATTCACGAATGTCACCTCATTCACGAATGCCACCCCATTCACGAATACCACCCCATTCACGAATGCCACCCCATTCACGAATGCCACCCCATTCACTGTAACGATGAGCTATATTTTTTTGCTCTTATTTGATATAAACTTTTAAATTTAAATTCTCCTTACGAAAAGACAAATAATTCATAATTTTTAAATAGTTCACTATTCATAAAAATGTTTACCAGCATTAATTTAGCAAGGCTTGTATTTGTTTAAACTTATATAAATTTGTTGTATTATATTTTCTTGTATTTTATAAACGTCTTAAATTATTAATATTATTTAATCTGAACAAAATTTTTTTAGATATTCACGATTTTTAATCGAAAATAAAAGGTTTAGATTAGAGTAGTTAAATATTTACTTTTGTTTAAAAAGAATCAAGGCGTTTGTAGGCAATTCAGATGCTGCTTGGTTCTTGCCTTCCTCCCTCCGCAGGCGCTGAACTCACCACTACAACACTCGAGAGGTACAGCTTCTCGAAGGGAAGAAGTAAACATATGGAGGCCTCAATGTAGAATAGCTCGCATATTATATTTTTTCTATTTTGTGTTTAGGCAGTTTCAGGTTAAAAATATTTCGTATTAACACCCCTATGGTTTGACCCTCTCTGCCTAAAGAGGACCGTTTCGCCCAAAAGAACGCAGAAAAATGGGTTTCTATTTCAACGATAGGTCCGAAATAACGATCGTATCGTAACACTTGAAGTATGATTTGATAGGTGAAGACCCATTCTAATGGATCATAAAATGGTTTTTGTAAAAAATGTAGTATTTTTATAATTTCTTTATAGTTAAATGAGTGGATTTTTCAATTTGACGAGGATAAATTAAAAATTCAAACAACGACTTATGGTCTAGTAGATTGAACTTTTAATAATCTTACAGTGTTCATTACAATAATAAACACGGATCGTACAGTTGAAATAGAACAGCATGTTTTGGCCCACTGACGGTAAGATATCGTGGCTACTATAGAACTGTCCACTTCCCAGCGGTGGCTTGGCAGTTTGGGAAAAGGCAACCTTAAAACCCTAGGCAATGAAAAGTCGATCCTCAGTCCTGGTTATGTGGAGGATCTCCTGGGCTTCACACATCACAGGACGAAGTCCTGCATCGAAAGAGATTCGTTATATCCATTTTGTAGCCATTATCAGTAATGACAGCAACAACCAATCAGAAATGGCCTCGCCTTTCTGGTCAAAATCTCCATATTTAACAGTGATCTTTTAGTTTGAACTTAGTTAATTAAAGTCTAAACTGTTCATAGCATTTAAATTTACTAATTCTATTCATAATAGTATTGTTCGCTGTATGTCGCTGTATACGCCCTGGCCCAGAGCCTTGCCTAGTTTAACGTATATTAAATATGTAATATATTTATATACGTATATATATTTATATATACATATATAAATATATGTATAATATATATATATCCCCGTAGTTGACTATTTAAAATTTCCAAACAAAAGAAAGTATATTATCTATCTTATTAATCGTCAAATTTATTTCGAAATATTTCTTAGAAGAATTACTTATGGAATTTTCCTATGGAGCATTAGTTATCAAAAGAAAATTAAAGTCAAATAACAGAAAAAAATCTACAAGAATAATTCATGCCTTACATTCCATCAGTCCTGCAAAACATATGTAATATTTAACATTTTCCATAATTTCCATAATACATCCGGATCCGACAACATTTCCATAATACATCCGGATCCCACTACATTTCCATAATACATCCGTATCCCACTACATTTCCATGATACATCCGGATCCCACTACATTTCCATAATACATCCATATCCCACTACATTTCCATAATACATCTGGATCCCACTACATTTCCATAATACATCCGGATTCCACTACATATCCATAATACATCCGGATTCCACTACATTTCCATGATACATCCGGATCCCACTACATTTCCATAATACATCCATATCCCACTACATTTCCATAATACATCTGGATCCCACTACATTTCCATAATACATCCATATCCCACTACATTTCCATAATACATCTGGATCCCACTACATTTCCATAATACATCCATATCCCACTACATATCCATAATACATCCGGATCCCACTACATTTCCATAATACATCCATATCCCACTACATTTCCATAATACATCCGGATCCCACTACATTTCCATAATACATCCATATCCCACTACATTTCCATAATACATCTGGATCCCACTACATTTCCATAATACATCCGGATCCCACTACATTTCCATAATACATCCGTATCCCACTACATTTCCATGATACATCCGGATCCCACTACATTTCCATAATACATCCATATCCCACTACATTTCCATAATACATCTGGATCCCACTACATTTCCATAATACATCCATATCCCACTACATTTCCATAATACATCTGGATCCCACTACATTTCCATAATACATCCGGATTCCACTACATATCCATAATACATCCGGATTCCACTATATTACCATAACACATACGGACCCCTTTCCATTAACATGGCACTTGGTATTTGCTGGTTAGTCGTGAAATTTAATTTCTCCAATCATCGTTAATGATTAACTTCGTCAAACTATACAAGTCACGGAGACCCAGTTATTCGTTGACATCGCATCATGATACTTAACTTATTTTACTATATTCTACCTAAGGTTTCTGAAATCAAAACAATCCAATCTACGAGTGAGCTTTTTAAATGTAACCCGTAGATTGGATTGGTGGTGACCAAACTATCCTCAAAACCTAATTACACTGAAAAAAATGTTAGTCTACTGTTCTTTAACACATTATTCTGTTAGCCAATAGCAAGGAGGGTGGAGAGGTGAATGGAAGAGGGTTTTGGTATTGAAGTAAGGATTTGATCCTTTAGGACAACAAATAAGAAGAGATGGTCTGCCTTTCCTCTCTCTTCTTTTCAATTCAAGTACGCAAGTTGAGAGGCCTAGAGTTATCTACACACTCAAAATACTTCTATGAACATAACCAAAATTGAGTCAAAACTAACTGTTGTATTGACAGTGTGTCTATATTAGCTATTATAATTATATTACTAATATTATAAAATAAATTATCACAATATTGCAAAAATAATAAAAATATCTCAATATATTAATGTTCAACTTCGCGGGTACATAGAATGTTTTATCATTTTTGTATTTAATTAAAAATATATTTTTACATTCGTTGTCGTTATGAGAACGAAAGCAAAATGAAATTTCTAAATATACGGTGAACTACTTTTCTTATTAATATAATTATTTTGAATAAATTCGGCTGTTATGTTATTTGGCTCTAAATGAAAGTATTATTTGAAATGTGTGATAATCGTCTTATAATAAACTAAAAGCGTTTACTGACATTAAAAACAAAACAACGGGTAACACTTTCACTAAATTCGGCAAGTGATTCTCCGAACATGATAGTTTTTACACCAAAATGAGTAAACTCTAGTATTCAAAAGGATATAAGTACTTACTTACACCGTGGCCAATCTCGACAGTGCCACAATATTGTAATAAAGTTTATTTATATACTACTACAAAGAACGGCCCTGCTTTGCTATGTAAATTTTGTTCTTATGTACTATTTTTTCAATATGGCATTAAAGCAAGTAATGACGGATAATCAATGCATGAGTCACTGCTGGTGATTTGACTGTAGCAGTACCTAGGACCTGTGGGCCACTCGTGACCCACTTCCATGCTACGACCCGCAAACCTGTTCCCGGCTCCACCTACGCCGCGCCACGATACTCTCGACCTCCTCGCTGGCCAGTCTGCTCGACACACTGCATGAGTCACTGCGGGTGATTTGACTGTTGCAGTACCTAGGGCCTGTGGGCCACTCGTGACCCACTTCCATTCTACACCCGAAAACCTGTTCCCGGCTCCACCTACGCCGCGCCACGATACTCTCGATCTCCTCGCTGGCCAGTCTGCTTGACACACTGCATGAGTCACTGCGGGTAAGTTGACTGTTGCAGTACCTAGGGCCTGTGGGCCACTCGTGACCCACTTCCATTCTACACCCGAAAACCTGTTCCCGGCTTCACCTACACCGCGCCACGATACTCTCGATCTCCTCGCTGGCCAGTCTGCTCGACACACTTCATGAGTCACTGCGGGTGATTTGACTGTAGCAGTACCTAGGGCCTGTGAGCCACTCGTGACCCACTTCCATGCTGCGACCCGCAAACCTGTTCCCGGCTCCACCTACGCCCCGCCACGATACTCTCAACCTCCTCGCTGGCCAGTCTGCTCGACACACTTCATGAGTTACTGCGGGTGATTTGACTGTAGCAGTACCTAGGCCCTGTGGGCCACTCGTGACCCACTTCCATCTTTCAACCCGCAAACCTGTTCCCGGCACCACTTACGCTGCAACACGTTACTCTTGTCTTCCTCGCTGGCCAGTCTGCTTGACACACTGCATGAGTCACTGCGGGTAAGTTGACTGTTGCAGTACCTAGGGCCTGTGGGCCACTCGTGACCCACTTCCATTCTACACCCGAAAACCTGTTCCCGGCTTCACCTACACCGCGCCACGATACTCTCGATCTCCTCGCTGGCCAGTCTGCTCGACACACTTCATGAGTCACTGCGGGTGATTTGACTGTAGCAGTACCTAGGGCCTGTAAGCCACTCGTGACCCACTTCCATGCTGCGACCCGCAAACCTGTTCCCGGCTCCACCTACGCCCCGCCACGATACTCTCAACCTCCTCGCTGGCCAGTCTGCTCGACACACTTCATGAGTTACTGCGGGTGATTTGACTGTAGCAGTACCTAGGCCCTGTGGGCCACTCGTGACCCACTTCCATCTTTCGACCCGCAAACCTGTTCCCGGCACCACTTACGCTGCAACACGTTACTCTTGTCTTCCTCGCTGGCCAGTCTGCTCGACACACTTCATGAGTCACTGCGGGTGATTTGACTGTAGTAGTACCTAGGCCCTGTGGGCCACTCGTAACCTACTTCCATCTTTCGACCCGCAAACCTGTTCCCGGCACCACTTACGCTGCAACACGTTACTCTTGTCTTCCTCGCTGGCCAGACTGCTCGACACACTTCATGAGTCACTGCGGGTGATTTGACTGTAGTAGTACCTAGGCAATGTGGGCCACTCGTGACCCACTTCCATCTTTCGACCCGCAAACCTGTTCCCGGTATCACTTACGCTGCAACACGTTACTCTTGTCTTCCTCGCTGGCCAGTCTGCTCGAGACACTCCAAGTTTACAGATGAAAGAGGTTAACTCATTTGACAGAACAAGTCAATGCCGTTACACTCAGAGACTGAATATAGGCTAAGTAACAAGTCTGTCGAGACAGATGTATACAACCGTTTAACAACTCCTGTGTGGCAAGTCTGCCAGGTTACGAGTATGTGTAACATGTAGACGTGAGTTCTTTACACATGTATCGGCTTGAGACACTTGTCATAGGGGATGATCTAACTTGTCATTTTTCCAATGTTTCTAGTTGACTTATTACAAACCAAACTATCTTTTCCTAGGGAAACATCATTGGTCAGATTAACTTGATACGTCTGAATCCCATAGCATTAATATGATACATTCGAGTCCATTTGCATTAACATGGATGGTCAACACAAAGCTTCCATTGCATTAACATTACTCATCCGGACCATATTGGATTACCATGTATTGGAGTACTGTACATCATGAGTTTACTAAAAGTGAACAGAAAACGTTCTGTGTTTAAAGCTTGACTATATAATTTTACGATTTAATACTATGGCCATTTTTATTGTTATGACGTGATATTAATGTCGTTTCACAAATACTAGTTTAATACATGTTACTTATAGCACTTCGTGTACAAAAACTAATAGAGGTTCGCTTATAACGCCGCGAGTACATAGTACAAAAACCAGTGTAATGCAGGTCCCTTAAAATGTTGCGAGTACAAAAACCAGTGTAATACATGTTCACTTACAACACTGCTTGTATTTTGTACAAGAACCAGTGTAATGCAGGTCACTTACAATGTTGCGAGTACAAAAACCAGTTTAATACATGTTCACTTACAACTCTGCGTGTGCAAAAACCGATGTAATACAGGTCACTTACAATGGTACTTTTACTAAAACCAGTGAAATATAGGTCACATACAATGCTGTGTGTACAAACACTAATGCAATACAGGTCACTTACAACTATGACACAAAAAAATGAAATGTTTTTGAAACAAAACCATATAAAAGACATAATCTATAAAGCTCCACTTTACAATTCTACGTGGTGTAGCCTATTATTAAGTGATAAAAAGTAATTAATAACTATTGTTGTCTCCAGTAACTGAATTAACTTAGTAAACAGTTATCTAGTTAATATTCATAATGCAAGGATTAAAGTGTGATTCCTGTTCCAGCATGAATATGCGCTGACAAAGTCAACGGCCCCAGTAATCTGGTGGCAAACTTGACGAGGTAATGAAAGGGAAGCCGGCGCGGGCCGCTGATAACAACTGTATGACTCAAACTTTATAACGAGCTTAATGGAACTCTTTGAGTTAAATTTGTAGTCTGTTTTGGTTTAGAAAGCATTTTAATTTATTGTTGAAAAGCCAAAAAAAATCAATAACATGTTACGATCTTTGTACATTGAAATCGCAGATACAGAAAATTGCGAACAATGGAGATGCAGTATGAGATAATTTATATATGTAAAATCCAATTTTCTTTTTCTTGATACAAATTTTTACCATGGTCTGTAAATAAATATTTTTCTTAACAATTTTTGAAATTAATATTGATTTTATTAAACATACACAAAACTACCAATTCCAAGTTATAACATTCATTGTGTGGTATTAGGATGGTATAAAATTATCAATATTAAATTAGTTAATTTAAAATGGTTTTATTTAAATATTTTTGGATGAAGTATTAATGCAAGTTAACAGCCACTGAGTTATGAATAATATTTCAAATGAAATAATTACTAAATTTAAAAAAGCTGGCTTAAATTTTTCAGTTTGATTTCCGTAGCTTCCAATTTTATAGATTTTCCTAATTAACTTATTACATCAAATAAAATTAGCCAAAACGAATACAAGTCAAGTAAATAGAACCTTTGTTTATTTTCCATGATTAATTATTTTAAATGTAGAAACGTCATCCAAAGCGCATTTGTTTTTATTTATTGGTATATTATAGTCATAGACATATTATATGCTAAAATTAAGCTAGACTTGCCAAGTTGGAAGAACTAATTAAAACAATACATACTCAATAATAAATAAACAACAAATATACTAAACCAGATAAAATACATATCCACCACCAAATAAGCAGTTTTTGCTACTCAATAAACCACCTGCACCGACGTGGGATTCAGGTACTCACAGACACTGTAAAAACTGTTTCATATGAGATATCGAAAAGGCCTTTTTTTTAAAGATCTTATGGTCATCCAGCCTTTTATCTCAAATCAGCTGTAGTAGTTGATGTATTGACGTTTTTGTCGTAAATGTAACTGTGATTACGTTTTACCATTTCATTACATTAATAGATTTGTCTGCATATTTTTGGTTCAACCCAAAAGAAATAAAATTCTTGTATGAAAATTTGTGTAGCATTGTATTATTAATGTTATATAATATAAAAAGGAATACTTAATTATTATTGTTCATATATTACTAGTTTTACATTTTCTGTGGTTTAGCTAGTGTGTATATTGTAAGTATATTTGGTCGTGACTACAGCACTGCAGTGTGACACAGAAGCAAGTCATAACTATGAAGGACTAGACTCAAATATCATGTAATTTCCTTATTATATAGTTTTATACTTTTTTTGGCTAACCCCATATACTGGGAAGAGGGGTTAGTTTTATTTTGATTTTGTTATTTTGTTCTCAAAATTATTCTTTACGAGAAGAATAAATTTAATTATTTCAATATTTCAAATATGTCGGGATTATTGTCGGCATAAGTACTGTAACCCAGCTACTTGGGGACAAAGTGTTGAGGAAATGATAGGTTCTATGCTCGGTCGTCTTAATACCGATATGGCGTACACTCAAGGGCTGCCATCGACTTGGACCCATTAGAGAAGTCTGAGGTGAACGTGTTGGATGGTAGTCAGGGTCCGGATGTTGTGGGTCAAATCTGTGGGTCCCTTAGTTGATCTGGCTACCGGGCTATTAATAAACGTTCCTTTCTGAGCTAAGTGAAACTCAGTTAGTAACAAGACTACACGGGTCATACATACTCATTGTATACTCAAGTAATCATTCATATTTGCCTTGAAATATACAGAAGCTGTGCCGGCAACCCAAAAATGAATAATGAAAATAGTATTAATAGAAACTTGATCAGAATAAACATAGTTAGCCTCGTCAATTTTACTACGGTGTGTAGTTAGTAAGCCGTCATGTCAGACCTAATGGACAGGCAGATGCCAATTTGACACTTCGTTGGAACTTAGTTTGTAAACTAAAGCATATTAGCAAGTCCATTTACAGACAAGACGGAATAGTTAATCACTTCAACAATACTGGATATCCTTAAAACACAGGAATTCTGGGTAATTGAAGCCGTTCTTCTACCGGTCCGTTCATTCAGAATATTAAGAAAATATTAAGGTATTATTGATTTATTAATGTACGTACATTTTGAAATAAAATGTGACCGTCACAGAGACTAAAACTTCGAATGATACATCATTCAACATAATTCTTTACTCCCTCAATATACTGGAGTACCCTACTCTCTTGGCTGAGTTATCTTTTGATAGGTGGAGGAAGTCTAGCGTTGAGTTGGACTTAGGTATGGGCGAGAGGAGAGTTATTTTGAGTTTTTAAAAAGTGTTTGAAGGAATACTTTTTATATAAAAAATGTAAGAGTGCCTTCAAGAATGAAAGAACAAATTGTCTAATTTATCACATTTTTGTCCGACAGTTATAGAGCTGAAGGATTTATATTACTGCATATTTTCAAGTTACACTAGTTAAGTTAAATTGTTTTGGATTTTTAGCCATTTTAAGACGGAAAAGAAAGTGGAAAGATTAAAATTGAGGATGATTTACTAAATATTGACGTGTGTAATTGTTTAATAAATTACTTTTATAGCACTATCCTAAATACGGATAAGGCTACTTTTTATTATTCTAAAACATTTCTGTACCGTCTGGCGGGACTGTTGGCAGCATACACATTGAATTTAAGAGCAAATGAATAATGGCATGTGATCGTGGAGTCGAAATTCAAACTATGAACGACGTATTTAATGATAGCCTGTTGCGCTCTTTCAGGGAGGATTAGCTAGTCTTCATTCCACCGCAGAAGCCGGTATTAAAATGGTTAAGAACCCTGGATTTAACTCTGTGACAGGGATCAAAAGACTAGAACTTTTAGTTTAAGCCTTTGGACTTTAGGTTTTATTTTAGTTGTAAACTATTTTTAATTACTCTTTCAATTTGGTAGCTGGTTGAAACAAAAATTCAAAAGCAAAATGATAAGAAATAAAATTACTATTATATACTTCTCTGGAGGTTCTCAAAATAGTTATTCAAATATCTGCAAATTTATCGTTTAAAACAAATCAGTAAATTTTACAAACATGAATATGTAGTACATTACATTCTTACATATAAGACGCTGACACAACGTTGTTGGTATTTTAAGGCGAATATGAATGGTTATATGAGTGTAGGATGAGTGTGGGTGAGTGTAGTCTGGTTACTAACTGAGTTCAACTGTTCCACAGAAAGGGCAATTTATTAATAGCCCAACAGCCAAGGCAACTAAGGGTCCTACAGCTTTACGTGGAATCCGAACCACGTAGTGCTAGTCTGATTTTCAGCTAACTGACAAGCCTGATACTCAGTTATCTCCCCCACACATCACCCGCACAATAATCACCACCCAACCTGGACACCCCAGACTTCTCTAGTAGTGTCCACGCCGATAGCAACCATCAAGCGAACGCCATGTCGGTATTAAGAGAACCGAGCATCCAACCTATGGCCTACAATCTCCCAAACACTTTGTCCCCATGTAGCTGGGTTACAGCACTGCGCCACCAGTGCTGACATTGTGTGGTTATGTAGTAAATGTAATATTTTTACTGCCCCTATCTGAAAAAAATGTAATATTATTATAATATGCATTTATCTTATTTCCTTCGTATTGATTGTGGTAAATAATATACAATTTTGTTCCATTCAAAAAGTAAAAAGTCTAATACATAGGTCATCCATGTATAACTCTAAGACTGCGCCGAGACAACTTGTACACAGGCGTCCTTTCTCCAAGGAGTTCTTCACAGGAGTTCTGTCCTGGCTCCTATAGGAACCATCAAAGAGATTTATTCCATTTCAGGAAGTCCGTAATTTAAAAAAATCTTTAAAAAAAAAGCAGATTTTTAAAAATATTGTTCTTTTTTTTTGTGTTATTATTATTTAAAACATAAAATATAGTCATCACAGAAACATTAGTAAAATTCAGAAGTTTTCATAAACAAATAGTAAGTTCTTTATATCTTCCTTGAAATCACGTTTAAATCAGCTAAGTAATTTGATTTTAAAAATATATATTCATTCTTGTATCGAAACATAAATTTGTAAAAATAGTCGAAAAAGTAGTAAATCCAAAATATTTCCTCAGTATATTGCAAAAAACTATTTTATTTCTTTAAGCCATACTAAATTTAATTTGTAGGCCTAAATCATGGACTGAAATGAACGCATGTATTATGTAAATGTACGAATTATAATTTGTAGAAATAAGAACACACATAATCCTAAAAATTTTAATTGATGCTTATAAAAAAGAAATCTTCATTTACTCTTTTCTTACGTTTTTATTTCTACAAACTATAATATATAAGTGAGTTTCTTCATCATGTTACCATTAAAATTGTTTAAAAAGTGTAAGGATAAAATAAGTGCAAAAGAAAGTTCTAGTTGAATAAAAGAAGCTACAAATTCAATTCAGGTGGCCTGAAATAACAAGAAAGCCACTCCAAAAGTTGAAGAGGATAAATGAGCGTCCAAGTGAGGAGCTGGCTTTGTTTTTTAACTAAGAAAACCTGAGACAGACTTCTTTTATCGTTTATTTCTCAACAGAAGTTAAATATAAACAAGACCTATTGTGTTCAGCCTTCGCCATAATTAAAGCATTAATAAGCTCTGCTTTTCGTTGTTGTTGCTGCTAGCCATTTCCTTCATGGTATTGTGCAGCAGCGCGGGCGGCGAGCAGGACGGGCGCCGGCCTTTCACTGCACAGTAAATGGGCCATTTGCAAGTCCAATGGCGCACGATCGAGACCGTAGCGCACTCTAGGCAGACCGCACTCTACAGATTCACCATTACATTACACTCGGTCTATATAAGATGGACACAGAGTAACGATAATTGTAAAAATACGAGAATTGTGTAGGGATTAAAAAGGTTGTTAATAAATTAATATTTGTTCAAATAACTAGCTTAACATGAACTGTTCGTACTGCAAAAATTAGATACAGTACTTTGGGAAACAAAAGAAGTACAATAAAAATAAATTTAAATGTACTTCATTCTGCTTAGCAATAAAATACTAAACAAGTAATAAATTTTATTAGAGAAAGAAATAAAATAATTAAATTTGAATGTTTGCATTATGTCTCCGTTACCACCGTACGTTTAAAGACGGGTGGGAGGCTTCATTAAGGGTGCAGTATATAAACACTGTACATGATTGGGTGGGTGGAGTAAGAAATCAAGAACGGCCATAGGAGGTTAATAAAATAAAACCTACAGGAAGGTTAGTGCCCATATTAGAAAGTGGTAAACTACAAGAAAACCACGCATACACACAAAGGACAATTACACAAAGGACGCATTTTCAGGCTGTATGATAACACGAAATTTACACAAATCAAGGCAATAAGGGGGTACATTACCTAAGGTTGTTCCGACTAATCGATAAAAGAAGAAACACTGTTAAAAAGGAGACACCATTACTTTAATTTGACACCTATCAGGTGTAAATTACACTGACCCACCTCCACCCATACAGGCTCAGTGGTACCCTAAATTAATCAATACCACTGTACGTGTATGGGCGTGCGGGTGGTCCAATACCACTGTACATGTATGGGCGGGCGGGTGGGCATCAATCCACTAAGTAAATGAGCTGTTACAACTTGGCAATCTTTTTGACCATTATATGCATGTGTTTTAACAATTGCCGCGATCATAATATTGAGAGACAATATTATAAAAACAATGTTATGAGCTATTCAATAGAAGTATCAAAGAGACAATAAAATTATTTAATTAAATGAGTTAATATCCTTTGTCAGTGAAACATTCAACTATCTCGTTGAGCAAGTAAGTTCAGCAACAATATAGTTTAGAGACAACAAATGAATACACCCGCCCACCCATACAGGTACAGCGGTATTGACCCACCCTCCCACCCATACACGTACAGCGGTATTGACCCACCCGCCCACCCATACAGGTACAGCGGTATTGACCCACCCTCCCACCCATACACGTACAGTGGTATTGACCCACCCGCCCACCCATACACGTACAGTGGTATTGATTTACCAGGCTGTAAATTACATGGACTTTAGACCTATCAGGAGTAAATTACGTACACATAACATTTACCAGGCTGTAAATTACATGGACTTTAGACCTATCAGGAGTATATTACGTAGTCATAGCATTTACCAGGGAGTAAATTACATGGACTTTAGACCTATCAGGAGTAAATTACGTACATGTAACATTTACCAGGGAGTAAATTACATGGACTTTAGACCTATCAGATTAATTTATATATACGAAATATCTACTAATGGGTAAATTACATGAAATTCCGACCTACTTGGAATAAATTGGGTCATTCCAATTTACTTGATATAGAATAAATTACATATCCTTTTCTACATACACATAGTATGTACTAGGTTGTTAATTACATGAATATAACAACCCTTAGGGGGTGAATCTGAATATAGCACACCCTACCATGGGGCATAATATGCTTTACTAATAAAAGGTAAATTTCAAGACGGTCGCTTTTACCAAATTATTTATTCAAACGTTACCTACCCGCAAGGAATAATTAGAAGAACGTTGCTATACCTGCTTGCGATAAGTTACAAGACGCCATTAAGGGTATTCGTACGGGCGCCGTGTTTAGCACTCTAAGGAACTTTGTTCTAGATTTTATCGCAACTGCTGCTAAGAGTAGTAAAGATCCTAACTCACTAAAGAACAAACAGTGTATTCCCGTCCACTCTCTCCCCCTCCTAGCCCCGGCCTATACCACCCGCAAATTCGACAGATGGGCACACGGTTTATAGAATACACCGTATGTATTCTATGGGCATAACCCCCACATTTATAGTAAACTCTATCAATGAATCCTTATATATAATACGTGAAGCCCTTTTTATCAACGCAAATCCTCTTTTATTTGATGACCAATTTAATCGGTTGAGGTGTCAAAAAATTTGCCTCTGTTCGTAGTTGTGCAATAGGTCTTAATTTTTCAAAATTTTTACCCTAAACGGTATGGGAAACCCACAAAGTACGTTTTTCAGCCATAAGAATAACACGGAGAAGGGAAGGTTGTAATACGGCTTTACTCACATTAGATTGCAAGCCTCCGCTCTCCTGGACTTGAAGGTTTCGATCATAATATAGTGCAGTTATTTAAATAATTTAATTATTCTTCAGCTGTTAAACAAAATCAAATTAAACGAACACGTCTCAAATAGACTAAATTATGTCATTGCGTGTTGTAAAGTAATAGTAACAAATTTGTTTAAGTAATGTGAGTAAGATACAGTAAACAAATTTAATAATGTTATTTTACGTGATATAGTTAACCTACCATTATTTGTACTCAAAAGTCACTAGCCGAGGCCGAAGGCTGACATTAATTCCACCGTACGTGTATGGGCTGGTGGGTCAATACCACTTCACGTGTATGGGTGGGTGGGTCAATACCACTTCACGTGTATGGGTGGGTGGGTCAATACCACTGTATGTTTATAGGTGGGCGGGTGGGTCACTAACACAGTACGTGTATGGGTGGGCGGTTAAGTCAATACCATTGTACGTATATGGGTGGGTCAATACTACAGTACGTGTATGGGTGGGTGGGTTGGCTCGCGAAGCGTGCAGGAGTGTCTCCTAGTTTTAAATATATTATTTTAAAGAAAGATAATTGGTAAAACTTAAAAAATGTATTATTTTTAGAATTACTATATACTAAATTGATTAGTACTTTTTGTCCACTATATTCTCAAAATGTTTATAAATTATATCACACGGTTTTTTCATGAGTTATGTACGTTAGCTTTTTTAGCAGCCATTTCTCCATTAAGAACTTTTTTAGAATGGTTTTCCCGTAACACATTTATTATTTAAATGGATACTGAAAATCTTATTCAAAAACTTTTCAAAAATAATTTTAAATCGAACACCCTTAACATGTAATAGATACATTTTTCGACTTTAATATTAACTACTTTTTTAGCGCGTTAAAGATTCGTGACTATTTTAGTGCGCCTTTTTACCAAGACACTCAAGAGGTGCGATTGTAGATTTATTGCCCAGTTTGTATTCAAGTGGCACTTTACACTGAGGGATATTTATGGTAGCTATTTCTCGCAGAAATGTAATGTCTACCTTATTGCTGAACATGAATGTCTCAGCTAATAGGGGCTTTACTTTTACATGACAGTTCGACGCAATAACAATAGTGCAAAAATGTACCACTTAACACTACATACGGGGTTAAGTTGTTAGTTTAATAATGGTTTGGCCAATTTACTTTATAACGTTATTGTATTTTTCATATAATGTGATGTGCATTGAATTATAACATTTTATTCATCCGAAAAATCTGTCTTATAATTGTTTTAATTCTTAAAGAATCAGACAGTAAAAAAGTGCAAAAACTGGTTGATTTGAATATTTGTATAGGATTACTTAATCCGCCCCTCAAAGTTTTCAATGTCTTTTTGCTTACGCCAAATTGAAACGTAAGAGGAAAAATAGATAAGTAAATTGATCACTTGTATTGAAATAAAACGTAAACAGCAAACAATTTTTTATAAGGTTAACTTGTTATGAGCTAAGTACGTCTTCCAGTTCTGCTAGTACTTAAGTGGCCTTCTCGGAAACATGAAAGGTTCCTCTTATTTCTGAATAATCCCTTGTTGCTTTGAAAAAGCAATTCTAATTAAAAATACCTTTTTTAGATCTTAAGTGTAAATCAACATTTTTATTTTAGTTTTAACAATAATAAATAACAATAATTTAACTCTTTTCACTTCCCTTGTTAAAATGTGTGTTTAGAACATTAATTTTACCAATCTCTTGAATTTAACAAAATCTAAAAAAGATTAAAATTATATTAATATTAACCAAAAGGCTTGAACCATTTTGTTCATTGAACAAAATGGTTCAAGGCACCAAAAATGTTCATTGAAAACCAAGTTATTTTTTATGAAGTTTAACTAAAGACAGAACTGACAATTTTGGGTTACAACGTGCATATATGTGCATTTTACGATTAAAAACAACTTCTGTCGGTATAATTAGTAAAAATAAATATAATTATGCTAATGAAGCATATCTTTAAAAAATATTCATATTCTTTTTAGTAAACAAGAATAATAATTGTAAGGGGAAGATGAATTATAACATGCTATTATAAGTTATATAATTATAAGCCACTTAGTTAGGCCAGGGTTAGCAGTTGTTATTTACGAAAAATACAGTTAAAGAGCTTCAGCTAATGACAGAAACCTTAGAAATTGGCCCATCAGTTCTGCTACGGATCGTCCGAAACAGAGCTAGCGTCTGCTGCAAATACAATTTGTAGAGAATAGTTTGCCTCAATAAAAAAACCAATGAGATTAATTCAAATATATGCCTTTTTAATAATAAACCGTCATTAAATAATAATTGTTTTAATTCGTTAAGTTGTTGTTTATGTAATAATTAGTTCTCTTAAAAACTGTTAGTTATTCAAGTAATTGTTTGTGCATTATGCAACACATCGTTCTTTAGGCAATTTTTAGTTCATTATGTACTAGTTAAATCTTTATTTAATTGTTATTTTCTTTATGCTGTTGTTTCTTATTTATTCAATAATTTTTATTTATTCGTGTAATTGTTAGTTCTTTATGCAATTAATAGTTCTTTATGTAATTTCTAGTGCTTTTTGCAAATTTTAATTCTTTATTTGAATATTATTCTTTATAAATTTGTTTGTTCTCCATGTAATTGATAAGTTTTATGCAATTGTTAGTTTTTTATGTATTTGTTAGTTCATAGATAATGTTGTTCATAGATTGTTAATTGTATAATATGCAATTGTTAGTTCTTTGTGCAGTTGTTTCTTATTTATGTAATTGTCATTTGTGTAGGTTTTAGTCTGTAATATATTTTATTAATTCTTTATACAATTTTAGTACACTTTATATTTTAAGTTGTAGTTTTTTTTTATGTGATAATACGCTGTAACAGGCGTAACAGGATTGTATCATGACTACTATAATAATGCCAAATAATCTACCGTTTCACGAAAAGTGCTTGAGCGTTTCATAAAATCTCATTACAAATCCATCTTATAATCTCATTCACATATTGTAATTTTCTTCGTTGTACTGTATACTAGGTAATACAGGACAGGACCATTGTTGAGTTCTTGGCTGAAAATACCTTTAGTAGGAAATAAATAGAAAAAAATAAGAATATGGTATTTTTTAATAAACAAATAAATCATTCTTATTTAAATTTAAAACATTTTTAATTTTTTAATGATTTTTGTAATTTTTTAGTTTTTGCTGATAAAGCTATAATTTTCATTTTTCTTAGTTAACAATACTATGAAATGATATTTCAGCCAACAAACATAAAATGCCTCTATTCGATATAAATACATTTAACATGATATGTATGCAAAATCTAAATTTGCATAATTAATTTTACTTGTTAATGTGGGTGATTGTACGTTTTTAAATTTTAACGTGATCGGAAAATTGGAATTCCGTTAGATGCTTGGAAACAGAAGCCCCCAGTAATACATCACTGTCCCCTGACAGTAAAGCTGGCCACTGCCATTTAGATTAGCGCTGCATTTTGGCATTTGAGAGCAAAGAGAATATATTGTTTGCATTTGGCACTTATAGTTTGCCATTCATATTTATCGATTCTGATTTGTTTCTGTATTTTTTATACAAGTTATAATAAAGTATTCTTTTTAAATAATTTGAACGTAACAATCTTAACACAACAAATTCTCAACAATATTCAACAATATAATCGAAACAACGTTTATCGAAACATAAAATTTGTCTTAAAAGTAACAGTTTTTGGCAACATTAGTAAGCCGTCTTTAAATATTATATACAATAAACCCTCATTTTAGAATCTGAATTTCGATGAATAAAATGTAACAGTTGTTAAGAGTCTGCAGAGGCCGTCGGTCAAGGTCCAGGCTGTTGGTTTTAATCCCATAAGAACAATGTTATTTTCCAATCGGACATACGATCACGAGTATCCAAACTAAATAGTTATTTTTAAACGAATTGTTTAAAAACAAATTGCATTTGAACAAGAATGAAATCGTGCGTTGGAATTGCTTTGTGAATTGTTATTTAGTGTTGTTGAAATAAATATAAAAAATATTTAGTTTTAAGTTTTTATTTTCACCCATTTTTCAAAACTAAGCGTATTTATTAAAAATTTTAAAAGCAAACCCAACGCGCAGTATGATAACGTTTACAATGACACCTCATACACAAAGTTTGGTCAAGAAATAACGAAAAAATATGGATACACAAATAGCATTGTTCTTATGGGATTAAAACCAAAATGGTCGATAGCCTCTGCAGACTCTTAAAGTAACCGACAACTGTATTAACATAAATTATATTCATATTTATTAACTTGGAACTTTTCTAAAAACACTTTGATGGACCAATCACTGCAGGACTTTCAAAGGTGCACAACAGTATGTATTCGATCAAAATGAATTCAATCGGTTAGTTGTTATCTTCCCAATCGTCCGCCCGAGTTATAACTCTCGTTTCTGTGATTGGTGTTTGATATTTCAAGTATTTATTTACTAATACTATTCATTATTCGCCAATTTATTTTTTAAACTAAAATCTAAAAGTAAAAGCCTCGTGTAAATTAACTTTACATAACTGAAATAGGCTTGGAAAAAGACTGAAAGAGGGATTTTTAGAGAGGAGGAAGGATATTTTAGATTGATTAGAACTAATTAAAGATTAGTCAACAATCGAATAAATATAATGCTATTACATTTCTCAACAGACTACCAACAAAATTCAACAATATCGAGATATTAAAAATAAGTGAAAAGAACAAATTAAACATTTCAGAGTTATTTGGTTTTAATCTTACATATTTTTACTGTATTTATTTATTTTACAATTGTGCATACAAATAACATTGATTCAACCTATCCAACATAATACTGGTTTAATACCTTCTGTAGACAAATAATGGAAAAATAAATATAATTATTTAAAAACAAAAATACTCATTTATGTAGTTTTAAAAGTACGTAATATACGGTGGTCAGGTGATTTGTGCACATACATAATAATTAAAAAGTTCAATTTACTCAACCTTTTTTTGAGTATGTTCACTAACTTAACAGTGATTGAACACTTTTTTAAATATTTATCTTTGTCTTAATTCATGAGAACTTTTCCATCACCTATGTGAAAATATGTCGTGGGTTCATGCACAAGTATTCTTTTAAAACAAGTAGCATATTATTATCATTTCTAAAATAGAGAAAATAACTTTTACGTAAAATTTGTTTAGTGTTACAGAAGCAGAGGGGATAGAATTGAATATATATATATATATATATACAGTATAAAACAGTGAAGAAGAAGCTTTAGTCCGATATATAGATTCGTTAAGGAAATCCATAAATATATATAACGAATCTGAACTCCACGACTGAATTACAAATTTTATTCCGGATGTAATAGAGTTTTAGATTAGTCGAAATAATAACTTTGAAAGAAGTCTTCAACTACCTTGATGTCAAGTTCAAGGGTGCGCTTGAACGTTTTTTAATTGAAATTCATTACAAAAGAGCTACTTTACAAAATAATTTATATCTAAGGCCCTCATTGTAAAAATTGTTCCACTGTTAAAAAAACATATTTTAATGATTATATTGAATGTATATTTAATTAAATATACGTGGTGTTGGGGAAATCTTTAGCCAAACTTTGGTATTTAGTTCTGGGCAAGATAACAAACAAAAAATATCTTATGACAGTATGTTCTATCTCACTTCGTTAATCGTCTGTCCGTATTTTAGTGCTTTTTATAAAGAAATGAATAACTAGGTAACCATAAATGCCAAAGATTTCAAATTTTGCATACCTAGTAAGGCTGTTAGCACCTAAACATGAAGTGATTTTCGATATTTTTTGTTCGACCGTTTGGAAATAGCTTACGTTAAAAAAATAAAAATTAACAAAGACAAAAATCGTTAATTTTCCTATACTAAGTTTGGCCAAAGAAAAAGAAGTTTGTCCAGTTGAAGAAAAAATATAAAAAATGATTGTATGTTTAGGTGCTGTCAACCTTACTAAGTATGCAAAATTTGAAGTCTGCGCCATTTATGGTTTATCAGTTATTATTTTTTAAATAAAAATTTAAAACGTACGGACAGACGGTTAACGAAGCAAGATAGGCCACTCTATTATATGACATTTTTTATTTGTTTTCATGTCCAGAACGAAATCCCAAAGTTTCGCCAAGAGTTATTAAACATCCTAAATGAACGTATAATCAATGATAAATCTAATAATGGATTAAAGAGTACTATAACACGCAGAAAACATAGTGTTTATTCAACCAGGGGTAGCCTTGTGTACTCGACCAAGGGGATCATCTGATAACCACTGGGTGCTCATTTGTCACTGGGCTATTAATTTATGACGCTTTCTAAGAAAAAGTCGGCATTAGTTTGTAACAAAGACTACATTCGCTCCTCTACACTAATTCGTAATCCATATTCGCCCATATCTTGACAATCGGTGTCTTAAGAATAAATATAAATAAATAAAAGTTTGGTTCGCACAATCCGTCAGCAAAAACTACTGGATCGTAAATTTAATAGCGCTATTTATCAGCGTAACTCGAGGACATAAAGCAGGTAAGCAATAAACTGGTCACAAAGTAGTGCCATTGGTTTTGTACTAACTTATAATCAAGTGTAATACTAACATCCAAACTAACTAACTTAGCATTAACTTAGTTTAATAACACGTGCTCAATTTATAAGGTTGAGTGGAAAATGCAAAAAATAAGGTTGAGTGGAAGAGAGGACTTAATAGTCCTAACTCCGCCTAATAAAGACAATTTTCATTTCATTTCATTTCATTTTACATTAACGTAAATTTAATGTTAAACTGATTATCTATTGTTAAAAATAACAATTATTTAATAATAATAACAATATTTTCCTTAATTTGAGGAATGCTTGGGTTACATTTTAAATTCATAACGTCCAGAGATTTATTTATTTTGTTTTTATTGTTTTATTTCATTAATGTAAATCTAGGCCTCACCAAGTTTTGCAAAACTTGTCGTGACGTCCTATAGTTAAAAAAGAAAATAAAAACTTAATACAGAAAATACATATTTTTTATTTTTATTTTTTATAGTAATTATCAACATTGGGTGGTTTAGGGCACGCTCCTATCTTTAAATATAAATATTGCGGCTTATTATTATTTTACTAACTAGCGTTACAAAGCAAAAGTTAATACAATAACAGTGCAATGTGGCAACAACAGAAACACTTGGAGATAACGAGTGAAAGTTTGTAGATAATTTTATCCTGTTGGCCAAAATATTCCTGTTCTCTACTCTATGTCCCATTCTCTCTACAACAATCAGTTCGGCAGTGTGTGAAATGTAATATTGTAACTATAAATACAAACAAAGTGACATAACCTTAGCTAGTTTTCTTACTATAATTTAATTGTTGGCAAAAAACGTTATACATAATAAATTACATATTAATGTTGATAACTTCATACATTAAAAATACCACATTTTAAAAAAGTTTATTACGTTCTATTAGTTCACTTTAGTATCTTTAGAGCGTGTCATACGATCGGATAACCTCAGAACTAAAACTCCATTAAATCAAAATAAATTTTTTTAACACGTTTGTTTGTATTCATTATTACTATAATTATTCATTAATAAGAAACCGATCGTGAAGATATGGGTGAATATGAGGGGTGAATGAGTTTGATGAATGTAGATGAACGAGTGTAGTCATTGTTTCTAACTAAGATCAACTTTTCGTTAGAAAGAGCCTTACAATTATCCAGGGCAACTAAGACACTCACAGCTTTATGTGGAATCCAAACCACATATTATTGGTCTGATTTTCAGCTAACTGATAAGCTTCAACCTCAGTTCTCCCCGTACACAACACCCGGACCCTAACTACCACCCCTCTGACTTGGACAATCGAGATTTACTTTTAATAAATTTAAAAATGGCATTACTTTAATTTTATACCTAAAATGAAATAAAATGAAAGTTAGTAATTTAATATTTCAATCCCAATTGTGTGTGTACGCGCGCGTTTTTTCTTTTATACGTATAATTTACCAATAAAACTGTCATATTTTAGACTGACTTAGTCGTTTTATAACTGATTAAGCATTGAAAAAGGAAACACTATTTTGGGAGCGGGAAGATATTTTAATTGTGAAAAGTAATCCTCCGACACCAGAGAGCTTCCTGTGGTTACTAGATTACGCAGACTCGTTACGTTCGTACCACTAATGGTAATGTATGAGACCTCCCTTACGACTTATCATTTCCGCAACTCACCCCTGCATTCCCAACCTACCAAAGTAATTCTCCGACTCCAGAGAGCTTCCTGTGGTTACTAGATTACGCAGACTTGTCATGTTCGTACCATTAATGTTAATGTACGAAACCTCCCTTACAATTTCTCATTTTCATAGCTCACCCCTACATTTAAGGTAGGCTTATAGTTGTCGTTACGGAGTATACATGTTGAGTTTCAATCCAGCACGGCATTAAGCTAGTAAAACAATAGGTTCAACATTTTGTATTGAGCAAGTTTTAGCAGAATTCCGGATAGAAAAAAATTATCACACTTTTACAGTTAAGTTAAAAAAAATTTCGTAGAGGGACGTTTTACTATTATTACTAAATTTGAAGTGACAAATGTATCATAGTTTTTAGTAGTGATATTGTTTTTGTAACGCTATTTTTTTCAAATGAATAAATGTTTTTACGATTATATTGAGTTTTGATGTAGTAAAAATAATAAATAAAAAACCTATAATGTTTTTCATTTTCTATTTCTATTCATTTTTAAATATTGCAGCGATTATTTGAGTAATTATGATAATTATTAGTGGAATAACTATTTAAATAGAGTTTAATCACAGATATAACATGATGTGAAAATACATCTAGTTAATGACCTTATATGAAAGAAAGGAAATTGTTCAGTGTTGATTCTGAAACACGAAGGTCAATGAATTGATATAGCAAAGAACAGCGAACCTTACACCACCGGACGTGATCGTTACACTTCCGGTAATTATTATCATTACTCAGATTTAAGACGTCAACATAGCTTGTTCGTATTTAAGGCAATTATGCAAGATTACTTGAGTGTAGGGTGAGTGGGCGAAGAACCTGTGTAGACTGGTTAATAACTGAGTTCGATTTAGCTCAGAAAGGATAATTTATTATTAGCCCTATAACCAGAGCAAGTAAGGGTCCTACAGCTTTAAGTGGAATCCAAACCACGTACTGTGGACTTGATTTTCAATTAATTGACAAGCTAAATACTTAGTTATTTCCCTTACACAGCATACATCCGGGCCCTGACTACCACCAAACACGGACACCCCAGACTTCTCTGTTTTTTTATTTAACGAATGTCCCGACTTGACTACGAGCTTAGTGGCAGTTCAGTGTAGCTCTGACACGCGGTGTTGCCAAGAGTACTGTGTTTGATACGACAGAAAAAAATTACTTGTTGTAATATAAGTTCACATGAAGAGGTATTTTTAATTGGATCAAACAATAATATAAAGGAAAAATATAAAAACAATGCGATAACAACAATCGTATTACTTTTACTTTAAGAAAACAAATATGTAAAAGACAATTAAATAATAAGAAAATCTACGATCATATATTTACTCATAAACCTACTCAAATTCACAATATCAAACAAGGAGGTCATAAAACGTGTATTTGGAGAACTGAAACGTGGCAACATTGCAAGTCTTAATCCCATAAGAACAATTTCATTTGCGTATCCATATTTTTTTCGTTATTTATTGACCAAAAGTTGTGTTTGAGATGTCATTTTAAATTTATTATATTGTCCTTTGGGTTTGCTTTTCATATTTTGAATACATACGCCTAGTTTTGAAAAAAATTGGTGAAAATAAAAACTTCAAACTAAATAGTTTTTAATATTTTTTCTATAAACTAATTAGAAATTCGCAAAGCAATTCCAACACGCAGTTGGGTTTTTGATCAAATGCAATTTGTTTGGAAAAATCCGTTAAAAAATAACTGTTTAGTTTGGATACGCGTGATCATATGTCCGGTTCGAAAATAACATTGTTCTTATGGTATTAAAACGAACATGGCCGTCATCCTCCGACAGCCTCTGCAGACTTCTTCAAGGTGTTACTTGACACCACTTTACGTGTATGGGGGTGGGTCAATACCACTGTACGGTACGTGTATGGGTGGGCGGGTGGGTCAATACCACTGTACGTGTATGGGTGGGCGGGTGGGTCAATACCACTGTACGTGTATGGGTGGGCGGGTGTATGGGTGGGCGGGTGGGTTACTATAGTTGGAGCTGGTTTATTTCGTTACGCCATTGGTTATAGCAGTCCCACACTTCTCGGAGTTTCAGCATTTGCTGTAAGAGCGCTCTAAAGTCAAGTAGTTTCTTTCAATAAATATACTATAGTAGTGTCCACGTCAATGGCAACCATTGAGCAGACGTCATGTCGGTATTAAGAGGGCCGTTCGCAGAACCTATCTCCTACAATGTCCATAACACTTAGACTAGTTTCGTTACCAACAACACCGACTGGAATAAGATGAATTTCGTTCACATACATTCTGCTGTAGTTCACTTATTCCTCGCTTACATTGCGAGACGCCGTGGTCGTGCGGTCATTATGCAATGGCGGGCCGGATTGTCGCGGTCGAGCTCTCACATTACCGGTGTGTCGCAGCACCAACCAACCACCTTGGCCTTTTTGTATCGCGAGACACGAATCTACCTTATAATGCGCTCACTTAAGCATCGAGTTATCTCGTGCAATTATGAAGTATAGACATTCGAATGTCTATCCGAATATTAAAACTTCGGTGGGTGAAAAAAAAGTATATGAGCTTTTCATAAATTACGAAAAGTGGTGTGTTGAAAGAGTAAACTGAGCCTAAAGTGGATGAAAACTTACGTGAAAAGTAAGATAAAGTAATTGTTATTTCAGCACTGGTATCTGATATTTGTTTTTATAGAAGAAGCAGAATACAAATCTCATAACCATACTGCAGTTGTATAATACCATAGATGGGATTGTAAAATAAACTAATCAAGTTTCATTTCCAAATGGTATGTGTCATTACAGTCAGCTGATTGGATGGAAACTGCGGTCAGCTGATCGTGTGACACGTCACTGTAAACGATAGTTGTAATAACCTTCAAGTGGAATCTTTATACTCTTTAAACAATGACCATAGTTAAAACAAGTTTTTATTTTCACCGATTTTTCAAAACTAGGCGAATGTATTCAAAATATCGAAAGCAAACCAACCCATGCGCAATATTATTGATAACGTTTAAAATGACACCTTTTAAACAAGTTTTGGTCCACAAATAACGAAAAAATATGGCTTCGCAATTAACATTGTTGTTATGAGATTAAAACGAACATGGCCGACAGCCTCTGCAGACTCTTAACAATTTGTGGGAAAATTTTAGGTTTTACGTAGTTTGAAAAAGCATCAAAGTTAGTAGAGAATTCTTTTCAATTAAAAAAATATTGATTTGTGATGAAGTAGGTAATATTGAATTTTAATTTATTAGTAAATTAAATAATGATTTCCCACGAAAAATAAAAACAAAAACAAATGATCAATCAACATTTTAAAAATTGAATTCTCTAGTAACTTTTACGTTCTTTCTAGTGATTTTAAAATTATAATTTTCCGACAAATATTTAAGTTACAGTACAGTAACTTTGTGCATTTAACTTTGCTGTTATGAGAATAGATCCCATATGACGACTATCCCTACAGGCTCCTTAAAAAATGGAGATTGTAGTCATTTTTAGTTCAGTATATGATTTTTGTTACTATAGATGAATAAGAAGAAAAAAATCGCTTTTAGTCAATACTGGAAGACGCTTGTTATGTTGTAGTCTTTTTAGGATAGTGATAGTTATGTTTTAATCTTTTTTTCTGAGGTTACAGGAACAAGAACATAAAGAAAATTAAGAGAGAAGATATTACTGAGGCAAATATCACAAATTGTGCCCATTTTAAATGAAAAACAACAACCCTAAGAAGTCTTGCAAATAGAAAATGCAATCTAACGATCTGTGAGTAGATTGTTAAAACCTCAGGGTATGTTACAGACCCAATGATACTTGGCACAACTCGGTTCACCAAGGCGGTAGACCTAATGCTAATCAGAATTCTGTTATTTAGTTATGACTTATTAAAATGCCATAAAATACAAGAGGTAATTACTTGTTGTCTTTTCGACCGTGGACACCATAACACTTTGCTATTTCTGTTTATTGAATGTTCACTTTAAAAAAAAAAAACGACTTTAAATAGGTCTGTTGTTTAGAAAAAAAACGAGTAAGTTTTATTTATAAATCAATGCAAAAAGTTAAACAGTCAAAGTAAAAGATTTTTTATAATACATGGAAATTAAAAAATCTATTAATTACTGTATCCATCGTTTATAATATTTAAATTACTATTTAACTAAGCGGCTTTTTACAGCATTCGATGGACAGTAGGCAATGTTAATCTGAATTTTTAATTTTATGCCAAAATAATGGAACAGAGAATAGTTTGATTTTCTCAGTAGGATGAAATGGATTGAGTACGCCATAACAAATTATTTTCACTAATGTGGTTTTCCATTTCAATACATCTCAACGATAATACAGTAAGAATGAAATATGAAGAGTATAGTCTCATATAGATTAGACTTAATTAGTTGTTCTGAAATGTAATTTTCTCATCACTACAATGTATATAATTAACCAAAATATTTCAAAATATCATTAGGTAAAAGTTAAAATCTAAAAAAAATCCCCGATCTCCTTGGATATGTCATTTTCTCTCAAAGCACCGCTGAGCCCCAGAGCACGTTCCGATGTAACAGATTTCTGACAATGGGAACAGCTCAGCTTCAGTAGCCCACCGCAGTTCCCACGTCGTTTGGCCGGCCTTGGCACCGTCACGTAGGCTCTACCGTCGACCTGCCTACCACCATCACCCTCCGGACTCCTTCTCCTGGATCTGACAATGGGAACAGCTGAACTTCAGTAGCCCACCGCAGTTCCCACGTCGTTTGGCCGGCCTAGGCACCGTCACGTCGGCTCTACCGTCGACCTCCCTACCACCATCAATCACCTTCTGGACTCCTGCTCCTGAAGTTCACAATGGGAACAGCTCAACTTCGTACATTTATTCACTTAGGCTCTACCACAGCTCCTACTCCATCACGTAGCTCTACCTCAGACTCCTACTGCTCCATCTATCACACACTACTCCTATTCCATCACGTAGCTCTTCCACAGACCCCTCCTGCTCCATCAGGAAGCCTCTACAACAGGCCACTCCGCTCCATCACATTGCTTCTACCACAGAACCCTTCTACCACCATCACGTAGCAGTACCAGCAACCCCTCCTGCTCCATCACATTGTCTTTACCACAGAACCCTTCTACCACCATCACGTAGCCTCTACTACAGACCCTCCTGTCCCATCACAGAGCCTCTTCAACGATCCCTCCAGCTTCACATGACGTCTACCACCCATCCCTTCTACCACCATCACGTAGCCCCAACCACAGAACCCTTCTTCCACCATCACGTAGCACTACCAGCAACCCCTCCTGCTCCATCACATTGTCTTTACCACAGAACCCTTCTACCACCATCACGTAGCCTCTACTACAGACCCTCCTGTCCCATCATGGAGCCTCTTCAACGATCCCTCCAGCTTCACATGACGTCTACCACCCACCCCTTCTGCCACCATTACGTAGCCCCAACCACCGACCCCTTCTGCCACCATCACGTAGCCTCTACTACAGACCCTCCTGTCCTATCATGGAGCCTCTTCAACGATCCCTCCAGCTTCACATGACGTCTACCACCCACCCCTTCTGCCACCATCACGTAGCCCCTGCCACCGACCCCTTCTGCCGTTGGGAGTAGCCCAGCTTCTGAAGCTACTTCAGTTCCCACGTCGTTTCGCCGGCCTTGGCACTGTCACGTAGGTTCTAGCACCGACCTCCCTACCACCATCACCTCCCGGACTCCTGATCTTGGTCCTCATTGACGCTGACGTTCCACATTATTTTCTTTGTGAATTTATCATGATGCTATCTGACGATGAAAATTAAATCTTGAAACAGTTCTATGATTGAATGAATATGTTGAATTTGCAGTGCAATGTTTTACTTAAATAAACGTAAAAAAAATTGCAGTCAACGTTAAAAGAGAAGTTTGTTATTTACAGACTCTTACTCGTGTAACTACACTGTACTAACGTGTTAAAGAATGATATCGTGTGGCATATATAGTATGGTTTGAAATGGATTTGTAAGAGGTCTCAATTGGCAGAATGACTTCATTTACAATAATTAATAAGTACCTTCATAAAATAAAGCACCGACACGAACTAGTTAACCATTAGCGGTAATCTAGTTTTAATGGCGACATTAACTCGTTTACCGCCAAATCATAAACTATTACAGCTAACTAGCAAGCTATTTAGTTACTTATTCTCGACAAATGGTTGTATTACAAAGAACTAAATGAGTTATAAATATAGTTATTATTGAATCGAATGCTTTTATAACTCTTATTCAAATTAAACCATGTAATTTCCTTACTTAACGTGATCTAATTATTGGCTTTATGATAGTTAATAAGTTTTTAGAATTATCTGTTTAGTTTAGCACATAATTATGTATTTCATGGTAAATATGGCATTCACATTGAACTGTACATATTGGAAATAAATTGACTAATTTTGTTGACGTTCATACACATTTTAAATAAACTTACACTTCTTTAAACGGGTAATTTAGTAAATGTTGAACGACAATCCTTTTAATAAACTAACAGAAAATATTCAGTCAATTAACACTTTCATCGCATTAAAAATATATCTGTTTAGTTCCAGTTATATGTTAAATACCGAATAGTCGCACAGAAATATCGACACCACTATTGACCGAATCAGCCGCGAACTGTTTGTGATCTGTACTCAACCATACGATTGTATACGCTCCATTAACAATAATAATAACCTTTTAGACGTAAAGGACAGATGGTTGACCATATGGCGAGGCCTGCTGGGTGCAAGGGCGTTCCCCAACGACACAGCTCCTCGATTCTGGAAAGCGAGAGCATTCGAGTGATACTTATTCATCACTGTCACCACTGCATGAACAAATAAATACCTAATGTTTAATGTGGAGATATGTCCAATCGATTCGCAGTACTTTAGAATTAAGGAGAAGTACACGTTCTTGTAAGTTTCTTAGAATAAGGCTGTTGATAAAACTAGACATACTCCTGAAGTTTGATATAGACAGTATGCCTCCCATTGGACCAACTTGGACATGCTTTTCCATCCCACGGGGTATGCTTCTGGTTCAGATAATCTTAAGTTTAAGCTTGAGTTTCCACTTGAATAAATATAAAACGTTAAGTATTATGATTAAACAGAGTATTGAAAAATACAATTTGTTGTACATAAATCATTGCACCCGTGAATGACCGACTGTATAATTAATTATTGTTGGTTATGTTTTCGATCTTAACATGAGTAGAATTGTAGACCTTAACATGTTTACTGTTGATTACATATAATATATTTCAGTTTCAATCAATAATCAAGTAACAATGAAAAATACAGCTGACCTTGTTTGTACGATACGCTATGGAGGGGGGGGGGCAACTGAAGATGAACTGGGTGGAACTCTTAATATTATTTGTGTTACAAACAGATGTTTAACACTTTCTTTTTGAACCAGTGACAGGGAGGATTCAAATCAGGCTCCAAAGTTACTTTAAGACGGTTTGTGATAGACTAGGCCACAATAAAAGCTTAATATGATGTTATTTATACGAAACGGGCATTTACTGGGGGGGGGGGGGGTTCATTCACTGGTTCACTCACCCTATGTTTGTAAATTTGTAACGTTTAAAATATTTATATTTTTTATAGACTTTTTAGAATTCAGACAATTAATATTAAAGTAATTTAGTCTAATGTCTCTAAACTTAACGTTCTTATTAAAGGGAATTCCCAAAGATATTGGGATCACAATATTAATTTTTTGGTGACATAATACCATGCAGACAAGTTAATGTCAATTTATATGAACTGTCATACAGACCAGAACAAGAAGACAGTTATGTAAGAACCAGAAAACGCCCCTCTCCCAGGACTGAGTGTCACTTAGAGGCTGAATGACAAATTATGCGACTAGGCTAAATTACTGTGTTTTTGTAATAACTTAACATGCTTAACAATTATTTGAGTCTCACCGTCTCACACGGGTACTATTGATAGTGTTCGTCCGAGCGCCCAGTTTAGCGCTCTAGATTTTATCGCAACTGCCGCTAAGAGTAGTAAAGATCCTTACTCACTAACAAACAAGCTAGTGTATTCCCCTGTATGTATTCCCCTCTCTCCCCTCATAGCCACCGCCTGCCTCACCCTGCGAATTCGGCAGTAGAACATAACTCCCACATTTATAGTAAACTCTAGCAATTAATTTTATTATATTAGTAATCTAATTTTTTAGCCAAAGATGACTACAAATTTGAACTCAAAATTTGAAGAAATATCACTTGTACAAAAATAATTAGTAACACTTAAAAACAAAATAAATATATTTTTAGGCTTACTATATATTAGGTTGGTTAGTATCTTATGTCCCCTATATTCTCAAAATGTTAATAAAATATATCACACAGTTTGTTCATGAGTTATGCATCAAAAAGGCCAAATTAACCACTTTGGGCAGCCATATATATATATTTTTATTTTTTCCATAACACATTTATGACTTACATGGATATAACAATTTTACTAAAAAAATTTCAAAATTAATTTTCTATCGAACACCATTAAGTTTTTTTGTAACTGCCTACCACCTTGCCACAATTTCTATGTTAATTTACAAATAAATGAATAGTGAATCTTTTTATAATGTTAAAATTGCTCAATTTAAGTTCCAACATTATGTATGAATGCAGTTGATATATTTTATTTAAGAAATATTTCTAGATTGTGTCACTGCAAAGTACAAATTGCAGTCATCGTTACAAGTAATATTTTACTTTGCAAGAAATTGGCTAAAACGTTTAATTAATTTAAAAAATAGGCAAGGCCCTTACATAACATTGCGTTAGAAATGAGAATTTGTGGGAAAATCTAATTACCTATTTTGGCAGGACATCGACTAAAATTAAGAATTATAAGATGGGCATTTTTCCAAATTGTTTAGTTACGTATGTATAGAAAACGTTTAATTGCAAATATATAAACATGATCCAATACATTTTTGAAAAATATTTATGTGGTAGGATATACCATCGGCTATTTTGTAATTAATTTAGCATTCTTCACCTGTACCTATATTATATTTATTACATATAATATAGTTTAACATCCTCATAAAAAAAACATATCTAACACAATGATATATTGCTTATAGTTAAAATGGAATTATTTTTAGTTTAGAACACAACAGTTTTGACGACGAAGATGTATAGATTTGTTTTTAAATATGAATACAGAATATTTACACAGCTTATTAAAATTATTACAGATAAAAATATACGCATTTGGAGGAGTAGTACCAAATAAAAAAAACTCAACAAGCTACTCCACAAAGCACAGCCGAGCTTTCAGGTGATATAAAATTTATCCAAACCGTTGGTTTGTTCAGTTATAAAAGGGTGAACACCCACGCTACAGTGATAAATCTGCTTTGCTATATAAGCCACTAGATATTATTTTTTTAGCGTGGGAAATGATCTAGTAGCCTTCATATTTAGAATCTATATTTTCCAGCAACAACAGCGTCAAGTTGTACCATTTACAAGATAACCAGACGTTTCGCCAATGCTGTGATGGGCATCCTCAGTGGCTGATACTCACAACATAACAAGTTACCCAATATTCCTTCTATCAAGAAAATTTTAAAATAGCACTTACTAAACTTCCCTTCTCTGGTTAATTGATATATTGGTAATTTAAACTCCTAAATCTTTAAATATCCAATAGATGGATACGACAGTGGTCGAAACTAATGGAGGCGGGTGGGGAAGGCAACAGTTCAAACGTTGCTGTGGATCCTAGTATGGTTTTTGTAGTAGAACATTTTCAGCATAAAATAATTCTTCTTCAAACATTTCAGAAGCTATAGTTAAAATTGTTTCTTGTGGTAATCATACACTTCCTACACGCTTTTGAAAATAATATTTATTGTTGAAAAGTGGTGAAAAAAAGTTCATATCTATTTAGGGGGTTGATTTCAACAGCAAGAAAACTCGTTTTTTACCGGAAAAAAAACAAAAATTTGTTTGCTGTTTTTGTCACTTTGATAATGAAAAAATTTCACTTGCATTACGATTTGCAGCAGATATATTAGTGGAATATACTGAGTGTTCAACCTCTTATTCTTTTTTTTCTTCATACTCTCCTCCTCCTTTTTCTACTCCTCTTCATTATTTTTCTTTGTCTTGATTTTGAAAATAGTCAGTTATTTTCAACGTTTTCCAATTCCTCTGTTTCTTTGTAATTCTTTTATCAAGCTATACCTTTCCGGTGATCTTTTTCAAACCATATTTATTTTCTAAATTAGCTATAAGAGATTTCTTTGTTTACCAATAATTTCTTACGAATACATTAAATTCTACATGGCACTTTTTCTCTTGTAGTATTGGCAAGTTCTCTGTAGTATTATATAGAGTTATACCTACTGTAATTGATTTTATACATTGATTTTGTAGATGTATCATTGATTTTGTAGGTGTATCGTTGATTTTGTAGGTGTATCGTTGATTTTGTAGGTGTGTCATTGATTTTATATGTATATAATCAAGGCTACTATTCAAATGATTAGAGTATATGATAGAGACCGTCTCATATCTTCTTAACAATGAAATTATGAATGTATTAATTACGAATGTAAATAATTAGTTTTTTATCACATCCATAGACAAAATTTCCCTCAGATATCATCCACATGGTCTTCTCCGTCGGGGTATATGAGGAGAGAACACAGTGACATGCCTGAGCGAAATGTGATGGGAAACGCGTCCGGCTCATGTGAAAGGGACAATAAACACAACGCCAGGTTAAATGTAGAAAGGTTTGCAAGAAATTGCCAATAAAGAATTGGCAATTTCTTATTATTATGGACCGTGTGGCCGAGAGTGTGTCGAGTCATTTAGACAAATGGTGCACTAAAGTCAAAAGCATCCCTACAGACCTTATTATAATGACGGAGCCATATGTATCCGTGATCGTAGGAAAAAAGTATAATAACTGCATTTAAATAGAGAAAGCGTTAAATGTCGTGTGCAAATACGAAATACGAACATTTTATATGAGTTTCCTTTCACCACCCACGCACCCCTAAACAAATTTGCGTGTTTATCGGTATAGTTTCATGAAGGGATATATCTTTCCCAAGAAAGACAAAAACATGTTAAATAAGCATTTTAAACAATGCTTCCATGGATACACACCATTTTGTAATTTTCACCAAATAATTTTTATTTCTGAAACTATTTATCTGATTAAAATTGACATTTTTTGTCAATACTATAAATAACAGGGAAAAACAGTCCTATTTATATAATTTATATAATAGGATTATATATTTATATAACAGTCCAATTAACGTTTAATTAAAAATAAAATTGAGCTATTTCAAATAAATGACCATCATTTTGAAGTGGGAAACATTAAACGTGTTTGGGGGAAGTATTAAATATTATCCACTTCTGAAGAAAAAACAACGAATAATCCCAATGTATTTTGAAATTAGAAAAAAGAAAAAAGAAAAAAGAGAAATTTGTACGAAAGATGTTCGAAATATAGTGAGAAGTGGAGGGTAGATGTTGTGGTGGTGCTCACCAATCTGTAAGGAGAAACCACTGTCTGTGCTCATTATCAGCCTTGCTCCTTCATCCCTCTCTGATTGCTTCGGCCGTATTCTCTCCACCGTACCTCCTGAACCAAGCGTTGGTTTAACAATTGTTATGAAAATGCGTGAACATGTTTTTATACTATGATTAATTTTACTTATCTCCCATTATTTAACATAAAAATTATTATTTCCTATTACTCATATTTATAATATAGCCGTATCCTTTGGGTAGGTCTAGATCTAATTGTAAAATATAAATAAATCAAATAAAAACATCTTTATTTAGAAAAACAGTTATACAACTGCATAAGAGAGTCACAATTTTTTTAATTAGTACACAAAATAAATAAAAAATAAGCAAACAATACAATAATTGCATAAATACTTATTATATACACTTATGCACAACATTAGTATAAGATATGCCTTAGCTTGCGAGATAATCCTTAACGCTGTAGTAATCCTTATGTATCAAGTAGTTCTTCAAGGCTTTATCAAAATGCCTGCAACCAAAACCAACCCTAAGCTCGTCCGGCAGTGCGTTGTAGAATATGATACCACTGTATAAGAGATGTTTGGTGAAAAAACATGTTTTATGTTTTGGAATCGGAAGAATATTTCTATTCCGAAAATTGTATGGTGTTGCATTTGAGTTATTAAACATAGAAAAGTTTAATGTGAAAATATTGATATTTTATTTGATTGAACAAGAGTTTTACAATGATATCTATTTGATTTCTTAAAAATGGTTCTAATTGTTTTTTCTTTTTCTTTTTTTCTTTCTTTTTTTTTAACAAAGATTGAGTCTATAGATCATGACCCCGTTAGACCACAACAGCATAAGTTAGGAATGGATCTATCAAACCATAATATGCTGAATCAAACCAGTAAAACATCTGAATTCGAGAATTTATACAAGCAAGACAAAGCAAAAATAACAGAAGAAAAAAGAAAGAGAAACAAAATCTACATGGACGTTAAAATTCAAACTGTTGTCAATATTTAGGTCGAGAAATTAGGTCTTGAGACATGGAACTATAACATCATCACCAATGAAAAAGGTTGAGTTAGTAAATGAACATATCAACTGGGTGACCATCTTTTCGTATACATAGTTTGTGTTTCGGAACTAGTTTATTATTACACAAGCCCCAATATTCAAATGTCACAAACATTGTAGGAATATAGTTTTAATTGTTGGTTAATAATTCTTTCGCATAGAGAAGAACCAACATATTATTGTTCTTTGTTAAACGATTTTCAACTGCAGCTAAACGATGCCAAAAACTATGATAAATCCTAATGTTGTCCAACGATTTACACAATTACATATCTTACTATTATATAAGAATCCAATTGTGTCTGTCTGTATTTGTGTGTGTGTTAGTAGCCAGACTACACTCATATCATCATTCATATTTGCCTTAAAATACGCACAACGTTGTGTCGGCGTCTCATATGTAAGAATGTAAGAATGTTACTCAATCACGCAAAAACAACTGAACCCATTCAACTGAAATTTTGCATGGATATTCTTAGGGTCTCTGGTCAACACATAGGACCATGTTTATCTTGAAATTCCATCAGAACACCGCCCCCAGGGGCTCTAAGAAGTATCAATTCAAGCCACGGCAATACCAATTTGACAATTGTTTATAATAGTTTCATTATCAGCTGTTAGAATTAATAAGCGACTTACATTGGCCTAGTTCTGAAGTAAATGCCGAACCAAACCTAACCACAACCACGGTAACTAGACAAGACGGTGGGTATTACGACGAGATTGCGCAATAGACTGTGACGTCACATGGGCGAAATCACCTGGTTTGATTAAAATATAAAATACAGGTAACTAAATCTACCAATCGCATGGAAGCATTCAGCTAAATAGTAAGCAAGTATTTACCACTTATCAGCTGGATATGGGAGCTATTTACCGTAAACTATGGGAGTTAAAACAGTATTTTTGTATTTATTGTTGCCACTTTGCCCATGTGACGTCATAGGATATGCGAGTGATACCTACCGTCTTCTTTCCTAGGGGTACCATGACCAAACCGAACTTTTGCATTATACAGATGCTAGTAGTACATGTTTTATATTTCTGAATGCAATAAGCACAACATAAATCAACGTAAACCCCGTACGAAGGACGGGCACTGTCCTAGTTTTATAATAATTATGTTGAGATTTTATCCTAAAATATCACTAGTGTATTGTATGAATGATTGCCAATTTGCAAACAGCAAACTCCACATGCTTGAGTGTGTAGGGAGAGTAGTTGGCCCAGCTGTTGACTAAAACGTATAGAAGCTGAAATGTCTATTAAATTAATAATAATTCCTTACAAACTATACTTTTTATTGTATGAATTGTTTGATGCTTTGTTTTCTGATATGCTTCATGAGTATTTAATTACTTTTTTAATGCAACGCGCGATCAAGATTCCGACATTAATTTTATTTTATAATTAATATAAAATAAATATATTTTCTGTATTGCTTCCTTTAACTTAGAATAAATTTAATAATTGAAAATTAACTATCATTTTCAACTTAATATTTGCGATGTATTATTAAAATCATGCAAATTGCTGTAGCATATTAAAGTTACATTACAAGCACACATTGGTGTAGATAAATCTATCTATATAAATAATCTCTTATCATAATAAAAATGGGTACTAAAGGATAACGAGGGTTGGGATAAAAGAGTGTACCTTGTTATACATCCCTCAAGACCCATCGGAACCGATGGTGCTGTAACACAACGTTGCCATGATGCCCATGATACGCCTGGGTATGCCTGGTTGAACGTATGTGTGGCTTTGTTGAGGATAATAAACAAACTGTCCTTTGTTAACAAGGTAATTGGCATTGTGTTGGTTAATTTAATAATAGAGTTCCATCACTCGTGTCAATTTTATTCTCTGTAATCGAAAAATATGATTATTTCACCCCAAACAGAAAGTTATCACCCAAAACAGGAAGTTATTACCCCAAACAGAAATTTATCATCCAGAACATAAATTTATCACACAAAACAGAAATTTATCACCCCAAACATAAATTTATCACCCCAAACAGAAAGTTACTACTCCAAACATAAAGTTATCACCCCGAACATAAAGTTATCACACCAAACGAAAGTTTCACCCCAAACATAAAGTTATCACACCAAACAGAAAGTTATAAACCCAAACAGAAATTTATCACCCAAAACATAAATTAATCACACAAAACAGAAAAGTATCACTCCAAACATAAAATTATCAACCCAAACATAAATTTATCACCCCAAACATAAATTTATCACCCCAAACAGAAAGTTATTACCCCGAACATAAAGTTATCACACCAAACAAAAGTTTCACCCCAAACATAAAGCTATCACCCCAAACAGAAAGTTATTAACCCAAACAGAAAGTTATTACCCCAAACATAAAGTTATCACCCCAAACAAAAAGTTATTAACTCAAACAGAAAGTTATCACCCCAAACATAAAGTTATCACCCCAAACATAAAGTTATCACCCCAAACCGAAATTTATCACCCCAAACAGATAGTTATTACCTCAAACATAAAGTTATCACTCCGAACATAAAGTTATCACCCCAAACATAAAGTTATCACACCAAACGAAAGTTCCACTCCAGACATAAAGTTATCACCCCGAACAGAAATTTATTAGCTCAAACATAAAGTTATCACCCGCAAGTTATCACCCGCAAGTTATCACCCCAAACATAAAGTTATCACCCAAAACATAAAGCTATCACCCCAAACAGAAAGTTATCACACCAAATACATTATAGTCTCTCTTTTGTATATTTGGGTTCTGGTTAGGTAAACTTAATGTGATTAATATTTCCTTAAAACTCTTGGTCGTTTTAGTTCTTGTACCCCAAGAGTACCTTTATTTTATGGAGAATTGTCATTGAAGGTTTTATTTAAATTTACTTTTAACTGTGTGTGCATTTTTTACAAGTCTAGATATATACATTTTATATTTCAAACTTTTTCCTTTTCTAGTTATTTTTTTGTTTTGTTTTAAATATCAACAGAGGAGTAATTAAGGGAGTTTTGGAGGGTGTTTGATAGCTATCTGTGGTGTAATTACACACGAAAGTAATCCTTTTCTGATCAGTAAAAATGTATTCGACTGTAATTTGGAAAATAACAACTCATATCAAATAAGCTAAATAACTGAAACGTTAGTTGAAACCATAAATCAAACATACATAAATGATAATTTACAGCGAGGAACCTCGTTCGGAATGATGAAACGAAATTGGTTCGGATACCCGTAGCAGTAAATCTTCTTATTTTTTAACCTCTTTAAAATGCTAGTTCTTATTGGCGAACGTTAGGAGCGCTGGTATCAAAATTTATTGTTCCCAAAAGACCCGTAAATTTCACAAACATCTCTCCTGAGTCGATGCAATACGTGCTTGGGTTGAAGCTAATAGAAGCTCATTCTCATGGAAGTAACATGGAACATGTTAAACTGGAACGTCACGTTGGGTAAATCAGGATTTAGAAAAAAGTGTTATTTATAACTTACATTACTGTTTTTACAAATGTTAGTTAAAAATTAATAAACTAATAATTTTGTGAACTTAATTTACGAATGGAAATACACTTCTTAGTCAAGAATATCGTAAGGAAATTTTAAACATTCCAAAATTCGTAGCTAAAATGAAATACAATAGGGTCGCGTTTATCCGGATTGTGATTATCTGAAGTTCCGTATTATCCGAAGTATTCCGGAACTTCAATCAACACGTTTTCTTCAATGTTTGTTATTTTTGACCTGTAATGAGTATTATCAAGTGATAAAGTTCTAATTTACATGTAGTGACTACATTTGAAAATACATAATCTATGCCCCGCACATTGATGGCACAGAGAAATGTGACCTATACCAGAGAGCGGGGTTGTAATGGCGTGATAAAGGCTTTCCACTACCAAGCGGCACTGGAAATGTCTCATTTGAGGTCGATATTACCCAGAGATTGGTGGCAAACAATCTCATTTGACGCAATTAGATATGAGACTCAATATCTGATCCCATCTTTACAACGTTATATTGTGTGTCAGAGCGAGGAGAGAAAGTGAAGTCTTCTTCCACAACACACAGGAGATATATCTCTTCTTTAGATTAATATGCGTGTATTACAGTGAACATTATAAAGGAGGTGGAGTAGTTTTTATGTCACAAAATCCCAACTCTTGCTTTATTGTGATATTTTTAAACGTTAAAATAGAAATAAATAAAAATCCTATGTACAAATGGTTTCTATGCATACAGTATTGCATTAAATCAGTATTAATCTCATTATTATATAATATTTCGTAATAAAGATTACCAATAATTCATTATAAAACTTTTAACGTTGTTTGTTATACTCTCAGCGTTCAAAAACTCCTATGGTATTTTTTTTTGGCCAGTGTTTGAAGATCCGGTGTACAAAAATGTCTCAATAATATTTAGTTCCATTCAAAAATTATTGAAAGTATTACAGTTTAATCCACTAAAACTGTATTAATAATTTAAATAAATAGTGTCCAAACAAGGAATAAGGTCCTACACATAAACATATTTAATGTTGTTTTGTGTATAATTCAGAATAGTTAAAAAAACACGGTTAAATAGTACACTTTTTCAATAGCATCTACACAGATGATATCAAACTGGGAGATCCTAAATTAAAATCCTTTAATAGACCTAAAAACATCGGTCTATCATCTCTCCAAGTCTCACCATACACGATTTGACAGTTTGGATCTATAACAACACAAAAGGACCCTAATCTTCGACCCCCTTCCTTAGAACACGGCCTAACCAACCATTTTCCTTCAGACATGACTTCTTGTGGTCAGTCTATTTTCCCTTCAAAGTACTCCTAAATGGCCAATAATCGCTCCTTGAGACATGACTTCTTGTGGTGAATCCACATTCACTTCAAACACTACTGTAAACGTATTCGGTCTAAGGCGTCAGGATTTTGAGCTTGGGATAGAGATAGGGCAGGTTTGAATCCGGCCTGGACTGGTAGAGTTATCAGTAATATTCACCTTCTACTGTACTGGTTCGTCCCTTACTCTGTCTGAATAAGTTCTTTGCGCAGATCAATGGTCTATGGGGAATGGGCAGAGTAAAGTTAAGGAGGAGATCGGCCTCTCCTTTAATGATAAAAAAACTTCCCTTTTGACCACTACTTCTTACTGACCAAACATCGTTCCTTCAGTCATGATTTCACATTCTCTTCGAACACTACTTCTGGCTGGTAATCCATCGTTTTGTCAGACAAGACTTCTGCCGGCGAATCTACTTCGAATACTATTTCTGATAAATCAAGATTAAAAAGTCCTGTGTATCTAGGATGAGTACGAAAGTGGGTTGGTAGTTGATAATAAACGGATCCATATGTGAAATGGACATGAATAAGTAGAATGAAAGTGTCAAAATTTATTTTAAAAACATTTAAAAATACAATATGCACTGGTAGTTTTTAGCTTGAATCTTCCAACAGAAAATTTAATTGAATATATACAGTAAAATAGCTATACACAAAATGTTTAAAAGTTAATAAACAACTATTTACTGAATTTATTGCATTGTATTTTCGATTGATAATTGACTTTCCTTAATAAGGAAGTAAGCTTACAGATTAATCGTCCGAACAGGTACATGATCACAATCGTGTAGGAAACAAGCTAAATTTACCGAGATCGTGGATTGAGGAGTTCCACTTTCTGATTCCGTGGTTTACCGCAAATCATCTATTCAATTTGCGATGTTCCCGGAGGAATGCTGCGTGTATCGACCCACCAATAAATGTCCGACATCGAATACGACTGGATTTATCGCAGCCATCACTTGTAATGACTCTATAAAAGCGTGTACTTCATGAAGGTCCATTAGAGGGAAGAATGGAGTCGGTACCGACTTGTAATTGGCCATTAAATAAGTACACCCACAGTGAGTATTGTAGCGTGTAGTTATTACAAGACATAATGAGACAATATAGATCCTTCAGACAAACATTCTTGGACTAGAAGATTATCTCTAAACATAACTGGTTAGCTCTGTTCACCAATGCGTTCGTAAAATGTAAAGTAAGGAAATAAAACGATAGATCGAATATTTTATCGATTTAGCCATTAGTGTCCTTTATCTAAATAATGTATTAGTGATATCTGCAAAAAGGATGTTGAATGTTATACCAGACAGATGGCTACCTGCGTGTATAGTACTGTTTAGCGCATAAAGGGTTTGAGTAGCGGAGGGGAACGTTCCAACGGATTGACTAACGTCAAACTCCCGTCAGTACTTAAATCTCACAATAGTGTTTTATTGTTAAAAAAATAACTGTGTTAATTTACACGTTTGTTTTGTTATGACCATTGTTAACATTATTATGCTTGTTGCGTTAGTGTTAATAAAACCAACCAATGGTTACTGCTAATAATGACTTAATGGGCGGGGCTTGTTACTGCATACTCTTAACCTACCGTTTTCTCTAGTATCTCATTACCGTCTTCTCAGTAGTGATTAACCGCTCAGTGTATCTCTCTCACACCAGTGCTTTTAGGAGGTCACAATAATTTAAGGGCTTATCTATAATAAAGCTTTTAAGGGATATTCTATCAAGACTATTCAGCCTCCCACAGTACGATCGTCCAGGCTGACAATAGTCGAGAACTGATGAACGGGTTAGGAGGAATGAATACCGTATTTTTAGTACTCTGAGTAAAGTTTGTTTTAGAAGGATGTCTTTAATTTACGTTCAATATCAAGTAATCAGTCAAGGATAATGAAATGAGGACCTTTTTATTTGAAGTGGAGTGTAAAAGCAACTGCGACACCAATTTGTGAACTTCCCCAGAATAAAACGAATCTTTTCCAGGAGAGGGGATTCTTTAAATTCATGAATTGAAACACCCGTCAAGTTCATTAAAGCATGAACTCTGATGAACTGTAATTCCTTTTCGTATTAGGTGAATATCCAGAGTTTTTCAACACTAATTCATAAATGATTAATTATAATTAATTAACATGAATAGTAATAATTTATGCATCAATGTTTAATTGTACCTATTTTTTTATTTCCAACACCTCGAGACCCTCCAAAAAATGTTAAATCGAGTAATGCGTAATTCTCCTTATATTAAACACGGAGCTCTCTGATAGATTTAATGTATTAATTAATTCACTGACTTCAAAGTGAACAAAGTAACTAGCATTCCACAGTTAGATTTACTCGCGATACTTAGTTTGGGAGTAACTATGTAACTGTGCTTACATTCAAAATTATCAACGGTAAAAGTATACGTTTTGTGAAATCAATATATATATATATATATATATATATATATATATATATATATATATTTAAGAAATGTTTGTTTGCCTTGTGGTCAAGCTAGCAAAATTTGGTACACCGTATTTTTATACTACGTTATCAAGAATCTTGCATGATTGTGTTCTGATTCAACGGTATAATGGCAGGTTGTTCTTTATGTAATCAATACAACATTCATCAGGAAGGTAATAAAACTAATTATCCATCCAATATTTTTTGAAATTCCATACCTCAAGTGTGTAGAATCCTCAAAGTTTCTTTTCTTATATTAAATGAAGTGAATAGTGAAACACTTTCATTAGTTTTAGAACAGCGTTTTCACAAAATCGTAAATTTAAATAGTATACTTACATTCTTACATATGAGACGCCGACACAACGTTGTTGGTATTTTAAGGCGAATATGAATGGTTATATGAGTGTAGGATGAGTGTGGATGAGTGTAGTCTGGTTACTAAGTGAGTTCAACTGTTCCTCAGAAAGGGCAATTTATTAATAGCCCAACAGCCAGGGCAACTATGGGACCTACAGCTTTACGTGGAATCCGAACCACGTAGTGAAGGTCTGATTTTCAGCTAATTGACAAGCCTGATACTCAGTTTTCTCCCCCACAAAACATCCGCACAATGATTACCACCCAACATGGACACCCAAGACTTCTCTAGTAGTGTCCACGCCGATAGCAACCATCAAGCGGACGCCATGTCGGTATTAACAGGACTAAGCATCCAACCCATCGCCTACAATCTCCCAAACACTTTGTCCCCATGTAGCTGGATTACAGCATTGCACCACCAGTGCCAACAACACAAGCTTAAGTTATACCTATTTATTCTATTAACTATACATAGGCCACTTATAAGTTACCTATCGAGTGGACGTGCGAGAAAGAAGCACTGAATGTGGAAGTGATAGAGAAGTAATTTCATTCCATTCCGTTTCATTCCATTAAAAAGGATTGTCATGGCAACTAGGATGACGTGCTGGTGGTGCGATTACAAGCCCCACCCACTACGTCATTAGCAGCATTGACTTTGGTTGGCTTGATTAACACTAACAAATTAAGCTTAGAATTATCAAATTAAATCATTATTCAAACAACAATTGATAATAACAACACAAGATAAATAATAATGTAAACAATAAATAGCAATGAAACTGTACAGTTCTTTACAGTTATTTTTTCCAACTAAATATTGTTGCAGAATTTGAAGACTTGAAGGTGGAAGTTAGTCATGCCCGTTATGTACGGCAGCTAATATTGATTAGCTTAAAAAATGACATATTATTTACTGTTTAAAGAACATATTTCATATATTTGTACATTTTGTTTATACGTTGTTGTTGTAGACTTGCTACTTACTTGTTTTTGGAACAGTTTTATATCAATTTTATACTTAAGAAACTGTACATTTGAAAGAGAAAATAAAGTAAATCTATTCTTTATTCAATAGTTTAGGTTATTTTTATATTCGTAACCTGTAAACATGCATGCTGTATATATATATACACTGTATCAGACTTCGAATGTTATCAAGACGTGAAACATGTTTTAATTCTATGAAAAATAGCGTTGCTATTTTCTATCACAATTACAAAGTAAATAGTTCTCGTAGGAAAGTACATTTTTTAATGAGCCCATGGTTACAGTACTAAAACAGAATTCTAATGTGCTTATGCATGGAGGAAGCGAATGCTTTCAGCTAGCGGCCTCATTCAGTTTTAATGCTCGCCACATTCATACACCATGCATATGCAAGTGGCGCGGCCTACCGGGTAATCCAGCCTGACTGTATCCGGTTCTAGCAAGCTAATAGCATGTTTTTACTTAATGCCTTTACAATCCTGCCGCTTTATAGGAGCTGTAGTCTTGTTACGTCTTATGACTTATCCCTCGCAATCTGTGTTGACATGTTATATCCCGAACTAATTGGAGATACAACTTCATGTACTGGAAAGGTAAAGGCACTATTTCTACCTCAGCGTCTCGGATATTACAGGATGAACTTACACCGTTAACAACCATTTGATATTGAAAAAGTTCCTCTTTTATTCCAAAGTTATTGCTGAAAAATATTGAAACTTACGAGTCCCACACAGTGCAAAACTCAGGAGGAAAATATGAAATTTTACTGAATACTTTAAAAATTCTTGTATTCTTATAAAGAGAAATTTAAATAATTTTATATTTTATATGAAAAAACTTAATTTTTACAACGTTCTAATTGAAAGGTTTTTAATATGTTAACGTGATATGAAAATATTTTTATGGTATGGAGGAATGTTTAACGATGAAGGTTAAATAAAAATATTCCATTTTATTTTTTACTTTTTTAAGCTTGAAAACAGTTAGGATTAAAAAAAATACAGTACAAAAGTCGTAGAGAATTTTCAGCTTTGAATTTTAATAAAACACATTTCTTTAGGTACAACTTTTCGAAATACGTGTGAGAACCCAAAAATGGTAACTTCTTTATGCCAACCCCCTCCCCCCTTTCAAAGCTCACCTTCTAAAGATAAGGACATTTAGTAGTCTACCTTCTAAAAGTTCAAAAGTTATGATGTCAAATTTTCTGCTTTCGGTCATTGCTTCCAGAATCATTCGTTGACTAGACTGTTAGTATTTTAAACTTAATAAATTTTATTTATTAAGAGTTTAAAAAACTCACATCTTTCAAATTGTAAAATATTTAATTCTGTCTAAACACACTTTTATAAGGTCAAAATAAAAGTGATCGTAACAAATCCTAGTATATCGTAAGGGAAACGGAGATCATTGTTTGGCCATCTGCGTCATGCTTGAAGCCGTTATTCGTATTTAGATAAGAGGATTTATAGATGAGACTCCGTCCGTTACATTATAAAATAAACTGTATTAACCTTATATTCATAAACCGTGTTTGGTGAAACACTTTTCATAAATTATCGTCGGACAGATTAATAAAGAAAATGCGAAATACAAACACTAAAGTAAATATTTATTTTTATTTTTTTTTAGAAAACAATACCGTTGTTATTTTATTCCAAATAAACTTACAATTGAATTGGTGAGTTTAAAAAGGGACACATTCCAAAAAATGGCAAAATTAGTTAAGATAGCCAAAATGTTCTTTAAACCAAGCTACATCGAGTGAGTGGAAGAAGGTACATATTCCTTTACTCTTAGTTACAGATATTGATGTTATGAAAATCGACTGAGTACAAAAAGGAACACATTCCAGTAATGTGTCCCTTTTTAAACTCAGCTGGGCGTTAGTACCGAACAGGCTCGGTGCAGCGCTAGCTGTCATCAGTGGCAGTAACATTCTAATGTTTCTATGCTTGTTATGATTATGAAGTAGTTTGAGGTTATAAAGGTTATGTGTTAAGTGTTTTACTATCTGTGAGCAGTTTCTGTTGTATTTTATAATGTCAGAAAGTGAAAATGAAGAGCCGCGGACTAAGAAGAGACAATTAAACAAAGATGAACACGTTTTCAATAAAGAAAAACTTGCTAGACGTCGAGGTGAAGAATTTGTTACTTCAAAAGGATTACTTGTATCTGCAAAAGTCACTGGACCCAACTGTGAGTGTCGAAATAAATGCATGAATAGCTTTAGTGATGATGATAAGAAAAATATAATTGAAGCTTTATATGACGGGAAGCCTAAAAATGAGTTTGATACTTTTTTGATAGGCCTAATAGAGAGACATGAAGTTGCGAGACATAGGGCATCAACTGAACAGTCAAAAAAAATAGATTCTTCATTCACATATTATGCCATGAAAGGTTCTGTAAGGACAAAAGTATGTCGAAAAGCTTATATTAGCTTACATGCATTGTCTCACAAAAGGGTCATTAGGCTTACCCAGATTTTGGTCAGTGGTAAATCACCTCTTGATGAGAGAGGTAGACACGATAATCGTGGCAATGCTATTCCGCTTGAAACTAACATAAAAATTAGAGAGCACATTGAATCTTTCCCTAAACATATTGCACACTATACATCTGCACCTGTCACCTACCTAGCTGCAGATCTGAATGTAAAAAAAATGCATGAACTATTTATAGGGATACATCCTAATTTAAAAGGGTTAGTCAAGTACGAGTACTATTTAAATTACTACAAAACAAACTACAACTTTAGATTTGGTAGGCCGCAAGTCGATGTCTGCAGTACTTGCGAAGACTTGGTAACTAAAATGAAATCCACAACATTGAATGACACTGCAAAGCGTGTAGCATCAGCCGAGTTTATAGTACATAAAAGGCGAGCAAAAAAGTTTTATACTAAGCTCAAAGAAATTAAGGAACTATCCAAAATAAGACCTGAAGTTCAAGGAATAGCTTTTGATTTTATGCAAAATTTACCTATACCTTTTTTACCCGTCCAAGAGATGTTCTATCTCAGAAAGCTTTGGTTTTATGTATTCAACATTTATGACTTCAAAAATGACAAGGCTTATTTCTATGTGTATCCAGAAGGAAATGCAAGTAGAGGACCCAATGAAGTTTGCTCAATGGTATTGGATTTTCTTACAAATAACATACCAGCTGAAGTTCAGGAGCTTCATGTATTCAGTGATGCCTGCGGAGGCCAAAATCGCAATCACCCACTGTGTAGGCTTTTATCAGCTTTAACCATGAAGAATAAGTTCAAGGTCATTAATCACTATTATCCCGTAAGAGGGCACAGTTTTATGCCCTGTGACCGAACCTTTGGCACAGTTAAGCGTGAAATCCGACGTTATGACCGAGTGTATTCACCTGAACAATACATATCATTGATTGTAAGTTAAAAAAAAACACATCCAAAATTTGAAATAAAATCAGTAGAATGTGACGACATTTTGAACTTTAAGGGCTGGTGGTCAAACCACTTTGTAAAAATGCCAAAAAGTATTGAAGACAGGAAAACATACTTTAAAATCAGCACTTATCGGCAATTTACTTTCAAAAATGTTCTTCCAGGATATGTAGAGACATCAGCTTTTATTGACAGTGCCGTAAAATCAACATTCAAGTTGAAAAAAAGCAACTGCGTAGAACTTCCTGAAACAAAAGCTTATCCTGAAGGGAGAGTTCCAATAAAAAAAGAAAAACTCAATGATCTAAAAAAAATAATACACTATATACCAGATGAACACCGAGCCTTTTATGAGGAGCGACTTCAGTGGCCAACAACATGTGCACAAGAGGATGACGATGACTAACTTTTTTACATGGGAAAATTCCATAAAAATGTATTTTTGATTAATAATTTAATGATTTTCTTTTATGACAACAAGAGTGTATTGAGTTTCAGATTTTCCTGTGTCAAGTCAATAAATAATTTCATGTCAAATTTTTGTATTTTCTATGTAGTAATCATCATCCATTTCATTAAAAATAATTATTTTTAGTTTAAAGTGATACTTTATAACAAAATATTTTATTATTGAACCTTTTTGTAATTTTATTTCAGTTTTAGTTTTGTTGAGTTTAAAAAGGTACACATTCCAGAGTCATATTCTATTTATATAAGTTATAATTTGTAACCAAATATTTTTTTAATATGTGGTCTGAATGTTACACATCTAAGGCTACAACTCCCCAATACAACGTTTTTTTGTATCACTATTAGTGTAGCTAGAAAACAGTTTTTTTTAGTTTGCCGAAAACTACATTTTTGGAATGTGTCCCTTTTTAAACTCAACAATTCAATTTATAGCTATGAACAGACAAATTTACAATAAGTAAAAGAAATACTGTATATTTAGAACGCCTGCCACATTTGCGGAAAAAGTACACATTTTTAAATAAATTTAACAAATTCAATTTTCTTTGTCGATTAGTATTTTAAACTCTAAACTATACATAAAACGTAAGATAATTAAAAAAAAGTATCTTACTTACCAAGAAATCAAACAATTACACTAATCACGAAAGTTCGGCGTGGGACTACTATTTAGAAAAAAGAGTCTGAGTTATAAAAAAAATGATTATTAATAAAAATGTCACCAGTGATTTCAGAATAGTGTGGTTGAGAATTACAGGGAGGTTTAGTTTCTCTCTCTTTTTTTTTTTTTGCCTTTTCATATTTTCTTTGTCTTCTGGGAGACAAAAGTTTTACGTTTCTAGGGTTTTAAAATCGATTTACTGGTGTTGAACAAAACCGTTTCCCCCACATTTGTTTGCTTTTTCATAGTGAACATTTTTAAGCAAGGCAGGCTAATGACCGGAGGAATGCGGGAGGGCCGAAGGTCGGGTCGACACAATGGTAATGTTTTGGCAACAGAGGATAAGGCCTCCCCAGTATACCTGGACCCTGTGCAAGTAAATGTGGTGAAAACTGTACCGTTAGGTGTTGTATACTGATTGATATACGAAAGACCTTTGAGTAACGCTCAACAAGTCCGGACTTGATGAATCGTCCAATCTGTGAACCAATAAGATCTGTAATCATTCAATCACTGAAGTAATGAATGCTAATGCCAGCTAAAGGTCAGGCACTTCTTCCCTTCATAAATAACTTTTCCTTGATGACGTCACGTAACGAGCTTCGCAATCAATGTACCATTTGTGCCTGCGTATTGGTACATTTCACTTTATTTACAAAATAACTTATTTTACTATCATATTAATGATCATGGCTAACACTCACACTAAAAATGAACTCAAATGACAAAAAAACACTAATGAATCCTTATAGCCGCTCAATGGTTGCCATCGACGTGAACACTACTAGAGAAGTATGGGGTGTCCTTAGAAGTAGTCAGGGTCCGGATGTTGTTTAGGGAAGAGAACTGAGTATCAAGTTTGTGAATGTGTTGAAAATCAGACAAACACTATGTGGTTCAAATTCCATGTAAAGATTTCCTTAGTTGTCATGGCTATTAATAAATAGTCCTTTCTGGCTAAGTCGAAATCAGTTAGTAACAAGACTACATATGTTATGCATACTCATCCTACAAAAAAGTAATACAGTAATTCATTGTAGGACTGAGATTCATTGAGCCAACAATACACATATTATTGGTGAGTGGAGATAACTAGGATGTGCCTCGGTGTTTTTAGTTCTTTGAAAAGGGGCCATGTAAGTCTATGAGATTTGGTAATAAAATGGTTAAGGGACATCTGAACGATAATGAGAGGATAAAATATTAACATAAGTGCCACCCTAACATCACAGGCCATAGCTCAATCTCGAGGATATACAACAAAAGCAAAACACGAGGGCAAACCTTACGAAGTAAATAAAAGCTCCTCATCCTCATACACAACTTACTCTTCAATCCATTCATGTGTTAAACGTGAGTAAATCATAAGTCCTACATACTTTATTTGATCATTTTTTATCTTTAGGCACTCACAGTCGAAAGGAGTTTTACAAAATAAGCCGTGTCGTATAAGTGGTTTATCATTTGGATGTTATCTATTTCCAATACAGTGTTAAAAATCGTGTATTTTGTTTTCTTACTGATAATCATATTGGTATCTAACCCAAATATAGATTGTCATTTTAATACATTAAAGCAATGTCATTTTCAAAAGCTGTACTATTGCCATTAGGCCCACCATAGCAAAGATTTACACAAATCAAGAAGAGAATCGGGCCAAGGAATGAACCCTGAGATACACCATGACAAACCATATCTTTACTGTTTTTTTTTTCAACCCCAACTCAAACATATTACATTCTTTTTATTCAGATATTACATCCAATAGTGTGCTGAAGGTGTCAAGTAGTTAGTTCTCCAGTTCTCTGTGCGGATGGAAAGTCAACTCCCTTTATTCCCTACATATCCTGAGATATAAACGAAGTAATTATTAAAACGAATTTATTACGATTTATATTAGTGGCCATTAAAATGCGACTTCTGTTTCTTTATGCTCTGTGTCTTAGCCAAGAAAAAACACTTTGTGAATGGAGCTGTCTCTGTATATTTATATGGGATTTTAGATGGATTTTTGTTACGTAATCAAATTATTGGGGTTGCTCTACGAAATAATTGCACGCCGATATTGTAAGCACGTTATACATTTATTATAAATAAATTTTCATTCGATATTCGATCACAATTATTTGATATTGCAAAGACCACATAAGCTTGATAGCATTCAATAAACATAAGAAAAATCTGTATACATTCTCACGCCAAGAAAATTCTAGATGTCATCTATCAATTACATAAATCAAAAAGAGAATTGGGTCAAAGACTGAACCCTGAGGCACACAATGACAAATCATATATTTCCTGCAAGTTAAGGTGTTACTTATGTCAATATGTTATATGCTATCACTATCGTTCATAAGTCACCTATCCATTTTATTATCAAATCTCACAGACTTACTTTTCAATGAACATAAGCTTTATTGAACATTCCATAACTCTGAGGTGTAATGAAACAGTTATTCATTAGCATTTTCACTGTTACCATAATGTAATTACGCAACTCTGTAATTTTACATAATAATTCTTGTAGTTGCTCGCAAGGTCAGTCTAGAGCTGGAGTTATGCAATATTTACAACACATTCCAGCACGGACAAACATTATCCGTAGTAGGGTGAAGGTCACGAGTGAGTTGTGCTGAGCACTGGTTCAGTGAGGCATGGATCGTAAAATTAAAACGATATTGCTTGCGCTAATCGCATAGCAAATTTGACATAGATTTATAGTGTTATTCGTTTCGCAGTGTGGTTGGTATTAGAGCCGGTTAATATGTTACATTAAAGCTTGACATGCTGTAAGGTACTACTGACAAACTAGAAACTTGCAATTTGACATTTATATACACCTTGGGCTACTCTTCACCTTTACAGCTGCAAGTATTTTTGTAGGTGGAAGTTTTGGAACGTCTTGAACGAGAGCTTCCATTTATTAATAGCATTTTCATCATTAGGACGTGACCGAATATTTCAGGTTTAAAAATATACTTCATTAGGTTTTAAAAATTCATTATAAAATTGAATTATAATAAATAATATAAAATAAACACTGAGAATCAGCACTTTTTAAAATCTAAATGAACACATTATATTTGTTTATCAGTTTTTCTTCCGTTATTTACTGAACGATTTTAATGTTTGACGTATAAACAATTTTACCCTATTTGTTGTAGTGCTTTTGAATATTGATTTTTAATATGTTCGCCCTGAAGACTACGGGATACCCTCAAAGTACGTGTATTGATCATAGAATAATTATGAGAGGAATGTAAATTACTAAGGACACCCCTGCACACTCCGCGTGCCAACCCCGACGTTCGCTGCGCTCGATAAACCTCGGCCTTCGTCCTCGGCATGTGAATTTTCACTACAAATAATAGTAGATTATCTGTAAAACGTAAAATCACAATATTAAATTTATTTATGGTATCTCACTCACATTACTTACGTTACTACGTATTTATTAGTATACATTCCCAATTACTTAGCCTATTTCAAAGGAAAGTGTTCATTTCATTTTTTATTATTATTTTTTTTAACAGCTGAAGATTGCATCAGTAGTATACTGTAAAAAATAGAAAATAAACATGTTTATTTATTTATAAAAAAGGTGTTATTTACTAAAATCAACCCAGTACTATGCTTATGGAACAATCCTTAAGGGGAGTTTTTTTACCTCTTAGAAGTATTTTACCAAAATGATTATACTTAAGTTTTCCTATTTAGCCTACAAAAAACAAGGCTTCTTTTAAGGACACGTTGAGGAGAATATGAGCTTTTTGAATTAATTTCGAAAGTACAAGAATAAACGTTTAATTTTCATAGACATTTTGTAGGATTGTGAAATCCTTAAAATTTAATATATCGGGGCCAAAACCCTTACTTTTTAAAATAGTAAAGATGGTAGTAAAGATGATTGTAAAATATGATAGTAAATATGGTAGTAAAGATGGTTGTAAATATGGTAGTAAAGATGGTTGTAAATATGGTAGTAAAATTGTTGTAAAATATGATAGTAAATATGGTAGTAAAGATGGTTGTAAAACTGGTAGTAAAGATAGTTGTAAATATGGTAGTAAAGATGGTTGTAAATATGGTAGTAAAGATGATTGTAAAATATATGGTAGTAAAGATGGTTGTAAATATGGTAGTAAAGATGGTTGTAAATATGGTAGTAAAGATGGTGGTAAATATGGTAGTAAAGATGGTTGTAAATATGGTAGTAAAGATGTTGGTAAATATGGTAGTAAAGATGATTGTAAATATGGTAGTAAAATTGTTGTAAATGTGGTAGTAAAGATGGTTGTAAATATGGTAGTAAAGATGGTTGTAAATATGGTATTAAAAATCGTTGTAAATATGGTAGTAAAAATGGTTGTAAATATGGTAGTAAAGATGGTTGTAAATAAGGTAGTAAAGATGGTTGTAAATATGGTAGTAAAAATGGTTGTAAATATGGTAGTAAATATGATAGTAAAGATGATTGTAAAATATGATAGTAAATATGGTAGTAAAGATGGTTGTAAGTATGGTAGTAAAGATGGTTGTAAATATGATAGTAAAGATGGTTGTAAATATGGTAGTAAAGATGGTTGTAAATATGGTAGTAAAGATGGTGGTAAATATGGTAGTAAAGATGGTGGTAAATATGGTAGTAAAGATGGTGGTGAATATGGTAGTAAAGATGGTTGTAAATATGGTAGTAAAGATGGTTGTAAATATGGTAGTAAAGATGGTGGTAAATATGGTAGTAAAGATGGTGGTGAATATGGTAGTAAAGACGGTAGTAAAGAGTGCTTAGGGTTTTTTCGGTAGTACTTAAGTGGTGGATCAAGTTCACTTAGGCATTCTTCCTCTAAATCCGAATTTATGTTTTGGTTAGATAAAACATTCCTTAATTCCCCCACAAGACTGTAGCGTGTGATCTATACACAAAGAGAATGAAAATACTTTGTATTTTGACTTATTATTGTATTTTTGTGGTGAGCTTATATGGATGAAATAACAAAAAATACGACGAGGGTTAAAGTAGTCGGTCGTTTATATACATCAGACTGTCATAGTGTTGTACTAAATGGTAACAAGTCCTCACCTTCTACGTAAACAGACACTATTGATACTTGGTCTTGTAAGCCAGATTGTTCCAAGCTAAGAGGATATGGTTTGGATCAGCATTAATGTTTGCTATAATTACACCCAAAACCAATATATCTCATTTAAAAATTGTTTTTAATTGATTCCTGGAGATTATTCGGTTTTAAAAGTCTGTACAGTAATAAAAGAGGCTAACTTTTAGTACTAAAAGAGGCAATTTTTACCACTCATTGATAAAATTTCTTTGTTAGGAATTATTACGTTTAAAATTTTTTATAGCCTAAACGGTTGGAAGTTTAAGTATTGTATACTTTTGACTTTTGAACATAAGCTGATTTTTTTTATGAGAGGCCGATCCTCTCCTTAACCTTACTCTACCCATTCCCCATAGACTATTGATCAGCGCCAACAGACAGAGTAAGGGGAGAACCAGTACAGAGCAAGGTGAATATTAGTTAGTTATAAAAACTTACAGTCACGGCTTGGATTCGAACCCTCGCTATCTCTGACTCAGGTGCATTGTCCTGACGCCTTAGACCGCTCGGCCACTGGCTCTCACAAACTAATGATTGACGATAATGAAATCATATTAGCATGACCTTAAAAGATAATTAATCTCAAACTTCAACCCGCTATGGACGTGGAAATGGTTTGTACAATAGATAGAGAAAACTAAGCTCTTTAAAATTATTTTTAAATACTTCAAATAGTCTCTTTCAGAATTTTAGTTACGTTTTTAATTTGAATAAGTGTAAAAAAAAGTATGTTATGGTTGTATTATATGGGGATTTTTAATCTATAGTTATTCAGTAGATTGTAATCAGTATTTACTGAGTTCTGTATATTAAGATATTTATTAAAACGTTTTTGAGTTTTGGATCATGATGAATATTGAAAATTAGTTAAATTGTGTTGTATTTTTTTCTTACACGTGTTCAAAAATAAAACGACGGACTAAACGCAACAAGTTTGCCATCGGGGAACATTGACGACATACTGCATCTATTCATCTGTAAATTGTGCAATACAAGTATTCTTTAAATCTAGTAAATAATTATGTTGTTTGAATCATAAAACATAATTATAAACTGTAAATAAGCCTATCATAAATTAAAATAATTAATTAATGTGATTAAAATAAAAATTCCCTAATTTAAAAATGTTTGTACAATTGTTTAAACTTCGATAAAAAACTTAATTAGAGAGTAGGAATCCGTCAATAAAATATTTTACTGTTTATTATAAAAGCTCGAAATTACTAAACAAAGTTTGATAACTTTTAATGATCAATTCACGAACAAAACATAAACTGTCATAAAGTTTCATTTTGAGAAGATTTATTATTTAGTTTCCAACGTTAGTCAATAAATTGTTATACGTTTATTATACAGTACAACATTTAAATTGCTCGAAGCTTATTCTCAGAAATGAGACGCTTCAAAATCTCATGTCGGATAACGACTACTTTTTGCGTATTTTAAGGTGATTTTATGAGTGTGGATGTGTAGTCTGGTTACTAAATGAGTTCGGCTTATGCTCAAAAAGGGCAATTTATTAATGGCCAGAGCAGATATACAGATTTACGTGGATTCCGAACCACGTAGTATTGGTGTGATTGTCATGTAACTGAGAAGCCTGTTGCTGAGTTATCTTCCCTACACAGCATCCAGACACTGACTACCACCCAACACGGAGACACAAGACTTCTCTAATGTCCACGTTGGTGGCAACTATTGAGCGGACGCCGTATCGGTAGTAAGAGGACCGAGCATAGAACCTATCGCCTACAATCTCCACAACACTTTGTTCTCAAGTAGCTGGATTACAACACTGCGTCACTAGTGCCGATTGAGTGATGTTATTACAGTCGTTAGATAACGGTCATATGTTTAATAATATGTTTTTGAAACTGTTGGATAACGGATCTGAACAAATAAATTGAAATAGTAATTTTTATTCATAAATAACATTTCAAAAGAAATAAAATCCTCACCCAGACGTAAACAATTCATTTCCTAATGCTATCAAACATAATCACTATAACATGACACCTTTTGGTACAGTAATTTGGATTCAAATGGCGGAATCAAAATTATTTCAAATACTTAATTTTACATTGGTATGCTAAAATGATGTTAACAATTTTTTTTACAGACTGTACGTAATATTATAATTAAAAATAAATTATTTGTTTCAGGTACATTCCATGATGTGATGCCATCAGCATGTCACTGCACTTAATTAAGGTAACTAATAAGTGATATTTAATTATTGGTAAAACAATTTTTTATAAGTTCTCAGACAAATTGTGGAAATAATTCAAACTCAGAATAAGTGTGAAAGATAGAAATGAAAATAAAATAAAAAAATATTTCCTGATTAAATCTTCAAGATAACAAAAGGAAGCGTGGAATACCGGCTGGAATTCGATAGGCGGGGAAAGGGGGGTATTTGAATATACTTTCTGGAATATTCATCCGTCCAGAAAGTATTTTATATAACTCTTCTTGCACTGAAAATTGTTCATGAATTTTAAAATGAAAATCGTTATCGCATGTCTTATATTATAGGAATTAATGTTCATTTTCGTACTAAGAAGAGTCATTATAAACTCATAAAAAAAGATTGATTTACTTTTATAAATCAGGTACAAATAGTCAAATAGATACATATCTGGTGTGAGATTGTTTGAGATTATTATTAATTTTTTAATCGTAATTAGCTATTTACGCTGATGTAAATTAACAATTTCATTTATAAAACACCGTTCGCGAATTTGAATTTCGATTGTGATGAGTGTGTGAGAGCAAATGTAGTCATTGCTACAAACTAAGGCCAACTATTCCGTAGGAAGTGTCATTAATTAATAGCCAAATGAGAAATAAAGATTATTATTATTATTATAAATGAACAGGCTGTGGTTATCAGCTGAACAGCCTGTAGTTATCAGCTGAACAGCCGATGGTTATCAGCTGAACAGCCGGTGATTATCAGCTGAACACCCGGTGGTTATCAGCTGACGAGCCGGTGGTTATCAGCTGAACAGCCGGTGGTTATCAGCTGAACAGCCTGTGGTTATCAGCTGAACAGCCGATGGTTATCAGCTGAACAGCCGGTGGTTATCAGCTGAACACCCGGTGGTTATCAGCTGAACACCCGGTGGTTATCAGCTGAACAGCCGGTGGTTATCAGCTGATCTCTTTCAAAATTTGTTATGATCTGATTGGGATCAAACTGAGAATCTTAACTTATGAAGCTGAATTAAAAAAAAAAAAAAAAAAACAGACTGATTTAATATTTATTGTTTTTATTTATCCAATAAATATGTTCTTCCCTTCCTAAACGAGAATAACCCACCTTTTTTAGTTATAGATGTGTATGTGCGTAATATTTTATTATTAATTTAGTTAAACATTGTCATATTTAACTTTTATTATTCATACATAAACTAATACTTATGTAATAAAAATAACGACATGACATAATAATTTTCAAATCTTAAATAATGGGGTTTTATGTTTTTTTTATCATACTTGAACTCTCACATAAAATTAAAAAAAAAAATTAAAACAGGAATTGCTTATGGACGAAGAACTGTTTGATGTCCAGTTTACGGCGTTCTGTTCTACCATTGATTTTAATCAAACATTTGACTAACATAGTGTTTTATTTTGATGTACAGCTTCACGTGTCATTTAAGGTTATGAAAAGTTCACGCGTAGAGTGACGAATTTAATGAAAAACAGTAAGGCACTTGAAAATGTGGATTTTTTTAGTACAGTACTGATGAACTCATATGGCATGTTCTTATCTGTAATCGTTCGGAAACTGAGAGGCCGGTTCGAGATTTTATTCACGCCCTGTATTTTCAAGAATTCTAAAGTATTTATTTCCTTGCACGACAATATGAATTTAATGTAAATTAATTTCAAATTTATGTTAAAACATTAAAATCAGGCACATAACTTTGAATAATCGAAAATTTAATTTAGCCCACGTCTGTGAATAAAACCTCATGTCTGATTGGAAACTTGTAAACATCAATTTGCAGTAAATTTACACTAAATTCACGTCCAATGGTGCAAATGAGGTACCTTGCATTGTTGGTCTAATGTTAACTTATAAACTAGTTTAATCTAAGTTACAAACTAGAACACATCCACCTAACACTACTATCAAATGGAGAAAGAAGTTGTGCTATTAATTTTAATCCATAGAAAGCAATTTCATAGCGAGCTCACCGCCAATGCCAGGAAAGCCTCAACTGTGCGGAGCAAGATGTGACCTTTGCCTGCAAATCCAAGCAGTAAGCTCCTTTTACAAGGTTCTCTCCATTATCCAATTATCTTTTTACCAACTTATTTGTTGGTATATTTTTATTCTAAGGAAAAGAATTATAGTTAACATTAGTAGATTCACAAGGTGATTAAAATAGATCGACATATTTAGCCTCGTCTGTTTTAAATATTTTATACTAAGGTAAACCCCTGCACGCTGCGCTTGCCTATCCCGTAACTCGCTGCGCTCAATACGCCACGACCTTCGGCCTCGGCATGAGACTTTTAACTTCAAATAACTAAATAGTGTAAAGTCACAATATTAAATACTTGAGTTGCTACCTATTTTGTAGTATAAATACCCAATGGTATTACTTAACCTATTTCAAACGTGTTCATTTCATTTATTTTTGTTTAACAACTAAAGATTGAGGGTTTCTTTCGTGAATCCCTCTAGTCGAGGAAGTCAGCGTGGTTCACCGAAATCGATCACCATAATATTTGTGCATTTTGTACTTGTATTGTAATGTATTTGTGTTGTGTGACGTTTATTTGTACTGAGTAAGATTACGTGAGTGCAAAATGTAAAACAATTAAATAATGCAGTAAAAACCATTAAATGATATAATGCTCCTTTTTTCAACTGTGTCGAACTATGAACATTATTTAAATATAAATACTTAAATATAATCACAATCATTAAACAAATCGATTATGTTGAGTCGTATACCATGTATGTATATTCTCAAAATCTAAAGACTAGCTGTTTTTTAGAATGAAAGTGTCTTTTGTGACGTTTTGAACTCTCATTTGTAAAATATATTTGCTGTTTTTTTTATTGTTATTTTTATTGAATCTAGATAACAAGAATATATTCATAAATTATTTCGCGCTAGCACAGTACTCGTCCTTCGTAAGGGTTTATTTTGATTTATATTTTGATTATTGCATTCAGTAATACAACATATGTACCTACTGGCATCTGTATAATGCAAGAGTGCTGTGGTCACGTTACCCCTAGGAAAGAAGATGGTAGGTATCACGCGTATCTCCTATGACGTCACATGCGCGAAATGGCAACAACAAGCACAAAAATACTGTTCTAATTGCCGTAGTTTACAATTATAGTATATTAGTGATAAATAACTTACCAACTATTGAGCTGAATGCTTTCATGCGATTGGTAGATTTAGTTACCAGTATTTTATCAAATAATCAAACCAAATGATTTCACCCATGTGACGTCACAGTATACTACGCAGCTTGATTGTGATACCTACCGTATTTTCTAGTTAGCGTGGTTGTAGTTAGGTTTGGTCCTGTATTTACTTCAGAACTAGGCCAATGTAAGCTGTTTATTTATTACAACAGCTGATTAATGAAACTATCATAAACAATTAATTGTCAAATTGGTATTGCCATAGGGGTTGCATTGATACATATTAGAACCCCTGGTGTGGTTTCCTGATGGAATTTCAAAATTAGGATAGGCCTATGTGTTAACCAGAGACCCTAAGAATGTCTATGCAAAATTTCTAATGAATGGTTTCAGTAGTTTTTACGTTATTGAGTAACACACAGACAGACAGACAGACACCAATAGATTTTTATATAATATTAAGATCGATGGATATATCACAACCAGACTGCTGTCGAAGTCTGTCAACAGAATTGAGTAAAAAAATTGATTAAAAAAAAAACATGAACATTTTTTTACAACCTTGATTTACTCTACAACTGATGATGATTTTATCCGATCGAAATCGATTTTGTCACTCAATTCTTAAATATTTATAAGTATGATCCTTTTACAGTAATATCAAATTGATCGTTTAACAGTTATGAAAAAGGAGCAGAATATGATTTTAATAGTCATTAATTACGTTAAGAAGCCTATTTTCTATGAAGATTTTCATTTGTCTATCGATTATTTTCATTCGGGTATAAAATACTCATTCATATGGGAATTTACCTGATAAAGTCTTCATCGAAGAAAAGGCTAAAGAAAAAATAGCTTAATAGGTTGTATTAAAGTTTATATTGTAGGTGATAGTTAGTTTTATCGTTTTATTTATAGGCTATATTATGGTTTATTAGCCTATTATAGGTTATATTTGTGGATATCTGTAAGATTGGACTCAACGTCCCTGACCTCGTAAATCGAATTACTTTCAAAAATGTTTCATAGAGATATTTTTTATTTCATTTTAATTATTTTTTTTTTTCTATACGCTTGGAAAAGGTATAGTCTGCAGAGGTAGTCACAATTTTTTTATTATCCCATGGTATATTTTTTCTACATTGTTTGACAGACCGCAAACTTGTGTATCCACTTTTTAATTTTCAAAATATATCAATCTGCAATAAAGTTACAAGTAGGGAGTTTTAGTGCATTAGTTTATGATTTTTTATGAGAATAAAAAGTTAAAATAAAATTGTTAGGACTTGGATCCAATAGTATCTGTAATATCTTTTCAAACGATGTAAAAATTTTAATTTTCCACAAATCGTTAATTGCCCTTATGGAACATAAATCCAATATGGCGACAATCTCTGCAGACTCATAATGCAAATTTGTTAATAATGCATTGATTTAAATTATATAAATGAACATTATTCAATGTTTTATCTTAAAATTCGGGTTTAAAAATAATGCTTGGAACAGAAAAAACAGTTTAATTAAAAAATGATGCTTGTCTTGAAATTTTTAAAATGCCCTTCCACAAGCGTTAATACGTTAAAAGCCTAATTAATGCACTGACTATTTTAACATTTCATTTAATATCTCTACTATAGACAGGATTGTTTCTAATTATAGTATCACATAGAAGTATAGTTAACACATGTAGGTAATTACAATAATCGTTTACAGTGACGTCACTTGATCAGCTGACCACAGTTTCCATCCAATCAGCTTCAATATTACTGCAATCAGCTGACTGTAATGGCACATACCATTTGGAAATGAACTATGAATAGTTTATTGTACAATCTCATCTGTGGTTTCATACAGTCTGTTGACAGACTACGACAGCAGTCTGGTTGTGATAGTTTATGAATGTATTCTTGTTATCTGGAAAATCTATTTTATATGTGAGATTTAAAAGCCTTAAAAAGCCATTTTCATTCCAATAACACTTATTGTTTTTAGATTTTGGGGATATATAAATGTATATGGTACATACGACTCGTCATAATCAGTTTTGTTGAGAATTGTGATTATATTTAAGTATTTATATTTATATTATGTTTATAGTTCGATACTATTAGTAGAAAAAAGGAGCGTTATGTTATTAATAAGAGAGTGATCATTCACAGACACAACTTTATGCGTATTTTAATGTGAATATGAATGATTATATGATTGTGGATGAAATGTGTAGTCTTGTTACTACCTGTGTTCGACATAGCTCAGAAATAGGCCATTCATTAATAGACCAATAGCCATGTCAACTAAGGAGCCTACCTACAGCTTTACGCGGAATCCGAACCAGATAGTATTGGTCATCTAATTAACAATCTAATTCTCAGTTCTCTTCCCTACACTACATCCGGACACTGACTACCACCCAACATGGACACATCAAACTTCACTAGTAGAGTCCAAGCCGATAGCAACCATTAAGCTGACGTTGGCACGTTTTCAACGTTACGTCATTTTGTAAAATAACAGCTAACTTTTAATATATAAAGGTATTTTTCGTAAGTCAGGCGGCCTGATACAGTGTCAGAGGAACATTTTTTATATGGTTTTTATCGATTGTATTTTTGTGTTTTCGTTATTATTCATTATTTTTAAGTTGTTACAATTTAGTTTAACTTAATTGTACCTTTAAAAGAGTTGGGTGTTATTGAGTCAAAACGTGTGTGTGCCTCATACAAAAATGTTTAAGAAGTTTTAATCATGAAATTATTAAACATGCTAGATGACCATAAGCCTACCTATATTATATTATAATCATTGCTATTTTCGAATTTAGATTTTAGACTAGGGTCTAAAAACTATTTGTCTGTTTTATATTATTTATTATTCATAAACTTTTTTCAGAGAAAGTCTTTTTAATAGATCACCGTGAGAGATGCATAAGAAGAAGAATGTTTTTACATTGACTCCAAGACAAATGTTCTTGTAATGTTGAACATAGCTAAATTATTATGATTCAATAGAAATAACTATAATTTCGTCTAACATTGGTCTTGAATTCTTCAAAAACAATGTCAGTATAAAAATCTGTATTAAGTATATATACTAGTTATTTACATAATTTCCTTTTGAATATAATCCCATAAGATGGTATCTAACAGAATCCACCCCTAGCTTAAAAAATAGTAGAAAAAGATTTTCGAATATTCATTTTAAATTAAACCCACTAAACATATTTTTAATCCGTAAAATATTTTGATTAATCCATCTAATCGTTTAAGAAACAAAGAATAGACACAATTCGAAAACACTTTCCAATCCATTATAAACGTACTTAAAAATTATAAATATTTGAAGTCACAGCCGAAACATAAATGAATACTTTTAATAGTCCTCATTGTTCTGTGTAATAGTGTTTCATTATGGCCCATTAGGTTAGAGAAGATTAGATTAGGGCTTTCATCAAAGCCAAGGTCACCCAAATACGTTTAATAGTCTTCATTGTTCTGTGTAATAGTGTTTCATTATGGACCATTAGGTTAGAGAAGATTAGATTAGAGCTTCATCAAAGCCAAGGTCACTCAAATACTTTTAATAGTCTTCATTGTTCTGTGTTATAGTGTTTCATTGTGGACCATTAGGCAGAGAAGATCAGATTAGGGCTTCCATCAAATCCAAGGTCACCCAAATACGTTTAATAGTCTTCATTGTTCTGTGTAATAGTGTTTCATTATGGACCATTAGGTTAGAGAAGATTAGATTAGGGCTTCCATCAAAGCCAAGGTCACCCAAATACGTTTAATAGTCTTCATTGTTCTGTGTAATAGTGTTTCATTATGGACCATTAGGTTAGAGAAGATTAGATTAGGGCTTCCATCAAAGCCAAGGTCACCCAAATACGTTTAATAGTCTTCATTGTTCTGTGTAATAGTGTTTCATTATGGACCATTAGGTTAGAGAAGATTAGATTAGGGCTTCCATCAAAGCCAAGGTCACCCAAATACGTTTAATAGTCTTCATTGTTCTGTGTAATAATGTTTCATTATGGACCAATAGGTTAGAGAAGATTAGATTAGGGCTTCCATCAAAGCCAAGGTCACCCAAATACGTTTAATAGTCTTCATTGTTCTGTGTAATAGTGTTTCATTATGGACCATTAGGTCAGAGAAGATTAGATTAGGGCTTCCATCAGAGCCAAGGTCACCCAAATCAAATTGGACTCCCGACTACATTACAATAATGGCCAGCCCCCTGTCCCCACCCTTTAAGTTACCCCCCACCACACTATTCTTAAGGTGGTGCAATCGGTTTTCGGTGGATTAATTATTTCCCCATTTTATAATCAAAATTAGTTCATGTACGTTCCCTTGAAACAGGATATATTAAAAAGTTTTGTTTAACCAATACAATAGAACTTGTGGCTTTTTGAAGAGCTAAATTTAGCTGATTTTAAATCAACATTAAGTATAAGCGTTCAAAGTATATATTGAATTTGTTATAACTACGTTTTTGACATATAATGGGAAGGATTAAGGTGTTTTTTCACTAAAAAGAATGTAAAAATATTTATAATTTTAAAGCTAAAATTAGGTATTAACTTATTTAATTGTACTTTTAAATTATTTGAGTTTTATTGAGTCGAAAGGTTAAATAAAACTCCTACACAAAATATTGAATACGTTATAAACTTATTTAATTTTAAAATGTAAATATAATATTTATATTTTAAAATATAAAAATAGGTACTTTTTGCCTTTAAAATTATAAATGTTTTTTCTTCATTTTTTAAAATGAAAAACATCTTAACACTTCAGTTATGTCTAAAAGACGTAGTTATAAAAATTCAATTTATATTTTGAACGGTTATACTTAGTTCAAAGTATAAATTCAAGTACTAATGAATTTATAATGTAGGGTTAACATTTTTGCGTATATATTTTTCCTGTTTCAATGTGAGGAAATAATTAACTCACCGAAAACCGATGCAATCTTAAGGGCCCACCTGCTCAAACTACGATTCAACGCTTAGTGCGTCATAGGCAGTCTTTATAAAGAGTGTTTTAAAATACAAAATTCACTGTTCTAAACAAAAATGTAAACACAACGTTACGTTCTTCCCTGTGTTATAGTTCATAAAATAACATTTTTTTATATTCGTGGACCCACTGACTCCATGACGATAAAATCCAAGTCATGAACTATTTCACAGCTGTTTTCTCACAGTAACACTTTCATAACACAGCCTGGGAATTTCACATGAAAAGGGAAGTGGGTTTCATGGGTTTCACTTTTCAGTGGATATATGAGATCGGGCTTTATTTACCTTTTTTAGTTTTGATTACACAGGCACTATACAAAAAAATAATAATAATTGAACTCAGCTTTTGCTTGTGAATAATAATAATTCACAATGATTTTGTTAGTAACACTATTTTTAAAATATTAACAGTATAATATAATTTGTTTACAAATTAATATTTTATAGATATTTATTGTTACTTTTCAACTTTCCATTATTATCACTTAACCATCTCTTTTAAGCGTTTTATATCGTATAGGAATTATTTGGGATTTTTATCGCTCTAGTGATCTTAAGCGAAGTTTGAACTGTTAGCTTTACGTTTTAAGGCTTATTAAATAGATGCAAGCAATATCAATTAATATACATTAATAAGTGCCTCCTATAATATGTATAAATAATAGTGCATATTATGTTTAGTATTTTTTAGAGCTAGCATCTGTAGAATGTCAGGGAAGTGTTTGATCGCTTTCAGCTCTGAAAAGCAGGAATTCACACTACAAGTATTGTAAAGCGCACAAAGAAGGGATTTTAAAGAGCTTTCTTTTTGAATATCAGAAGGAAATTCATGGTACGCGAATTCCCCTCTCTCGTTATGCGAGATATGCATGCAATAGTGGAATACAATTTTTACAGATACAGATTTTTGTATAAATTAAAATACTCTTCCATGTTATGTTGATGTCTATTTTGTTGAAAACTTAATTAAACTTTAAAGACTTTGTTTTCTAATTTCTTTTACTGTAGTTTATTTTATCTGCAATACTTATTTTATCTGCAATACCATCGAATGTTATAAATACAATTAACTAGTCGACAGCAAGCTACGGGGTTGTTCTCTACGCTTGCTTAATCTTCCCTCGTGGTTCTCTCTAGTCTAAGCCATCACATCAATATAAAAACTCCAAGGATAAAAATACTAATTTTTATGATAATATGTATTTTTATATGTTGATTGAAAATAAATATAAAACATAAAGCTGTTATGTTAATAAAGCTCCAAATGATGTACATCAGTATATATGTTTTTGGGTGACAGGATACATAAGTGCTTTGTCGTGTTTGGGTGGGTTGGAAAAACAAATTGCTTTTTAAAATATAGTCTGAAAAATAACGTTTTATTTAAATTTGCGTAGGTTGAAAGCTGAAATTTGTTGGGGAGTTGGTAACCTGGGATGTAGGGGGTAGTTGACAAACGGGGAGGGGGTTTCAATATTGGCAAACTTTCAGATTGTTCATATGTCAACATATTTCAGTACCGAAGTACTCTATCGGTTGAAACTGTGTTCTAAAGCAGATAGGTCAAACCTGATAGACAGTAATTACGTGTGTCAGTCACTCAAACATTCAAAGCTTATAATGGACTTGACACGAAAGAACCCTGTTCTACAAACTAAACAAGCTTAATCAACTAATTTAAGGTTTAAATTGTCTGCATAAAACAAGTATATGTGGCATTAATCAACTGTTCATTAAACGTTTTTTAATTGTTGATTAATATAAAATTAATTTTACTTATAAAACTTAAAATTAAAGACGAAATTATAAAATTATTAATAATGGCAATTCTGTCATTCTCAAACTTAAACTTACTTCAAACAAAGAGGAAATTTACATACTTTTCAAAAACATAATGTTAGTTTAACAATTTTATGTAATATTTGTAGCAGTCGTAGTATATTTCTTTAAATAGTTGATAAAAGAATACATTGTAAGACCAAATTTCTAAACGATAGTTGTAATTTTAGCACTTACATGTTGAGAAATTTAGCAAAAACTGTAAATAGTGATGTTCTTCTCTCAGCGTATTATGTCCTAGTCTACCCATACGCAGTACCTATTTGGGGAAATGAAGGACCCGTTTTCTATTTCGTCTTCAAAAAAAGCCATAAGATTTATATTTTCCTTAAATAAACGTCAATCCTGTAAAGAATTCTTTCAAATTATAAGGTTCTGACCTTTCCTTCTCTTTTTATTCTTGAAACCCTCACTTTTGTAAAATTAAATTTCCCTGTCTTTTCTACTTTCTCTAACCACTCTTACACTCTTCGTGTCAATCACAGTTTAAGAGTACCAAAGCATTCTACTGCCTTCTTTGAGAAACATACCCTTTATAATGGTGTAGCTCTTTATAACTGCCTTCCACTCTCACTTGAACTAGAGACTAACCATATAAAATTTAAGAAACAACTGAAAAGCATTCTGCTCAACCTTTGTTGTTACAGCGTCCATGAGTTTCTAGCTGGCCATAAATAATTCTGATTTACTGTGATTGTTGCAAACTTTGAAATACAGATAAATTGTTTTTGCTCTATCTTTTCAGATTATAATGAAAATAAATGAAATGAAAATGAAAAAAATGTTTTAGTCTTAGTTGATTATTGTTTTATTGCATCTACTATGACTTGGTTAATGCGTGTATATATTTTTACTGGCTTAATAAACGATTTGATTTGATTTGAACTATAAATTTTGGTTAAACGACGATGAAAATTGCTGGCCCACTGAACAAGATGTACCTTACAATGATGTCGATTATTACTAAAAATCGCTGTAGAAATTAAACTGACGGTTTATTGTACAGCAATCTAGAACAGGCACTTAAATGTTAAACAACCTTACAGTGTTTGGCCGTTTAAAAATAACACTCAAAAGACGACAGGAGTTTTTTATACATGTCGAAACGTTGTGTTCACTCCTTAAAACAATTGAAGCTTTGGAAATCTCCAAATATTTTCTACTAGCAATGTAATAATGTAATGTACGTCCCACGTTATCTCTCTCAGTCAATTACATGACATATCTAGTAATGTGATCCAGCAATCGGGCTGACATTGCCCAACCAACCGTTGTCGCCTGAAGACAGTCAGACAGCTTCGTTAGTAGATTGGACCATGTATGAGCCTCATTCAAACTGTAATAATGTGATGTATGGCCCACGTTACCTCTCTCAGTTAATTACATGACAAACCTAGTAATGTGATTATCATTCGGACTGACATTGTCCAACCAATCGATGTCGCATGGACGGACAGACAGCTTCATTAGTAGACCGGACCATGTATGTGCCTCGTTGAAACTGTAATAATGTGAGGTACATCCCACGTTACCTCTCTCAGTTATACATGACAAACCTAGTAATGTGATCCATCACGTGGACTGACATTGTCCAACCAATCGATTTCACCTGGACAGACAGACAGCTTCGTTAGTAGACCGGACCATGTATGTGCCTCGTTGAAACTGTAATAATGTGAGGTACATCCCACGTTACCTCTCTCAGTTATACATGACAAACCTAGTAATGTGATCCATCACGTGGACTGACATTGTCCAACCAATCGATTTCACCTGGACAGACAGACAGCTTCGTAACTAGACCGGAGCATGTATGTGCCTCGTTGAAACTGTAATAATGTGAGGTACATCCCACGTTACCTCTCTCAGTTATACATGACAAACCTAGTAATGTGATCCATCACGTGGACTGACATTGTCCAACCAATCGATGTCGCATGGACGGACAGACAGCTTCGTTAGTAGACCGGAGCATGTATGTGCCTCGTTGAAACTGTAATAATGTGAGGTACATCCCACGTTACCTCTCTCAGTTATACATGACAAACCTAGTAATGTGATCCATCACGTGGACTGACATTGTCCAACCAATCGATTTCACCTGGACAGACAGACAGCTTCGTTAGTAGACCGGAGCATGTATGTGCCTCGTTGAAACTGTAATAATGTGAGGTACATCCCACGTTACCTCTCTCAGTTATACATGACAAACCTAGTAATGTGATCCGTCACTCGGACTGACATTGTCCAACCAATCGATGTCGCATGGACAGACAGACAGCTTCGTTAGTAGATTGGACTACGTATGTGCCTCGTTGAAACTGTAATAATGTGAGGTACATCCCACGTTACCCCTCTCAGTTAAATTACATGGCACATCTAGTAATGTGATCCATCACTCGGACTGACATTGTCCAACCAATCGATGTCGCCTGAACAGACAGACAGCTTCGTTAGTAGATTGGACTATGTATGTGCCTCGTTGAAACTGTAATAATGTGAGGTACATCCCACGTTACCCCTCTCAGTTAAATTACATGGCACATCTAGTAATGTGATCCATCACTCGGACTGACATTGTCCAACCAATCGATGTCGCATGGACAGACAGACAGCTTCGTAACTAGACCGGAGCATGTACGTGCCTCGTTGAAATTGAAATAATGTGATGGTACGTTCCACGTTACCTCTCAGTTAAATTACATGATATATATAGTAATGTGATCCAGCACTCGGACTGACATTGTCCAACCAATCGATGTCACCTGGACAGACAGACAGCTTCGTTAGTGAACTGGAGCATGTATGTGCCTCATTGAAATTGTAATAATGTGATATTCGACCCACATTACTTTTCTCAGTTAAATTACAGGATATTATTCCACCAACACTACAATGTTTCATTTCCGTGGAGCTGCGTTTCGTGTATTTTGGATTGCTCAGTATCTGAATGTCATTGTTTAATTTAAAGCAGTATTTTGTGATTCATTGTTACAAATACTACATCTTTTAATTTTGTTGTGACTGAAGATATAAAAGAACTGGTAATTTAAAATGACGCCAACTCATACTAGTCAGATGTTAAACTTATTTTTCATTATGTTTATTACATTTATTTTATAGAATACAGTATACTGGCGTAAACATTGCTGTAAAATTTCATTACTTGTAAATTTAAAGGAAGAACGATTATTGATTATTATAAAATAGAAATGCACTTCTTTGTTTATCATTCTTTTACAAACGCCACAAAAAGAAAAATCATTTATAACTAAAAGAAGTGTTAGTTGTAAATGTAACATCAGTAATGTATTTTAAAAATTCCAATTTATTTTGATTCAAATTATTAATTGCAAACTTATGAAATATTCTTGCTGTAAATTCAGTGAGTTGGTAAATATTTAAGGCATATTTTCTAAAAATATCAAGCTAAAAAGGGTATAGTAACAACCCAGTTGATTCTTTGGAATACTGCGGGTGATATTTCTCAACTCAAGTTAGCGCGACGCTGTTAAAACTTTGTCAAAGAGCGTTCTTCGTCAAAGTGTATATAAAGCGTCTTGTAGCTCTTTGGCTTGTTAACGATTTAAAATTAAAGGTTATCTTTGTAACGGTTCTTCTTGTTGTGGTTGCTTCTTCTCATATCCTAGTAACTTTGTTACGATTCTTCTTGTTGTGGTTGCTTCTTCTCTTATCATAGTAACTTTGTTACGGTTCTTCTTGTTGTGGTTGCTTCTTCTCATATCCTAGTAACTTTGTTACGGTTCTTCTTGTGGTGGTTGCTTCTTCTCTTATCATAGTAACTTTGTTACGGTTCTTCTTGTTGTGGTTGCTTCTTCTCATATCCTAGTAACTTTGTTACGGTTCTTCTTGTTGTGGTTGCTTCTTCTCATATCCTAGTAACTTTGTTACGGTTCTTCTTGTGGTGGTTGCTTCTTCTCTTATCATAGTAACTTTGTTACGGTTCTTCTTGTTGTGGTTGCTTCTTCTCATATCCTAGTAACTTTGTTACAATTATTCTTGTTGTGGTTGCTTCTTCTCATATCCTAGTAACTTTGTTTCGGTTCTTCTTGTTGTGGTTGCTTCTTCTCATATCCTAGTAACTTTGTTACGGTTCTTCTTATTGTGGTTGCTTCTTCTCATATCCTAGTAACTTTGTTACGGTTCTTCTTGTGGTGGTTGCTTCTTCTCTTATCATAGTAACTTTGTTACGGTTCTTCTTGTTGTGGTTGCTTCTTCTCATATCCTAGTAACTTTGTTACAATTATTCTTGTTGTGGTTGCTTCTTCTCATATCCTAGTAACTTTGTTTCGGTTCTTCTTGTTGTGGTTGCTTCTTCTCATATCCTAGTAACTTTGTTACGGTTCTTCTTGTGGTGGTTGCTTCTTCTCATATCCTAGTAACTTTGTTTCGGTTCTTCTTGTTGTGGTTGCTTCTTCTCATGTCCTAGTAACTTTGTTTCAGTTCTTCTTGTTGTGGTTGCTTCTTCTCATATCCTAGTAACTTTGTTACGGTTCTTCTTGTGGTGGTAGCTTCTTCTCATATCCTAGTAACTTTGTTACGAAAAGAAACCCCCCAACTACAACATCTGGTACGCTTAGTTACAATTAAATATAAATAATCGTTATGAATTTATTCAAAAATCCAAATAAGCTTAAATGAAGTCTCTCCTAAATGGAAATCTAAGTAAAGTTTTAATTTATCAGTTTTAATAAAGAAATAAACAATTACATGACAAAAATGTGACCTTATAACTTAAAAAAAAATAACAACAATAAATACAAATAGTCATGTTTCCCATTAAATACTAACGATTTTTTATTATATCAAGTGTAATTCGCCCATTTTTAAAAATTCTTTTGTAATTTTAGGGTAATTTTTTGGCCTCTCAAAACACCTTTAGCGAAATAAAGTTAATTATGTGAGGTTTTAAGATCAAGGTGAATGTTGATTTGGACGACGTAAATATTTGAAATTTTTAAACTGAACAAATTAAAATAGTTACCAGCTATCTTTATGAACATCTATATACACCATATTAGGGAACAAAGTCACAGACTGTGAAGAATCACAGAGGAAAAAGAAACAGAGGTCACTTACTTACTGCCCCAACGAACGATTAGAGTTCAACTAATATACATCTTTGACATCCGTAGTAATAATTATTTGTTTATCCTCGAGGATGGGGGGACTGACAAGGTGCTGGCCCTACCATCCGCATGGCGAACAGGATTAATAACTACTCAACACACGTTTAGCACACTATTAGAGAGGCAACTTATGTTTATTTCTTCTCTGTGGATCGTACAGATTTGACAGGCTTAATGTCAAATAATATGTGATCGTAGTTGTTCAAAATCCCTACTTATAATTTCAAACTTAGTTGTGAGGGTTTCTTTATAAAATAGTGACACATTAAAACAGTTGTAGCTTTAATGATAAAAATTCTTAACATATAAACAAGCATATTTATGTAGTGAAGTTGAGATAGGGTTGATATTGGTTATTTTATATATTGAAGTTGTTAAATTTTCAATAAAAACTAATACTTTCAACTAAGCCTTTCGACAGCAAAGCTGGTATCATCAAGCAACACAATAAATAAGCTTTACTGGCGAAAGGCCTAGTTGAAAGTAAAAAATGTATTGGTTTTTATTGAAAATGTAATAACTTGAATATATAAGCTTATTTATCTTTAGTTAGTTACAAATAAATTGAGAGTTCAATAAATTTAAAAAAATCACTGAAGTGGTTTCCTTTAGAGAGAACGTTTTCTCGGTTGGTGAGTTAATTTATTAATGGCCTAGAGAGTTTTTCTATAGTTTTGTTTATTTATATGATTGACTTACAGTTTTAGCAAGAATATCGCAAGTTTAATGTATGTTCAGTAGTGTTATATACTAATATCAGTTGACATGTGTAATACAATTTGTAAAATTTTCTCCTACATTAAAAGATTTTGGTTTGGAATAAATTTCAATTTTATCCACGATTTTAATTAGAAACAGGTAACCCAATTAAGACAACTCAACTACCTGTATCTGCTTTTGATCACATGAGTGCTTCAATCGTCGAGGTTCAATGAATAGTGAAATTAATTTTGTAATATGTTAATTAACACATTCGAGTGGTTTTATGATGCGTTTGAACGTGAATTATTTAAAGTAACTCGTACTAACAACTTTTTGACTCTCCTGTTAATGAGTTTGATTTTTACTTATCTTAATACAAAAAGTCATTCAACAATATCTTTACTGTAGGTTCAGTTATACATGACGTGATACAACACTTCATACATTATTTAACCTGCTCCCCTCCACAGTATACAATAGAAAATTCAAAGTAAAAAAAACACACAATATCAAAGTAAGAAAAAAATATTCATTAAGTAAAGTTCAGGATGTTTCAAAAAGAATTACCCGATTTTAAATAACTATAAGCTACTTATTAGGAACAAGGGTTTAACCCAAGCATATTGGACATTAAAATACTCACAAAAGAGTTAAGGTTAAGAAAATGTATCATAAATGTTGAATATGTTCTCCATTTACAGCACGGATGACATCTAGTCGATAGCTGAATTCGTCCCAAACTATGCTTAAGGTGTCTATCAGTACTTAAGTTGTCGACTAAATGTCATCCGTACTGTAAATGAAGGACAAATTGAACTTTTAAAAATAAATAAACAGAACTAAGGGCAAAACTAAAACAAACATATATGAAGGTCCTTGTCAGTGACACCTCAATTATGAACCTTCAACTGTGCCACCAACTGGCCTTTAGCATATGTACTATATATGTACCGAGCGTCCCTTACAATTTTAAATACATTGAAACGTGATATTTACTAGGAATTAAAACTCAGTTGAAAAAAATTCTTAAAAATAACTGTGGTTATTGGGTTCGTCTGGGAGCACCAGACCCTATCTTACGATATTAACCTACGTTTGAAGTTTTACGTAATTATTTATTACGTTAAAAAAAAAAAATCAGTAGTTAGTAAATATTGTAGTTCAGTTTATTTGTATTGTAATCCCTTAAAAACCCGTCCAACACTGCATTTTTCATCATAACGATAACCTTGAAACGATTCATGTGAAGCTCACATAAATGCATTACCCATTTCAGTCTACGATGACATACGACACTGACAACGTCGTGACAATTTATTACATGGCGGGATTATGCGATGACAAATGAGATAGTCTTTAGTAATGAACAGTACACAATTTTGTAAATATAGCAGCATCGTGACACTACATTTTATTTTTTTTAGTTTTATTGAACAACATTTTGCCAAATTCAGCTGCAAAATGCATTAATATGTAATAAAAAAACTATCGAAGACCAATTATATGTATATCCCATATCGATTCGTATCCCTTTCTTTAATATAATTATGCAAACTTTCATAATGACGATATATATTTGTAAAGACATTCATGTGTACAACAGGCATTTGATATCCATTGGAAATGCTCATTGTATAGCAATTATAGATTAGCCCTCAGTACTCCTCAGTCCAGTATTACTGGCCACAGCCATTTTCCTGTTTAGATCCTGGCCCAGGTGGTCATGACTGCCACCATTAATCTGATTTGTTTACACAAGTAATCACTTGAGCTGATTTAAAGATCATTTTAAAGGGTCGAGTTTTTAAACGCTGATTGTGTGCTAAAAATTGCTATTTATTTAAATATATCATAATAATAGTCTAGTCTTTATATTTATGTACAGATAAATCAGTACAAATAAACGTCACACAACACAAATTTATTACAATACAAGCACAAAATGCACAAATATATTACAATACAAATACAAAATGTACAAATATTATGGTGATCGATTTCGGTGAACCACGCTCACCATCCTCAGACCAGAGGGATAAACCTTGCATTGCTTAAAAATTATTAGGCTTTATCATAACTTATTTATCCCCAGTATACAACTTAATTATTGCGAAATACTTTTTTAAAAGCGTTCTTGTTTTTATTCAATGGAAAGGCATTTGAAAAAATATCACTTACTGAAAAAGTCACACTAAAACATACATTGTGATACAAAAAACTTAATCATTGAGGAAAAATAATTATTATATTTGTTCATAATTTCTGATCATTAATCGTTTTAAATTCAAGAGCCAACTTTAAGTTATTTTCTACTCCACTGAGGTATTATAAACTCTTGAAATATGCCTGTACAGAAGGGGAGACTCCTTAATTAAGAGAGAGAGAGAGCCATTGTTAAATGACTCCCCGTTGGCTTTAATTTATCAGTTGCATTTCTGGCATGCACTCCTCAAACGGAATATTTGATAGAAAATTTCAGTAATTAAATAATTTTATAAAATAAGATTTTTGTAATCGTGTTTTTAAAATGATTCATTCAAACGTTATAGTGAGTTATTTAAAACTTAACTATACGTGTACTGTAAATAACTATACGTATACTTTCTGTAACTATACGTATACCGTCTATAACTATACGTATACCGTCTATAACTATACGTATACCGTCTATAACTACACTTATACTGTCTATAACTACACTTATACTGTCTATAACTACACGTATGCTGTCTATAAGTACACTTATACTGTCTATAACTATACGTATACCGTCTATAACTATACGTATACCGTCTATAACTATACGTATACCGTCTATAACTACACGTATACTGTCTATAACTACACGTATACTGTCTATAACTACACATATACTGTCTATAACTATACTTATACTGTCTATAACTATACGTATACCGTCTATAACTATACGTATACTGTCTATAACTAAACGTATGCTGTCTATAAGTAAACGTATAATGTCTATAACTATACTTATACCGTCTATAACTACACGTATATTGTCTATAACTATACGTTTACCATCTATAAATATACGTATACCGTCTATAACTACACGTATACTGTCTATAACTATACGTATACTGTCTATAGCTATACGGATACTGTCTATAACTGTCCGTCGTCCAAAATGCATTGTCCCTTAGACACTAATTTGTCATCATGCGATTTGACTTTAAATAAATCTTTATTAATTGGCCAGTATTATTAAATTACAGTATGATAAACACAAATTCACCAAACGTACTTTCCATTACAAAAATATAATGTAATTTATAAATACAAAAGCCAAATACCATTAACTAACTGATCACATGTTTTCAAATACTATAAGACTATAAACCAAGAAATTTGCCACAAATATTCTTTATAGACCCAAAATGCGTACTTTGAAAGGATTTTCTCTCAAAGAGCTAAAATAAGGTAGATAATAAACCCCGATACCGTGAACAATCGTTTCTATTAACCATACGAGTGAGAGAGTTTGGGATGGTTCAACTAGTAATAATGGGGGTTTTTAATGTAAGCGTGCAATATTACTTGTAAAAATAATAAAATTACACAAGTGATGGAGTTGGCATGCAAGGTGTGCTGAGGTGTCGTCTAAATATAATTCTTTGTGATTCAAGTGACCGTCATCATGCTCATTGGAAATCGCCCTTAGGTATAATACGTACAGTATATCGTTACGTAATAGGTTGCATTTCTGTTATAATTTTAATCCTAAAAATAATATGTTATTATACTTAATTATTGAAATGTTGTTACGAATCTAAGTGTTATCTCCACAAATCCAAAATCTAAACTTCTGTACAACCAATTATTCCTTATTTATTATAATCTTTTTCATAGAAATTTGGTTTGATTAACTTACGGAAGGTTTCATTTTGTACGCTGCTCCAATTCTCAGAAAAATAAGTCGTGCCATATCAAATCTTCCTACATCCAAAATCAATTAAATATTCAATTCTATAAAGGTTTAAAATGAATTAATTATTAACAAATCTATACCTATAAAAGGCAACGTCCTGGCTGACTCACTCACTCATCACTAATTCTACAACTTCTCATGTAGGTAGAGAGCTGACATTTTGTACACTGTTTCTTTATGTCTTAAATAGGAAAAAGTAAAGTATTTTCATCTTGATAAAATAATCCTAAAGGGTAGAAACCACCCCTAAAAAATTGTTCCATAAGAACTACATTGAGTTGATTTGAGTAAATTAATAACAACTGTTGATTATTTTCAATGTTTGACAGTATCCTATTGATGCATTAAAAATCTTTATCTGTTAAACAAAAACAAATGAAATAAACACGTTTGAAATAGGCTAAGTAATACCCTAAACTAATATATAGGTAGCAACACAAGTAGCGTGAGTGAGACACTGTAAATAAATTGAATATTATGATTTTTCGTTTTACGGTTAATCTACTAAAACAATTGTAGTCAAATGTCGAGGCCGAAGGCCGAGGTGTATCGAGTGCGGCGAGCGTCGGGGTTGGCACGCAAAGCGTGCAGGGGCGTTCCCTAGTTATTAAATACTAGCACAGTACCCATCCTCCGTAAGGGGTTTATTTTTATTTATATTGTGCTTATTGCATTCAGTAATACAAAATATGTAACTACTGGCATCTGTATAATGCAAAAGTGCGTTGTGATCACGGTACCTCTAGGAAAGAAGACGGTAGGTATCACGCGCCTCTCCTATGACGTCACGTAGGTGAAATGGCAACAACAAACACAAAAATACTGTTTTAACTCCCGTAGTTTACAATTCTAGGTGATTAGTTATAAATAGTTTACCAACTATTTAGCTGAATGTTTCCATGCGATTGGTAGATTTAGTTACCAGTATTTTATCAAATAATCAAACCAAATGATTTCACCCATGTGACGTCACAGTCTACTGCGCAGCCTCGTCGTAATACCCACCGTCTTTTCTAGTTACGTAGTTGTGGTTAGGTTTGGTTCGGCATTTACTTCGGAACTATGTAAGTTGTTTATTTATTCCAACAGCTGATTAATGAATAAATAATTAATTGTCCAATTGGTACTGCCATATGGGTTGCATTGATACATATTAGTACCCCTGGGGTTGTTTCCTGATGGAATTTCAAGATAAAGATAGGCCTATGTGTTAACCAGAGACCTTGAGAATGTCCTTGCAAAATTTAAGATGAATGGGTTCAGTAGTTTTTGCTTGATTGAGTAACACACACACACACATAATAGCAAGATAACACAGTCTACATAATACATTTACATTTGAGTTATATTATCCATAATTGGTGATAACCGAAGAAATGAAACGCCACTATCAAGTACAGTAACAGTACGCAGTATCCGCAGGGCTGGTTTTTGCTGCATTATTTAATGAGTCCAACAAAGCGGCCTTAGAGACTGTGCAGTTCGCTCAAGGGGGTTGTGTGCAATTAATTAGTACCGCAACCCTCGCAAGAGCTTTCTTTGCACGTTTCTACTCATAAGATATTGAGCAAAAATGAAATGTTATTTTACAAAAGTCAATAATGTTTTACACAGTTATTAGAACGCTTAATTTTAGTGTACGTAATAAAGTAAAAACGTTTGATTAAGTTATTGAAATATTTCTTTAAAGGGCCAGTTATATATTTCGTTGTATCTTGTGATTTGATCATTTTCCCGATTTACCATGTATTATATATTCAGAATATCCACGTAGCACAAGCAGGTTAATCGCACGTAGGGTGGGAGGACAGGTCATCCCCCCCGCTCTTTCTGACGATCGTTTTGTGGCAAGCAAGTGGAATGGTAAATTTATCGATGCGCACACTTATAATTGATAAACAGTGTCTCTACAAAATTGGATAAATACGTGAGATGTAAGAAATACAAGAACGTCAATTATTTTAAAAATAACAGTCGTCTTACGATTTATTGAACCATATTTGACAAATAAAATGGCGAAAGCGATGTAATTGAAAAGTTTTGAACAATAATGTTTTAGAAACTCAACGTGTACTGTGCCAACTTGTTAAAACAACTCAATGTAGTGACAGTTTATACGTTCCAATAATGCAATTCTATGTTCATAATATGTTGACTGAATAGAAGCTGCAGCAAGAATCCAGGAGAATTTAAATATTTTTGAACGAGTTCATCGATCTGTACTACAATATTGGAGACTGTGGAATCTTGCTGTAGGCCGTCATTTTGAGCAACTTTTATAAATTTGTTTTGTGGAAATATTTGCCATTCTATTTTATAAATAATTCATTAATAATAAACAGCTGACGCATTGTTAACATAAGTGGATATAAAACAGCTGATTAATGATACGCAGCGCCTCATATTTGTAGTTAAACTATGTTTTAGGTATGCATTGTTGTATTATGGAAATTACATTGATTTACAAAAATTGTCACACCTGGGTTATTTATTATCCGATTTCAGTAAATAAGGTGTTGTTTGATTTGTCTCTTAATTGTGCAATTTCACTTAACTTTTAAATTGTTTATAGCTATAACGGTTTTCGTGAAATTTACACTAAAGAATTTCAAAGGCCGCCATTTTAAAATGAATTTATTTACAGCAATGATATTTTACTCCCTTATTTTAACTGTTAAGCTACACACATACTAAATTTGAAGTTTCTATCTTAAATAGTTCTTGAGTTATAAAATAATTTGTAAAAACACATACAGACAGACAGTAACTAGTCACTGTAGACCCATATTTATACTCTGAAATATTGTCTTGACCGAAGGAACAATTTTTGCTGAAAAGTTCCAGAGAGTTCTGGGACACTCTGTATATATAGCCTATAACTCCCTCGACAAAAAGACTAGTTTCTTTTAGTTATTTTTATTTCCGACCTATAACACACTCCCTGAAGTATGTAAAAAAACTAATATATATGCACCACTCCCCACCTCAGAAACTTTCTTGTTGTCCATATATTCAACTGTTGTTACATATATTTGTGCCTTCCTAACAAGGAAAGACGGCCGTTTGTATTTATTCGCGAGTTAACTATATTCACAAAATTAAATATACAAAAGCCACCATTTTAATATTTTCTTCTAAAATTTTTATCAATATAAGTAAACTAGTACACTTTTGAATAAAACATAGTACAAAATCTCAACGTATCCAAGCCACTAGCTTGTTGAAATATTTTTCCTTAACTGTTTTTTTCCTAAATGACTGACCTAAGCTTTTTAATTTACCTCAAATTAAATATATTATGTGCATATAACAAATTTTAATATCTAGTTCCTAATCTTATTTGTTATATTAAGTTAAATTTAAGACTTTTTATGGGGAGAAATACACATTTTTGACACACTACCCCTCGCCAAGTGAACTGTGTACTACATTTAATTTTGTTAATTTAATATTTTAAATTGAATGCCACGTCCATGCCTATGTATGTCCTCGTTCGCTCCCAAAAACCCTACATCACTCCCCACTGCTCTCACTTGCTTCCGACTGTTTCCTACCATTTCTGATATTGAGATCCTAGACGTGTCGTAGTATCGGGGTTCCGGATAAATAAGTACCGGATTAGTGAAGTCTTACCGTATTATTTATTTACGAATAAATCCACACTCATCAAACTTATTTTTGTGTTGTAGTTTCTAGGACCAACGGCTTAACGTGATTTCCGAACCATGATAACGGCACTGGGTAACATAAAAACTTCATGGTTACATTAGGAATCGAATCCGGATAATTGGCGTGGCATACCATCGCCTTATTTGTATGAAGGAATCTATTATATTTACTACACAATGCGTTATTGAAAATATTTATAAGCCAAATTTTAAATCGATTGAGAAATACTTCAAGATCCTCAGGAGGTAATGACTTAACCAGAAGTTGTTGGAGTAGTTCGTCCTTAACCGCTCCCTCGTGGTTCCACTCGGCAAGGAAACTTTGCTACTTCTACTAATAATCAAGATAACGGAGCCCTTCATCAAGACATCGTTGCTATTAGGGTAGTTGAATTAAGGCAGTTGTTGTCGATTCCTCCGAGTTGATTCTTCCTTCCCAGGAATGAATCTTTATTGGCTTAAGATGCCAGGTAGTTAGTAAAATAAGCGTATAAAATCTTATCTCAACGTTGAATTTACATTCGATTTAATTTTCGTGTTTAGTGAAGAAATTTAAAATATCCTGAATTGGTAGATTGAATAAATAAATAAATGATTGAAATAATGTTTAGCTACGATCTTTTGAGTCATGTTCCAGTGCCCTTACTAATATAAATCTCGTGGAAAAGTTAAATAAAATAAACAAGAGGAATATTTTAACCGAATATTCACTAGTCTAGTGTCAATCACATTTCAGATATATTATAAACATGAATCAGCTGTTTATGACAGTTACGTTTTATCATTCATACTTGAATAGTTAGCTTTCACTCATCTTGTAAAAAACTTTTACCTATACTAGCCGACCCGTGCGAAGCATTCGCATTGTATTCTCTTTAAATCCCTCTTAATTAAAGTGTACACAGTATAGTTAGTAAAGCATAGTTAGAGTGCAATTTAACCTAATGTAAATATGGATTAAAGAAGAAATAAAATATGTGAGTTTAAATTTAATATAATTTATTTTATAAATGTTAGGTTAAGTTATTTACCAATTCAAAGTACCTCTTTAAACACTATGTTTGATGTGATTATGTTTGTTTTGATTTATTTAATTCACATGTTACAGCTGATCGAATAATGTAAATAAACATTTCAAGTTTAAATTACTTGCAGAATGATATAATAGGTCGTTTTTCAAAAAAGCTATTGGAAAATGAGAGATTTGTATAATTTCATCAAGTAGTGGGTAAAAAAAGCTTTAAAATGACACCTCATTTATGAAAATTGGTGAAGAATTTAGGAAGTTATGGCGTACCGACAAAAAAAAGTACTTTAGAAATTATAATATATATATAGATGTTTACTATTTCCAGACAGTTGTGTGACGTACAAGCAAACAGATAAGCTATAAATCTAATATTTAGAATCTTCTTCTCGGATTTTGTAAACTTACAAAATATATCTCATGAAATGTACAGGAAGGCCTTGATAATCCGGTATGCTTGGGAATTTGTCTATGTCATATTATCAAAATTGTTAAGTTATTAAGGTTTTCTTGAAAAACGCGAAAAAAGAGAAAAAATAACTAACTAATGGAATATTTTTTAAATGTATGCATCTTTATTCCACAATTTAGAACAGTATAGTACACATACCTATGTATGAAAATATACTTTTCCTTATAGTATAAAAATAAAATTTTGTACTAAAATTAATTTGTTAATTTACTATATTTAAATAAGAGTCCAAGTCCATGAATATCCTAACACATAACTCACTTTCATTAATTCTTGTTCGCTCGCATCAACCCTTACTCACTCTCCACTACTGATCCTAGACTTGCCGGACTATCGGGTTTTCCGGACTATTAAGAGCCGGATTATCAAAGTCTTGCTGTATTATTTAGTTACAAATAAACACACGCCCATAAAAATATCTCGATGAGATTAAATATATTGTCTAACTATAAGCAATTGAGTTCCTAGTTTACTCAACTGCTCACTCCTGATTCGTCGGGTCACTCGCGAGTGAAGTGAGCCTAATGTACAACCTATATAAACTCACGTGTGTATCTCACTCACATATACAAATTCCAACCCACATCCAGATGAGCTAGGAACTCATATGGGCATAAAGCATATGAGTTTCTAGACTCATTCGGCTAAACTTTCCGATTTTCTAGTTTTTAGACCGTTCTTTAAACTCAGAAAGTGCTTTAGAATAGTGTTTTTGAATGAATTACAGATTTAGGACATCTAGTCAAATCTAGTAAATAATAATTGATGACATGTGGTTTTTTCGAATAAATTAAAATTTCTTCAATTAATATCACTTTGGTTTTTGTTAGTTCCGAAAAAAATCCTATAAATAATGATTGGTTTTTCAAGTTACTTATGTTGGCAGCACTGGTTACACACTCCCGCTTCCAAAGGCAATGTATCGCACGTTCTCCAGTTGCATCAAACTTAGCCTTCACCTTTCTACAAGGCCTCTTCTTTCTCTGGAACTGTGTGATTCAGTTCAGAATGGGTTCTGTAAATAGTAAAGTCTAATACAAGGATATGTCTTCACTGTTTAAATAATATTTACTGTAAACATTTACTCTTAGCACATTATATTCATTACTATCATTGCTACAGATAATTCTAATGAACCCATAAATTCTCCTTGATCAAGCTTTGAATTATTTGTCCGAACCCTGGACATTTTATGAATATCTTCTTCCATAAGCTCCCGGAAGAGAAGTTACTTAAACTTTTCAAACTTGCCAATATTCTCGCTTCAGAGGAATTACAGCAATGACAGGTCCTAACAAAAAAGTTATTTTTGTGTTTGTTTGACGGAAGCTATCAACCGTATTTAGATTTCATTAAATACCACTCTAAGTAAATAAAACTATTAATAATATTATTTAAATACTATGGGACACCCCTGCACGCTACGCGTGCCAACTCCATCACTAGCTGCGTTACAAATGTTAGTAGGTTAACTGTATAAAGTAAAATCACAATATTAAATTCATTTACAGTATCTCACTCACACTACTTGAGTTGCTACGTATGTATTATTATAAAGAACCTATGATATTACTTTGCCTATTTCTAACGTGTTTATTTCATTTGTTTTTGTTTAACATGTAAAGATTAATTAGATAAATAAAATAACTGCATTAGATTACCATTGAAACCATGCCTACACCATTTCCTGGTTTAACATTATGAAAGATCTAAACACATCAATATTACAAACACCATTGTTTACTTTTCATCAGGTGTTAAAACTTTTTGTAAATCATTATTTACGCTTGAACAGCTGTTACTTTTCGATTCATATAAATCTCTCTCTGAACATTACCTTGTGACTACGTAAAGGTGTAACGTTAAATTATTCAGCAGTACAGTAAATTCATTTGCATTTTTGCTGTCATTAACGAAAATTATTCCGTTTCATACTTTGATTTTAGCATTTTATAAAAGAACGTCATGCGCAGGCAACTGTTTAAAAAGCAGAATTAATTAAGAAAGCAGCGGTGCTGGAGGGAAGATTTGTAAATCAAAAGATAAAATGATTGCACTGAAATTTGATCCAGCCAAAGACGAAAGAGTAAAATGAACAAATCAGACTACTTTACATCTTTGATCTCATTTAGTACGCCATTTATTGTCCTTCCACTCGTATTAAATGGACGACTCTCATCATCGAACAGGACTATTTAGAATCACCCCGCCCATTCATCTTTGATAACTGACAGAAGATGAATATGACTTCTTAGGGCATAGCAACCCACCTGTGAAGGCAATTCACAGAGGGGTTAACACGATCGTCGGTGTTTTAGAAGAGTAAAGAGGTTGTGGCTTAGACAGGAAGAGAAATGATATTACTAAAGGTAGTGGAAACCTTCGGAGGGCCTTCATATTTCAGTAGAAACGCTCTGAGACATCTACTCATTGTGAGAAGAAACTGTTGGTCCAGTAACCAATCAAAGGATTGTGAGGATGTGTTACTTGAACCAGAAATTGGTTGTTTCCACCTTCCTTACGTAACCAGAGGACAGGCCCTTTTTACCTTGAGGATTTACCGTGAAGCGTGGAGAAGAGGAAATTTCAAGCACAGATGGTTTTTACAGATGGTTGACAAAAAATGTGCAGCATTAAAAGTACGTTTTCCACTAAAGCCGAGATTGCAAACTTGACTTCATACCTGTTTGAATAGTTCTATAAATAACTCGATTGACTGAAAGTGATAGAATAGTCACATTGAGGTTATGTAACATTATACGGCACGATGGCGACCTTGGTGACGGCGATATGGAGACTCCAATTGCAACTAGTTGTGTGAGAACGACTGGTCGTGGATGGATGGGTCGCAGGCACGCCGTCCGCGAGGTCCCCGTCCAGGGCCGGAAGGCCGAGTTCCGCTTCAGCCACCCACCAGGACAGGATAGAAAATGCATTGTCCATCATCCAATCGAGTATTTACTTTCTCTTATCAATCTCACGAGTAAAAGTGAGGACTATAAATTTCACTCAAGGGACAATAATGTATTATTGTTTGAGTATAATGTTTCAGACTTGAGACACAAAGTTAGTGTTTAGAGATGCTGTATATAAGAGAATATAAGGGGTAATCTAAGTGTAAGATGAATGAAGACAACACGTGTTCTCTGGTTTCAAATTGATGTCGAAGAGTACAAATTTTTCACGTGAAAAGGCCATTAACAATAGTCCAATGGCTAGGCTAATGAAAGACGTGTATACGTATCATCATATTGGACTGCCTACAAACAGTTTATCGGTGATATATGGCATGCGAACCATCAAATGTATGTTTGATTCTGTTGGCTGTGTCTCAGCTAGGCGGGAGACAATTATATTCCACCCTAATTTGGATCTATCCAGCTGTGCTCATGATACTTATGGTAACACCAGGGGCATTCATTGAATAAGACAGATGTTCACCTTTTTTTCAATCGCCGATTGATGACTCCGAGTAAGCTAACACCAGGGTCTCTTTCACTGACATTTGATTTAAGGGCATTGTTTGGACAATAATGCTTGAGCTACCTTAAAAACGTTTAAAAAAAAGACTTTTAAAAACACGTTTATATATAAGACATAAAATTCAATCAACTCATATTTAATGTCTTAAAATGTAATACACCGGGGCCTTCAAGTTTAATTTTTAATATTTAAAGCTTTCAAAGCACTTCTTAAATGGATTCAGCCTAACCTGAAACCTTATATACCTTCAAGCTGAAAAAATCAATTAAAATTCAACGTTCGAAAAACAGTTCCAGATTGGAACCACTAATAATTCATACTCTATGTGAAGTCTAACTAATGCCCGCCACTGTCACTTTTCAATTACATTTTTAAATATCACATATAATTCTAACAAATATTTCATAAAAACTACGTGATTGTGGCTTCTAGAAACGTGTAGAAGAAAGTCGGATCCAGATTATTTCTCAGTCCGTATTTGGTCATAAACAAGTTTCATAAAGAAATCGGCTTTTATGTCTAAAACCCGGCGTCACATTTATGGCGTTAAAAGTGAACTTCGTTATAATTAATTGCGAAAGTTATTACAGGAAATGGCTGCTTATTATTTGTGATATTTCTGTAGTTCGCAAATTCCAGGTATTCTATTTATCTGAAATAGCTCAAATAGTACAAAAAAAATCTTAAGAAGGAAAAGAATTATAACTTATTGGATAAGTTATATAAAATCTTAATTACGTAAAGTTGTGAAGAAGTCACAATCTAAACAACCAAATAACGGAATACAGTAATTATATCTCTTCCTATTTTAATTGTCAAACTTATAAAAACTGTCCACAAATACAAGGAAAGAGGATTTTCAATTAGGGACAGTTTCTTGGTAATTTGATTTGAGGAAGACAAGGTAAACGGAATGTCAGAGGTCAAACCAAGCAAAAGTACCAAGTTCCACTTCTCTTACAACTAACTACCCGTGTCTATCATTGTATTTGAGGAAGACAAGGTAAACGGAATGTCAGAGGTCAAACCAAGCACAAGTACCAAGTTCCACTTCTCTTACAACTAACTCCTCGTGTCTATCATTGTATTTCAGGAAGACAAGGTAAACGGAATGTCAGAGGTCAAACCAAGCACAAGTACCAAGTTCCACTTCTCTTACAACTAACTCCCCGTGTCTATCATTGTATTTGAGGAAGACAAGGTAAACGGAATGTCAGAGGTCAAACCAAGCAAAAGTACCAAGTTCCACTTCTCTTACAACTAACTACCCGTGTCTATCATTGTATTTGAGGAAGACAAGGTAAACGGAATGTCAGAGGTCAAACCAAGCACAAGTACCAAGTTCCACTTCTCTTACAACTAACTCCTCGTGTCTATCATTGTATTTCAGGAAGACAAGGTAAACGGAATGTCAGAGGTCAAACCAAGCACAAGTACCAAGTTCCACTTCTCTTACAACTAACTCCCCGTGTCTATCATTGTATTTGAGGAAGACAAGGTAAACGGAATGTCAGAGGTCAAACCAAGCACAAGTACCAAGTTCCACTTCTCTTACAACTAACTACCCGTGTCTATCATTGTATTTGAGGAAAACAAGGTAAACGGAATGTCAGAGGTCAAACCAAGCACAAGTACCAAGTTCCACTTCTCTTACAACTAACTACCCGTGTCTATCATTGTATTTGAGGAAAACAAGGTAAACGGAATGTCAGAGGTCAAACCAAGCACAAGTACCAAGTTCCACTTCTCTTACAACTAACTCCCCGTGTCTATCATTGTATTTGAGGAAAACAAGGTAAACGAAATGTCAGAGGTCAAACCAAGCACAAGTACCAAGTTCCACTTCTCTTACAACTAACTACCCGTGTCTATCATTGTATTTGAGGAAAACAAGGTAAACGGAATGTCAGAGGTCAAACCAAGCACAAGTACCAAGTTCCACTTCTCTTACAACTAACTACCCGTGTCTATCATTGTATTTGAGGAAGACAAGGTAAATGGAATGTCAGAGGTCAAACCAAGCACAAGTACCAAGTTCCACTTCTCTTACAACTAACTACCCGTGTCTATCATTGTATTTGAGGAAAACAAGGTAAACGGAATGTCAGAGGTCAAACCAAGCACAAGTACCAAGTTCCACTTCTCTTACAACTAACTCCTCGTGTCTATCATTGTATTTGAGGAAGACAAGGTAAACGGAATGTCAAGAGGTCAAACCAAGCACAAGTACCAAGTTCCACTTCTCTTACAACTAACTCCTCGTGTCTATCATTGTATTTGAGGAAGATAAGGTAAACGGAATGTCAGAGGTCAAACCAAGCACAAGTACCAAGTTCCACTTCTCTTACAACTAACTCCTCGTGTCTATCATTGTATTTGAGGAAGATAAGGTAAACGGAATGTCAGAGGTCAAACCAAGCACAAGTACCAAGTTCCACTTCTCTTACAACTAACTCCCCGTGTCTATCATTGTATTTGAGGAAGACAAGGTAAACGGAATGTCAGAGGTCAAACCAAGCAAAAGTACCAAGTTCCACTTCTCTTACAACTAACTACCCGTGTCTATCATTGTATTTGAGGAAGACAAGGTAAACGGAATGTCAGAGGTCAAACCAAGCACAAGTACCAAGTTCCACTTCTCTTACAACTAACTCCTCGTGTCTATCATTGTATTTCAGGAAGACAAGGTAAACGGAATGTCAGAGGTCAAACCAAGCACAAGTACCAAGTTCCACTTCTCTTACAACTAACTCCCCGTGTCTATCATTGTATTTGAGGAAGACAAGGTAAACGGAATGTCAGAGGTCAAACCAAGCAAAAGTACCAAGTTCCACTTCTCTTACAACTAACTACCCGTGTCTATCATTGTATTTGAGGAAGACAAGGTAAACGGAATGTCAGAGGTCAAACCAAGCACAAGTACCAAGTTCCACTTCTCTTACAACTAACTCCTCGTGTCTATCATTGTATTTCAGGAAGACAAGGTAAACGGAATGTCAGAGGTCAAACCAAGCACAAGTACCAAGTTCCACTTCTCTTACAACTAACTCCCCGTGTCTATCATTGTATTTGAGGAAGACAAGGTAAACGGAATGTCAGAGGTCAAACCAAGCACAAGTACCAAGTTCCACTTCTCTTACAACTAACTACCCGTGTCTATCATTGTATTTGAGGAAAACAAGGTAAACGGAATGTCAGAGGTCAAACCAAGCACAAGTACCAAGTTCCACTTCTCTTACAACTAACTACCCGTGTCTATCATTGTATTTGAGGAAAACAAGGTAAACGGAATGTCAGAGGTCAAACCAAGCACAAGTACCAAGTTCCACTTCTCTTACAACTAACTCCCCGTGTCTATCATTGTATTTGAGGAAAACAAGGTAAACGAAATGTCAGAGGTCAAACCAAGCACAAGTACCAAGTTCCACTTCTCTTACAACTAACTCCCCGTGTCTATCATTGTATTTGAGGAAGACAAGGTAAACGGAATGTCAGAGGTCAAACCAAGCACAAGTACCAAGTTCCACTTCTCTTACAACTAACTCCCCGTGTCTATAATTGTATTTGAGGAAGACAAGGTAAACGGAATGTCAGAGGTCAAACCAAGCACAAGTACCAAGTTCCACTTCTCTTACAACTAACTCCCCGTGTCTATAATTGTATTTGAGGAAGACAAGGTAAACGGAATGTCAGAGGTCAAACCAAGCACAAGTACCAAGTTCCACTTCTCTTACAACTAACTCCCCGTGTCTATAATTGTATTTGAGGAAGACAAGGTAAACGGAATGTCAGAGGTCAAACCAAGCACAAGTACCAAGTTCCACTTCTCTTACAACTAACTCCCCGTGTCTATCATTGTATTTGAGGAAGACAAGGTAAACGGAATGTCAGAGGTCAAACCAAGCACAAGTACCAAGTTCCACTTCTCTTACAACTAACTCCTCGTGTCTATCATTGTATTTGAGGAAGACAAGGTAAACGGAATGTCAGAGGTCAAACCAAGCACAAGTACCAAGTTCCACTTCTCTTACAACTAACTCCTCGTGTCTATCATTGTATTTGAGGAAGACAAGGTAAACGGAATGTCAGAGGTCAAACCAAGCACAAGTACCAAGTTCCACTTCTCTTACAACTAACTCCACGTGTCTATCATTGTATTTGAAACCTCTTTATTAATTCAGCCACAATAAAGAAGTGTCAGTATTTGAACTAGTGGCTTGTAGGGGTAAAAATCCTTAAATAAGTCAAATTAAAATGATGCTGTTAAATATTTAATGTACAATATTGAATTATTAATATTTTTGTAAAACTCATCAACAGAATAATAAAGTATAATAGAATTGTTAAAACAACTCTATTTATTGTGTTCTTACACTATATTTTTTGTGAAAGAACTGTCTGTTTCGTTGTTTTGGTCGACTGTATTTTATTTTCAACTAGCTGTACCCGCCCGCTTCGCTGGTCATAATATTGAGTTTTGATTGTATCATTGAAATGTGCAGCAACCTTTCAGTTTACACAGTATCCAATTTACAACAGCTGATGTTTTGTGTAGTTTACTACTATACTCAATTATTTTTAATTTTGAAAGTTTTGCCTACCACAATTTTATTCTATTTGTTTTTATCTAACATCTGTCAATCAAATAAATCAATCAATTAATATAGCTTCACAAGAAATCAAAACATAAAAATATAAACAGTTTAAAAAATTAACACATAGTTTAATTTAATTTTGACATATTTAAAACCCACAGCTGATATTCTTTTTATATTTGACTTATTATACCTTCATGCATCCTGCTATTTGAAACTTTAGAAGTCCAAGGGATAGAGCCCTGAGGGATTAAAGAAACGGGAATAGGACGGAAACCTTCCCTGGGGTATATAGAACAACTTCCCCAAGTTTCATGGCGATCGGCTGGACGGTTTGGTAGCGCATAAAGGACAGACAAACATACTGTACATTGGATTTTATAGATATAGATGAACAATTTAATTCCGTCTGTGGATTTTTTCTGCTACTAAATACAACATAAAGTTGGCCATGTGTAAACTCTGGTTTGTTCAGGTAAACACCAGATTCTTGAAGGTTTGGCCTTGTGCCTTGTTAATTATAGTGTGAAATATTAACACCTGAAATATTTAATTTGTTTGATTTACAGCTGGACTCAATAAATCAAAACAAAAATTAGAAATTTTCTTCACATAAGACTAACATGGGAACTTTGAAGTCCAATGGGGCGAAGCCATTGGAGAATTGCAAAACTTTTATTTTCCCGCCATCTACAATATCAGAGATTTAAAATGAGCCATTTCCGATGGCCGTAGGTGGAGCGTAGCACTTGGAACTTTGACGCAACCGATTTGCCTTACGAAATTAAATATATAGATAATATGTTTGTAAAGATTTTAAAATTAATTAGTATTCTCTTATAACTTTATAATTATTTTATAGCATGAACGTTTTTCGTTATTCATTTTAAGAAATCGTACAAAACAGCGGCATACGTTTCTTTACGAAGGGATAATGTGTCCCAGTTATGGACACTTTCATCCCTGGGAGTTAATTGGTATGGTCTGCAAACTACGAACCATAATGTTATAATGGTAAATATTTTGTTCTGTTAAAATCAAAGAGTTCCGTTCGCAGCGTACTTATTCAAATATGAGGCGTTCTATAAAATATATACATCAATCAAGTTAAGTATTCTATAAAATAAAACTTTATCCTGTCAAGTGAACTATACAATACAAATATTAGTACAATACATACGTTATTCGGTTAAATGTTCTATACAATACATGCGTTATTAAATCAAGTGTTCTATACAATAGGCCTACATGTGTCACTTGGTCAAGTGTAAAATGTTCTATACAATACACAAGTTATTAAGTCGAGTGTTCTATACAATAGGCCTACATGTGTCACTTGGTCAAGTGTAAAATGTCTATACAATACACAAGTTATTAAGTCGAGTGTTTTATACAATAGGCCTACATGTGTCACTTGGTCAAGTGTAAAATGTTCTATACAATACACAAGTTATTAAGTCGAGTGTTCTATACAATAGGCCTACATGTGTCACTTGGTCAAGTGTAAAATGTCTATACAATACACAAGTTATTAAGTCGAGTGTTCTATACAATAGGCCTACATGTGTCACTTGGTCAAGTGTAAAATGTCTATACAATACACAAGTTATTAAGTCGAGTGTTTTATACAATAGGCCTACATGTGTCACTTGGTCAAGTGTAAAATGTTCTATACAATACACAAGTTATTAAGTCGAGTGTTTTATACAATAGGCCTACATGTGTCACTTGGTCAAGTGTAAAATGTTCTATACAATACACAATTTATCAAGTCGAGTGTTCTATACAATAGGCCTACATGTGTCACTTGGTCAAGTGTAAAATGTTCTATACAAAACACAAGTTATTAAGTCGAGTTTTCTATACAATAGGCTTACATGTGTCACTTGGTCAAGTGTAAAATGTTCTATACAATACACAAGTTATTCAATCAAGTGTTCTATACAATACACAAGTTATTCAGTCAAGTGTTATATACAATATATACGTTATTCAGTCAAGTGTTCTATACAATACACAAGTTATTCAATCACGTGATTCATACATGTGTTACTCAGTCGAGTACAAAGCGTTTTATACAAAACTGTACATATGTTATTTAATCGAGTGCTACGTGGTACATAATAGAATACAATATGTTATTTATATATCCCTTATACACATAGCGTTATTTCTGTTGTATGACAAAATTTTACAACAAACGTTTCTACATTTGCCAAAAGTTACATTGTGAATAAATATGGATAACTATGTTTCATGCATCGTGGAATCTTTTAACACAGGTGTCGTTCTATTTAATATTTGAAAGCACATCTGAACAAAATCTGAAACATTTTCACTGCGACCAGAGCCGACTGTAACAGACCGTTAGATATCGAGCTGGTTCTGCCTCCTTAGTTGTAACAATAAGGCGTACAAATCTCCTGTTGTCTCGCTAATGTCGATTCATCCCCGGGATCGTCTGCCGGTTGACCTGTTTCGTCCTGTGGCGTCATAGTGTCGCTTTCCCGCAGGAGTATCGGATGTAGCGCTGGTTAGAGATAGCAAATATGTTCAACATTTCGAATAATCGATATATCGCAAACCAACTATCGATTTAATTATATTATCGAAAGAAAAATATCTATATTTAAATATATATAGGTAACCGATATATGGAATTGTACATGATTTATCTGTTTAAAGTTAAGTACTAACACTTGTGTCATGGCCAAAAACACACTCATTTCTTGCTGTCACTATTTAGGATAGCCTTCTGAATGTTGAAATTAAATACATTTATCTACACGGAACAAGTGGATGTGGGGTAGAATGAAACAAAATGCAAAATAAGAATAATTATACCTTTAATTATTATGTTAAATATGAAATAATAATGTAACAGCATTGTTATTTTTGTTTTTCACATTTAAAAATGCCTTTTGGCTTCTCATGCACACTAAAAATTAAACAAATTAACTCACTGAACCTACTTCTAATACATGTCAGGTAAAACATTTAAAAATAAAAGTTTGGAAATCAATTTTCCATTTAACCTCTCATAAATAAGGTTACTATATTTCAATGCATGTTTTGTACGCATAAGAGGCAATTCAAATGTATATTTTTCAAATTGTGATGATTTTGAGGAAGGAGAATAACGTATATACTTATTGATATGATATATCAGACAAAAATACGATATGGCTGATATTATCGAGAGAAACTATCGATAGTAATATATCGATTATCAAGACGTATTTATCGATGTTTTCGATATATCGATATGATATATTGTTACCATCCCTACCAACAAGTAATGGGTTTCACTCAAATATTGTGTTGATTACAAGTCCTAACGAATATTTTACGATATCAGACTTCGTCCTTTAAAGAACTCCGCTTCTAATGTACTGTACGGTTCGTGTCTAGTATTAAGATGAGTTATATTGAACATTCTACGATTATAAAAGGTCTAATATAGTGGATCATAAGTTTATATTTTGAATTTTTTTTTAAAGCAAAATCGTCAAATAGCCGTGGGAATAGTATAAAAATACTCCATTTCTTACAAAATCCAACTAATGTCTACTAGAATAGATCTTCTTCACCTATCGAATCACATTTCAAGTATTACGATACGATTATTATTGAATCCTTGAAATAGAGAGCTATGTTTGGGCGTTTTTCGTTAAGTGCAACGGTCCCCATTAATAAATGGGGAAATTAGTAATTAATTATAAATTAATTTGAAAATTTGGAATTTATATAATTTTTTATAAACTATTCGAATTTTGTTTGGTAACAACCGATATATCGAAACATAGATAGTTAGATGTAGGCTAATGAAAAAAATTAGTAACTATAAATTACTTTGAAAAATTTAGATTTATATAGTTTTTCGTAAAAGTATTCGATTTTTGTGAGGTAACAACCGATATATCGAATTATCTATAGTTAGACGTAGCCTAATGGAAAAAATAGTAATTATTAATTACTTAAAAAAATTATGTAGTTTTACGTAAATGTATTCGATTTTTGTGCGGTAACAACCGATATATCGTTATTTAGAAACATCGATAGTTAGTTGTAGCCTAATAAAATTAGTAATTATAAATTACTTTGAAAAATGAGATTTATATAGTTTTTCGTAAAAGTATTCGAACTTTGGCTGGTAATCACCGATATATCGAAGTATCGATAGTTAGATGTAGCCTAACAACGATGTTGGATGTGGAACGATGTCTCAACCTCTTGGGAAAGAAGTGAGGAGGTCTGTCTGCTCCACATCTATCGACCATCCTGTCTCACTCGACGGTCGTCTCTAATTGGTCCAGTAAGTGAAGGAACAAAGAGCCCTTTTGTAAACATGCCTCGTGATGACGGTAATTGTCATAGGGAAAGCGCCATAAGTGTCATGAGTGTTCTGCAGTCGCTGTTTCTCCGGTCACTTTCCACCGTCAGACAAACAGAGGTCGTAGCGACATTAACTATCGGTTTGTTGGTTTTAATTAAATACATCAAGGCAACACAGTAAGTACTCGTGTAAGATATTGTACATTTTTTTCGATGAAACTTTTCATAATTAAAAATAATATTAAATAAGACTTTTATTAATTAGTCGCTTAACATTACGTAGTATTAAATATACTAATACCGTAATGTTAGTAATGAATGTTTTATAATTTTAATATAGGAAAATACTTAATTATATATCAAAGCCAAATGCCACTTACTGCCTCATTCACTCACTCACTCTTACTAAATCTCAAAAACCACAGAACAGATTTACACGAAATTTTAGAGGAAGTTAGCGTTAGAATTGAAGGACCCACTAAGAAAGGATTTTTCGAAATTCCATTCCTAAGAGATACAAACAGCTCCTCAAAATTTCCTTTTTTCTAGTAGAATTACATGGGTTGATTTTAGTAAATTAATAACAGCTGTTTTGTAAATAAATAAACATGTTTATTTTGTATGTTTGACATTATCCAATTCATGCATTAAGAGTTTAATCTTCAGCTGTTAAACAAAAACAAATGAAATGAACACGTTTGAAATAGGCTAAGTAATACCATTGGGTATTTATACTACTGAATAGATAGCAACGCAAGTAGTGCGAGTGAGATACTGTACATAAATTTAATATTGTGATTTTACGTTATACAGTTAATCCACTATTATTTGTAGTTAAAAGTCGTATGTCAAGGCCGAAGGCTGATGAGTTTCGAGCGTAGCGAAAAATGGGGTTGGCACGCAAAGCGTGCAAGAGTGTTCCCTAGTACTCATATAATATAAGTCTTATATTATATGAGTTTATATTATATATATATATATATATATATATATATATATGTGTGGGCGGGAAGACATATATTATATATAAAATTTAAGTCTTCCCTTTCAACTTTACAGTATTTTCATTTTTTTGTATGTTATTTTTATAGCACGTGTCGATCATTGTTTTCTTTTTTTCAATTTAATAAACTGAACGTAAACATATTGTGTACAAATCGTAGTTTTCAAATAGCTGGGAACACATTTTTAAATGCTTTTATAATTTCTTTTCTATAATTTATGTTTTTTATCGATTAAAATCATTAAAACTAAAGACACCGTGTATTAAATGACTCCAAACTCTAAGATGTATATTTCTTCAGATTGGTCCTAATATAGGCCTACTTATACAATTCTTTCTTATCTCTAATGAAAAAAATGAGACATCTCTATGAGATGATTTTCTTATCTCTTAAAAAATGAGACATCTCTAGTGAGATGTTTTTCATATCATTATTTAAAAAACAATTCATCCTAATTCAAATAATTTTCTACAGCAATTACTATCAAAATAACTTACAGGAATTAGGTAGGAAGGAAGGAAAGGCTTCTATCAGAATCAGCAGTTCTTTTCTAACCTTACATCTATTTTAGTGGTTATATAAAATACAGTAAGCATATCTGTTTAAAAAATATAATTAATATTTAACTGAGCTCTAATGAGTGTTTAATATATTCAATTAATATATTTCTATAGAAAATAGTTTAGAGTTAGAGGGGAACCAAAGGAATTTGACCAAAAAATTTTACTGTGAAAATATTTTGAAATTATTTTTTAAGCGGTAAACGGGGTTTTACCATCTAGCACATTTTTCAGTAAGCATGTTTAAAAAAATTTTGACATTGTTTTTCCCAAAATAAATTTGATAACAATGACCTTTGTGAAAACGTTGTTTTTGTTTCGCTTGATTCTAGACAAAAAACTGATAAATCTTTAAAAAATTGAAAGATTTTCCAAAATGGAATATTTATTTAGGTGCTATAAAGGCCGTTAGTTTGTAGGGTAGGTGGGTGGGCAATGATTCGTTCTTCTTATAGACCAGTACAATAGTAATTTCAGTTTAGGTGTTCGTGGGTGGGTGGCCTTCAGTCGTAGTTGGATGGCGGATAGATCAACAGTAAATGTAACCACTACAAAGGAAATGTATACATGAAACTTATACTTAAACAAGATTAAGTATTGCTCAGAAATGTGGAGTTATTACAGAAAATTAAGTATTACAGAAAAGTGATGTCTAGTTTACAATAGTAGTCCAATGTTTGGCTAAAGTTCACTAAGACGCTTATGATTTATGTCAGATAAATCCCAGGTATTATATTTATCTGAAACTGTTTGAAAGGAAGCTAAAGGAATTTGACCGAAAAATTCTCACATTTTCTTCTAAATATGCCAAATTTAATATATCAGGTTCAGTGATAACGGCTCTCTCACGGTTTGGTAGAAATGTCATTAAATGTTGTCAACTGCCTGCGAACACCTGACCAAACACAGTCTCGGAGCCACAAACACCTGTTGATCCCATCTCGTAACACACACGACCGATCTCCTCACACATTGAACAACCAACTGTATGACCGAGTTTAATTACTAAATACAGTCCTCGTCCATTGTAAGTCTAAGTACATAATTACACTTCTCCAGTGCGGTTCTCTCTTTAATGTGGTTTCAGTCTCAGGGGCGAGCCCTTCAATATATTGAAACTCGTACTAGAAATTTGTATTAAATGCAGTTAGGAATTTTTTTAATTTCCTCAAAAACGGACATGATGGTTGGAAGTTCAGAGATGGTATTGGACACAGGACCCACAGTGGATGTACATGGAATATGAATGACATGAAAACCATGCCAACATTCTCTCCTGTATGAGGAGAAACATTAAGTAGTAAACTTAGTAAAATAATTATATAAAACGCATTTTCTCCAAAGTATTTAACTCCAAAATATAAGCCAAACTATTTGAAACATTTCAATCACATTATAAGTATTTCAAATAAATTATACATTTAAAACACAATAATATCGCAAATCAGATTACTATATAACCTCAACATAATTCAATAATAACAACAAACCACCCTACACCAGCTGATGTCTCACTCCTATCTCAGGTCCTTTTCCACTTATCCATGTTCCAGTTGTATTAGATTCCAGTTGCCCGCCAATGGTCACCTAGCACGATGACGTAATATGTGGAGCTTCCTAATGCGTATCTATGACGACGAAATGTTGAAGTACCCCAGTAGCACGTTGGTTCAGTGGTGGGAGAAGACTGATTTTCTGTCTCACTTCAATGACTATCTTTATCTCTCTCACACAGGTTCTTCAATTAGGTTGCAGTCAAAGCGGCCGACCTATAGTGTGTCATCTAACTTTGATACGTATTGTCTGTTAAATGTGCTTTTTTATTTAAATAGTAAAAGTCTATTTCGTAATTTTACTATAATAAAGAAAATAAATGCACAATAAAAAAAAAAGAGAAGAAGCCATTAAAACAATTCGCTCCTTTAGTAATTATTTCATAATTTTGTTTTAATGATATTATATAACAATTAAATCATTAACAGACTATCGCTTTATAAATTTGAGGCTAACTTGTAAAATGTACTTCTTTTGCTAGATTAATTAAATTGGAAATCCTTAGGTCAATGAAATGGCCCTGTTCAATGAAGCTCCGTCAATGAATAGCAAACACAGAATACAAATATATTGAACTTGTTCATTAACTCTGGATTTACAGAGTACGGCTGAACAAGATTTTGATGGAAATGATAAATTAATTTATCTTAAATTACGCGACAGATGTACGATTAAACGTGAATAGTAGCAAAATTAAGTCCAATTGAATAGCACATTCCAAAAATATTTTTGCGTATAATTTTAAAATATACTTACTACAGTTTACAGTGAGCCCTTTATGGTAGTATCTTAATTTAGGGTCTTAGTAAAAATAACAGAAAATTACGCTAGATTTGTATTTAACGTAAAAAATACTATAGATTATTTAAAATAAACTAACATCAGATTGTAAATTAAACCACATTCTAACAGTTTCCCTAAAATATATGAAAAATTAAAAAAACCTGTTATTTTGTATATAAATTATTTGAATGAATATATAGTTTGTAAGGCCTTGTTGGCATTAATTACAACTACGTCATTCAGTGTCTGATAAATTCGGCCCAGACTGTAAAGGTTTTAATTAACTGCATCACCCTCATACTTTCACACGTCGGTTCAGTAGTGGGAGTACAGTAATTTTCTTTCAATGACTATCATTATCTCTCTCGCACACTTCCATTTCTTTCAATATCACTGTACATGTATGGGTGGGGGGATTAATACGTGTATAGGTGGGTGTGTTAGTGAATACAACTATCGGGTGGGTCAATACCACTGTACATGTATGGGTGGGAGGTTGGGTTAAAACCACTACACGTGTATAGGTGAGTGGGTTAGTGAATACCAGTGAGGAGTGATGTTATGTATTACAGGTTACATTGGATTCCTATTAAAATTTTGGTATTATGTAGTTTATTTAGATGATTTTTAAATAAGTCAATGTAGTTAGAATGAATCATAATTGTGGTTCACCAGAGAGGACCTTAGAGTCTGGTGTAATATTGGTTTACCAGAGTGGCCCTCAGTGTCCAGGTGTAATATTGGTTCACCAGAAAGGCCCTCAGAGTCCTGGTGTAATATTGGTTCACCAGAGAGGCCCTCAGTATCCAGGTGTAATATTGGTTCACCAGAAAGGCCCTCAGAGTCCTGGTGTAATATTGGTTCACCAGAGAGGCCCTCAGAGTCCAGGTGTAATATTGATTCACCAGACAGGCCCTCAGAGTCCTGGTGTAATATTGGTTCACCAGAAAGGCCCTCAGAGTCCTGGTGTAATATTGGTTCACCAGAGAGGCCCTCAGAGTCCAGGTGTAATATTGATTCACCAGACAGGCCCTCAGAGTCCTGGTGTAATATTGGTTCACCAGAGAGGCCCTCAGAGTCCAGGTGTAATATTGATTCACCAGAGAGGCCCTCAGAGTCCTGGTGTAATATTGGTTCACCAGAGAGGCCCTCAGAGTCCTGGTGTAATATTGGTTCACCAGAGAGGCCCTCAGAGTCCAGGTGTAATATTGATTCACCAGAGAGGCCCTCAGAGTCCAGGTGTAATATTTATAATACGAGTACATCTTAAATATTAATAATATGCTGTATCAATATTTAATACAACATAAATATTAATCTTAAAATTGTATTCTCTTTCCTCAGACTCAAAGTTTGCTTTTTATTGAGTAAGAGCATTATAACTTAAACAAGTTATCTAACGGTTATATGTAAATGGGGGGAAAATCTGATTTAGTCTAGTTTTATCTCTTATTCTAATAAAACTTTATGACAAAAATGTTTCAAAATGTAGCAATGTTGCAGATTTTTATTATTTTACCGCTTCTCTTTTTTTATTTTATCCTGTATCTCTACAGTGGGTCATATTGTCCCATTTTGTCCCCCTTGGACTTCCAATCATCACGTCTCTTTTGAAGGACCTTTACAAATTGAATTACTCTATTTTATTGAAATTTTCAGTATGAGGTATATTAAACATACTGAAAGACTCGCCCCTAAAACTAAAATCACAACAGAAAACCACACCAAAGTAGTTTAAAGACGTCTTAACGCCTACCTTAGGAAAGAGCCCTTATCTGAATACAGTAACTACTGTAGTACAGTAATATTAACAGTAATGATTGTTAATATTACTGTTAAACCATGATTGGAGTTTGCCAGCGTTGTATGGTCCCATACCAGATTGGACACATCCAGCGTCTTCAGAAGGTGCAGGACCGCTTTCTGCGTGTGGTGGAAGTGAACCTTGGTTTCAACTATGGCAATGTACCGCCGGCATGGATTGGGACTCTCTTGGGCTTGGACTCTTTGCGAGCTAGAAGGCAGCTGCTTGATGTGTCGTTCCTGCACAAACTGGTCCGGGCTGAAGTTATTTGCCCTGAACTTCTAAGCTTCATTGACATCAGAGTGCCTAATCGAACACGCTCACTGGACCTATTTTGCCATCGATCCCATCCGACCAATTACATGTCATGTAGTGTTCCTCGCTTTCATCGACTTGGAAACCTCGTCTGTCCCGATCACGACTTCTTCCATGACAGTAGTCGACATCTTAAGAAGGTTTTTTTCTCTCCTTGGAAATCTTGGACGATGTCTGAAGTGACGCTGTTCGTCAGGCTAAAATAATCAACTTGAATGTATATTGTTGAGTAATTTAATTATTGTTGATGTTTCTGTTTTAATATTGTTATTAGTTGTTATATGGTATATAGGTACTGTTGTTTGTATTATTATCTTAAAGCACATGTTTAAGTGATGTATATATTGCTATGTACAAATTTTTATATATTATTATTATTTTTTTTCTTCTTCAAGTTATTTTCAGTTAAACTTCTATCGCATATTACGCTAAATATTTATGTATCCTTTAAATAATGTTTGATTTTTTCTTTTGTTTTAATACAAGCTGTTTATTATAAGTCATCTTGGTTTATGTATGTAATTCTTTGTAAATTGGCGTTTGCCGTTAATAAATAAATAAATGAATACAATGAGCAGCATGGCGGGACACTTGTTCGCTTTATGTGAATATAGTTTTAAATTCAATGACAGATTGGAAAAACGTTGGAGAGTACAAATAAACGAGAGTAAATCTATACACATTACATTTACACTTAATTTGGAAAACTGTCCAAATGTTTCCTTAAACAACACTCTACTAACTCAACGAAATGATGTTAAATATCTAGGAATTTACTTAGATAGGCGGCTGACATGGCAGAGTTATATCTGGAATAAACGATTGCAACTAAATACAAAATTTTCTAAAATGTATTGGCTTTTTGGAAAAAGATCCCACCTCTCCACTGAAAATAACCTATTACTGTACAAAGTTGTCTTGAAGCCAGTGTGGGCTCTATTTACTATGGCATACAGTTGTGGGGGACAGCATCATTATCAAATCTGAACATTATTCAAAGTTTGCAGTCAAAGGTACTGAGAACTATATTGCACGCTCCATGGTATGTTAGGAATGCAGTAATCCACAAAGACACAAGAATTGACTACGTGCAAGATGAAATCTCAAAGTTTAGTTTACGTTACCTAAAGAAGCTTGAAGCATATGAAAATCATCTTGCTGTGAATTTGCTGGACAATAGTAAACATAGACTAAAAAGGCATGACTTCCTTAGTTTAAGTGAACGTTTTTAATCCATTATGTTGTTTACAGTCTTTGGAAGGTAATCAACCATTGTTATTTAAAATAGATCGAATTTACTTATTGTTCATGTATTGAATAGATTGTAAATATTAAATAAATGTTATTTAAAAAATGTGAATATCGTGTCTCGTGTGTGTTACAGTAGTGGAATCAACAGCTGTTTGTGGCGGTATTGTGTGTTTGATCAGCTGTTTGCAGGTTGTTGACACACTTTATAATACATGACACACAAATACTGAACATAAAATACTTCATTTGGTTAAATATATGAAAAATGTTAGTGTAGTGTCATAAAATGTTCAAACTATGTATTGATAGAAATTGCAAAGAATAAAAATATCATACGACAAAAGTATAATATAACTAAAGTAACTATTTACATAGTACAAGAAGTTGATCTCTATTTACTAAGTACAAGAAGGTGATCTGTATTTACTAAGTACAAGAAGGTGATCTCTATTTACTAAGTACAAGAAGGTGATCTCTATTTACTAAGTACAAGATGGTGATCTCTATTTACTAAGTACAAGAAGGTAATCTCTATTTACTAAGTACAAGAAGGTGATCTCTATTTACTAAGTACAAGACGGTGATTTCTATTTACTAAGTACAAGAGGGTAATCTCTATTTACTAAGTACAAGAAGGTAATCTCTATTTACTAAGTACAAGGTGATCTCTATTTACTAAATACAAGAAGGTGATCTCTATTTACATAGTACAAGAAGTTGATCTGTATTTATTAAGTACAAGAAAGTGATCTATATTTACTAAGTACAAGAAAGTGATCTCTATTTACATAGTACAAGAAGTTGATCTCTATTTACTAAGTACAAGAAGGTGATCTCTATTTACTAAGTACAAGAAGGTGATCTGTATTTATAAAATGTGCAAATACGGTGATTGATTTTGGTAACTCACATTTGACCATCCTCAGACCAGGCAGAAAGATAATGAAATCAATCATTTGAGGTTCTTTGGTCTGAGGAAGGTAAACATAATTTACAGAAATAGATCGATATAACATTTGTACCTGCTTAAACTTATAATATTTAACTTATGTTTTATGACAGTTTTTTTTTTATGTTAATGAACAAATAATAAAACCGAACTGTTTTTTTTGTTGTTGTTATTATTTTAATGTTTGTAGATACAAATTATTTTAACATTACTGCATTTTAAATAAATATTTATGTCAATTAAAGAATATTTAAAATATTTATTTTAACATTTTTAAATACATGTATCACATATATTTTGATATATTTTCTCTGGAATATTTTTAGTATATTTAATATAAAATATATATTGTTAATTAACTCTAGGAGTTACAATTAAAGTAAGTCCACAGATATCAAGGTGTGTTGTAGTTGTAGTTGTTGTACGAGTATACTAATACATATATTATTACAAAACTACATTTAATCTTGTAATATTCGGCCAAGGTTTTGAAACAGCATTGAAACGTCAAATATTCTGCAGAGTTAGGCAGTAAACCCTAGATTTATAGTGTTTGCTCCGCACTGGCCCAGCCCGGCAGTTACTGTCTTGAGTCCATATAGTGCCTCATTAAGTTCACCACCTTGTTTCTGCCCCTAGATTTATAGCGTTTGCTCCGCACTGGCACGGCCCGGCAGTTACTGTCTTGAGTCCATATAGTGCCTCATTAAGTTCACCACCTTGTTTCTGTTTCTAGATTTATAGTGTTTGCTCCACACTGGCCCGGGCCGACAGTTACTGTCTTGAGTCCATATAGTGCCTCATTAAGTTCCCCACCTTGTTTCTGTCCCTAGATTTATAGCGTTTGCTCCACACTGGCCTAGCCCGGCAGTTACTGTCTTGAGTCCATATAGTGCCTCATTAAGTTCACCACCTTGTTTCTGTCCCTAGATTTATAGTGTTTGCTCCACACTGGCCCGGGCCGACAGTTACTGTCTTGAGTCCATATAGTGCCTCATTAAGTTCACCACCTTGTTTCTGTCCCTAGATTTATAGCGTTTGCTCCACACTGGCCTAGCCCGGCAGTTACTGTCTTGAGTCCATATAGTGCCTCATTAAGTTCACTACCTTATTTCTACCCCAGACTTATAGTGTTTGCTCTGCCTGCCCATGCCCGGCAGTTTCTGCCTTGGTCCATATAGTGCTTCATTACGTTTGGTAACTTATTCCTTGAACATGGAGAGTCTGTAAGGAGTCCAAAAGGTGGATGACCGATGTGTATATTGTTCATAGGCAACTAATCGCAAAAAAACGCTTATTTATTTGTAAAGCCAAAAAGAATTATCATAAAATCAACATGTAGATTGTTGTTTTATGAGACCTATATCATATATGTAAACACCATGATAATGTTTAACTTACAATAGATAGGAATATTTTTGTCAGTTTTTTTTTTTAAGTTCGTGTGGTCTGCCACCACAGCTGGTTTAAAATGCATTAAATTTACATGGAAGTACACTAGCGCTCCACAATGGACCAAAAACACCTGATATTTAGAGACACAAAATTTAACAGTGGGTGAAAAATCTACTTGTATGTGCGTGCATGTGTGTATAAAATCAACGGTAAAACGTATTTATGCATGAAAACTATCTTAATAATTCTATGTGACTTAGTAAATAGGTCAACTTGTTAATTTCGGTGTTCAAAGATGACCTATTCAAACCCTTAGAAAGTTCTTCTCTCATCCAAACAAATTTTGAATTGTTGTTGTTCATTGTATGTGTTCACGTGACAATAATAGAAGAAACGGCACGTTTTACAAGTCTTTGGAATTTTTCCGGTCAAAGACAAGCAAGGTACGATTATCACGAACGAACGCGGTGGTTAGTCATTGACAATGGTGTTCGGCGTACATTGTGCCCAGCTTTCAACAGTCTCGCTCTAATCTGCTCACGGAAATCGAGGAGCCCACATTCGCTGACCCACAAAACTCACTTCCTCCAAACTGACCGTCCTTCCTGGACCGTCTTTCTTGTTACTCAACGAGCTTTTTATAGTTAAAAACTGTTTTTGAAAGGCTAATAGATGTTGATTTGTATTTGTATTTCAGTCATAAACATTGGGTTAGGAGCATAAAAAATTAATCAACAAAAAAATAAATAATGTGAGCAGTGTCCTAATTAGTTAATCAAAGACACAGATGTTGCACGTTCTTCACTCTACCGTCAAATTGCTAAACTACCAGTGTTAAAGTTAATCCGCTGTTTAATAAATAACTAAATAATAACCTCGAAAAAACTAGTTTAATTGTCTGCAACAAAGAGTAACGTAGCCACTCTGATGTAATATTGTTTAATCATGGTTCATAACAAGGAATATTTTAACAATATTATATTCGATTATTATATTGTAAAATAATTAGAATATAATATCAGAGGAGGATCGAATTTATTGATAAACAAGAGGTTGCATTGTCAAAAACACACATACGCTATATACTTTGTTTAGTGGTTAATTTAATATTTTTAAGTTGAAATATTTTATTTTTATTTTCTAAATATATTTTAATTGCCACTATGTGGTTGATGTTTAATAATAATTCGTACAAACAAAATAATCACTTAGAAAACAAGTACTTATTCTAAATAGCCTTCTAATGTATAACGTTTCTTTATAATAAATGTTCTTTCAAGCTTCTTTTAATTTATTTAATATTAAATATGCTTTTAATTTAATTTATGCTTGTAGCATAGTTTTATTGCTCATAAAGAATTAAAATTTTTTAATCTTTTCTTTATTAGTTAGACTAAATTTACTATAAATTAATTGCACTTTATTCCGTAAGCATGACCTACAGAATAAAGTGCAATTATTATTATTATTATATTATAATAATTGAATGTATAATAATAATAATAATAATTCACTATTATCATGTAAATAACAGTGAATTATTATTATATAATGACTGTAACAAAATTAATTTTTTTTTTTCGTCCAAACCAAGAGTTGGTCACTTTATGGAATTTCTCGCATTATTCTTATGGATTTTATTAAACAAATATTCCTCCCTTTTACATTTAAAAATTGTCATAAGTGATTGTAATTATATCTCATCCTTTAGATAAAATGTCAATGATAAATGTGGCACAGCTCATTTCACTGCATAAATATTTAATATAAGGCACACTTTATTAATTGAAGTAATTGTACTTGTAAGATATTTTATCACATACATTTATAGAATTACATTATCAAGCATAAGTAGATTTTTAACTTAATCCATTACCATTAAACCAGCTAAGAACTTTAAAATGTTGAATATATGACTGTATGGGATAATTTAAGGGCCGTAAATAAAATTATTAAATAGTCATACAATCTGCAAATAATATTAATTTTCTTCTCCAGTTATATTTATTAATTCATTTCTATATAGAATGAAAAGTAATGGCCCAAGAACTGTACCTTGAGGAACTCCAATACTAACATTAAAAAGAGTACATCAATGTGATAGCCTTACCTTTTTATTTCAGTGAAATTTTAAGAATTACTTACGAAAGCATTTTATTTATTAGATCACGAGTAATTCTCATAACCAATATGATCTGTTTCTAAGTATAACTTTATTAGTTGACTGAGATTGTCTAGTTCAGTTACTGACGTTTCCCCAGACATGTAATCATGTAATGGATACGTTATTCTCAACGACCGCGGTGAATAGAGACTGTTTGCGGTTTTATCGCCACACTGTGGATGTGTGGGCTACATTACACTCCCTGGGAATTCGGGTGAATTACCTTCACTCCCCATACCGCATTCACAGCACACATTCACACTACACGAGGTTCATTCTACTGTTGTGTCGGTTTTTGCATAAAACATGAGTGATTCTGAATTACCACCATCCTTTGTAAATGCAATAAACATTTCGACAGGTGATTACTTTTATCATTTAATTAATTTTGAATGTTAAGTGTATTAAAAGTTATTTTTTTGTTAAGTCGGTGTGAAACCTTAATTAGCTAAACAAATTATAAATTAATGACCTACAATTAGATCTATTTATTTTGTTCATTAAGTGATAAAAGTTTCAATTGAATAATAATTTATTATATTTGTAGTATTTTATTAAAAACAAATTATCAAACTGAAATACATTTATTTAACATATCAAAATCTATAACCGAAAAGAATACTCTTTTGAAATGTTGAAGCATAGAAGTAGCAGAGCAAGTAAATGTATTGAGAGTTCATGACCATTAAGCCGTTACACTTTTTAAGATGGAATATGACATCTCTTTCGTTTTTATCGTTTAGTTTATATGACAAACATATCATTTAGAACAGTACGAGGTTGGATAAATTAACCATAATTCTAAATACATTGTTGCATTTACATTACGATATTTTTCTTCTTTATAATTTTCTTTATTATTATCAGTATATATTATTTTACTGATCAATGATAAACGTCAGTAATAACTCTGATACTTTTAAAATTTATTTGAGATTAAACATTAAATCTAATAGGCGTACTTGGATAAATTAATAATTTTTTATTTATTTTTTATTTTGTTAATAATTTTAATGTTTCTTTAATGTAAAATTTGCCATTTACAACCAGAGTAGTATGTTTAGTGATAGATAAAACATAACTGAATATGTTATATAAAAGGAAAAACTAATAATATATAAAATAACATATGTATATACTTAGTATTTAGTTTTTTAATCAGCATAATACGTGTTGATACATATACAGTAGAAATAAAACGTCACACAACACAAAATGTATTACAAAATAAGCACAAAATGCACAAATATATTACACAAATATTTTACAAAGATTATCTTGTGAATTCCTCTGGTCTGAAGAAGATGAGTGTGGTTCACCGAAATCGATTACCATAATATTTGTGCATTTTGTACTTATATTGTAATACATTTTGTGTTGTGTGACGTTTTATTTGTACTGTACATAGTATTTTTATCATTTATTTATATTTTTTTAATTTTTGCAGAAAACATTAAAATATATTGGAGTTAAAAAATACAATAACATTTTAAAAGATTTAAAAATCATAACAAATATTTTTTTTAAATAAAAGTAAAATAAAAATGTACTGAAAATAACAGTTTCTAAATATTTAGTCTTTTTTTCCTCTACAAATGTTAGTTTTATCAAAAAACAATGTCATTATACATGAACAATTTATTATATTCTTAACCACATTAAGGTGTACATTGAAAATATCATATAAGTAATATACAATTATTACAATATATAATAAATAAATACTTTATATATAATATTAATTTTAAAAATAAACTATAAATTTCTATTTGATTATAGACTTTACTTTTATTATTAGAATTAAGGACGTTCCATATTATATTTTAAAATAATTACAAATTCTTCAGTGATCGACTTATACTAAAATGTATAAAAATAGTATGGAAAGTCGTAAGTTATAAAATTATTTTAATAATAAGATTTTTTTCTATGACGCAACAACGTAGTAAACAGAAGATACCGCTGTTTTTAGAGATTAATGTACTTGTATTAAATTATAAATTATACCATCAAAATGTTACCGGAGTAATTAGTTTAGAAGAGTCGTTCCTCAGAGAGACAGTCAGTGGAGCAATCCAATCCTAGTAAGAGCGTGCTTTGTGAAAATCGCCGGACAAAAGATTAATTGTCGTAGTGTGTCGCAGGGAAGGGGTCACGGTCCTTTCCTTTTTCCGTTCGGTGGACGTGGTCAACAAAACCTGATTAACTTAGGACGATTAAAGGCTTATCAGGTATTTAAATTTTCTTTTAATACGTTCTTAACAGTCTAATATAATTTATTGGGGTCGCTGAGAAAAACTTATGTTAAATTATTCGATGTTTTAAAACATTGTTAGGAATTTCATTTACCGATAATATATGAAATGTGCATAGGAAGTTTTTCCTGTAAAATAGACTGAATTTCCTTCCTAGAGGTGAATTTCTTTAAGACTATGCAGAGGTTATTCACCATATTGGATTTAATACCACAAGAGCAATATTAAATGTAGTGACTTAACGATTTGCCAGAAAATCGACGTTTTGCATAGTTTTAAAGAGCGTAAAAGTTAAACCACTTTTAATTTTAATAAACTATTGAATTTTAGTTGATCAGTTTATGATCGTATGACAATAAAAATGAACAATCGATATTTTAAAAAGTTGATCTACTAGTAACTTTTACACTCTTTTAAACAATGTATGAATCACAATTTTCCGACAATTCGTGAAGTCACAGTGTTGTTTCACATATAACATGTATGGCAATAAATGTAATATGACGACCACTTCTGCAGACTCTCATGTAACTATGTAGGGTAATGTGTTCTTAACCCTTATTTGCGTAGTTACGAAGTTTCTCCGTTCGAATTTTATATACGTAAAATATTCATATTAAGTTCGTAAAATACATATATTTCAACGTGAACTGACAAAAATCCCAGAGATGATTTAGTAGTAGAATTAAAAGCATTAAATACTTGTAACGTGATAGTCGTGGATGTACAATACACTATAGTTGTAGTAAATGTTTGTAACCACACGCCCACACTCGTACAATGGTACTTAACCCACCCGCCCACCCATACACGTACAGTGGTACTGACCCACCCACCCACCCATACACGTACAATGGTACTAACCCATCTGCCCACCCATACACGTACAATGGTACTAACCCACCTGCTCACCCATACAAGTACAATGGTACTAACCCACCCGCCCACCCATACACGTACAATGGCATTGACCCACTCGCCCGTCCATACACGTACAGTGGCATTGACCCACCCGCCCGCCCATACACGTACAGTGGCATTGACCCACCCTCCCACCCATACACGTATAGTGCCATTGCCCAACCCGCCCGCCCATACACGTACAGTGCCATTGACCTAACCTAACCTAACTGGCCTGAGTTCTATGGTGAATTAAAGCACATTCCACCCATTCTACACACACAGATGCCTATATAATTAGCCTTAACTTAGTTGGGTAAAGCACATCTTCATACTATAAGATTCTCAGATCGATCACATTCGGACTCGTAACAAACTCTAAAAGGGATCTAAAAGAGGTCACGTACTGTCGTATTGAAGTTAGAAGTTTCTCGCATAAATTAATATGTTTTGGGAAATGGACAGAATAAGGTTCCTTTTTTATTCAATAAAAGAAATACAATATAAGGTGTCGTATTTCAAGATTTTACAAACTGAGTTTGAATCAAATGTATGTATCTATCTCAGTAAAACCCATTAATTCAATCTCACGACTTGACTTCAGAGCGCTCCTACAGCAAGTGTTGGAACTACGTTGAGTTCACAATGCTATAACCAATGGCATGACGATATTAGCCAGCCTGTTGAAACCTTATATGGTTGCCACATTTCATTTCTTTATCTGTACCTTCCTGATAATCTACTTGATTGAATACGTACATTTTTATGCGAATAAGAATTTATGCTAAAATTTCTCATATTGTTCATAACCTCCTATATATTTTGTTTTTTTTCATTGTTTATATAATGTCATAGATTACCAAACTCTAGAGCAACACCACGTGACGTTGTTTTACTCAAACACCACGAGGCGCTCTTATTTCAAGTCGGTAGATTCATTACATCGAGTATAGTGAAGAGATCAGACTATACTTCGCCAGGATAAGATGTTTGTTATTAGTAAGTTAGTGCTTAACTGAAAAAATGCGTTTGAAAATAATTGTATTGCTAGGGGAAAGTAAGATATTTCGCCAGTTAATTATCCAAGTCCGTTGCCTGTCCCACGCTCGTAGTCGAGTCATCGTCTTCACACTTACACAAGTGTCCCGCCCTGCTTCATTTCACTGCTCTCACGTTTTCATTTCCGTATCCCAGTAAAAAGACGCAGACGATTGTGCAAGCCATTGTACAACTAGTGGGTAAACTGCTTATTGTGGCTTATGTAATGTTTGTTTGCAATACTTTTCTCGGTCATTATCCTTAATTGTATTTTGCTTCAGTTAAATATATTTCATTTCTTGTTCAACTTATTTATCTAAAAATGTGGAAAAATATATGTCAAACCTGCCCAAAACTAATGAACTGTTTACTCCGTGTTTCGGAGTTAACACTCCATATTCAGATTTTTAAATGTTATTATTTAAAAATCTATCTATGATCTACCTAAAAATCTAAAAAGTGAATTTTATTATCCGCTTTAATGAAAATAAAATGGCACGTCAAATAAAATAAATATTATTCAAGGCATACGATAGATAAGAAAGAAAACACTTTAGTAGGTACGTTTTATAGAGATCATGGTCTGAGTAAATTGGACACTGGAGACTAATTGATTCCTAATTGTTTAAACCCATGTTTTTGTTGTTTTCGTGGAGCGAAACGACTTTTTTAAAAAACAAAATATTGCTTAAAAGAATTGCATTACCACTGTGGGTGAGTGGTTGGTATTGGAAAAACATACTGCTGCAAATCCGACCTAAAAAGATACATCCTTTTAAAAATAACACTGGTGTATTTTTTTTACAGTTTTAAAAAGTTTCAATGTAGGTCCTGATGTAGACGGCTTAATATTCTTTTCTTGGCTCAAGTTTGGAGAGTTAATCTTTTTAATCCTTACTGGATGGACTTAAGAAATATTGTTTAGGTTAGTTAGTCACTCTTTACGTCCAATGGTGCACAGGAGTTCGATAAAAATATGGAGGCTATCGGAGGGGATACCTAAGGTGATATGGAAGATACAAGTAGCCCAAAACATTCTAAGGCCTGTATAGAATTAACATACAATGTTTCTAAAACACTGATTTTCTCGTTTTACTTTAAACTTGAACAAGTAAGCGTTCCGATATATAAATGGACTCTTAGAAAATGAGATAAAGTTCTGGTTTAAGACACATGTCAAATATATACTACTGTAAACTGTATACAAAAATCTCATCTTATTTATACAGATAATAGTTTTCAGAATAATATAAATATTGTAAAAAGTACGGCAATAACTACTAAATCATATACCTTTATGTTTGAAATGGCATACATCGCAAAGCCAAAAAAAGATACTCTTTTAAAATATTGACGAAGTTCAATAGTAGCAGCGCCAGTAAATATGGTGTTCAGAGTTCATGTTAATTTAAGCTGTTATACATTTTAAGACGGAATAGCTTTCATTTTTATGTATTTTGATTGCTTAGTTTGTTTGACAAACTTATTATCTAGAACCGTGATTGGATTGGTAAATTGACCATCATTCCTGATACACTTTACTGTCAATCTTAATGGTTGAACTGACCTTCAAATAAGGCTCAATTGAATTTAGGTGTTCTATCTGTTCTTATCGTGTCGATTTCTGTTGTTTTCAATAACGGGCCCATTCTCCGGCCCTATGTGGTACAGACCTTTCTTCATGGTTTTCTCGCCTATGCACTGTACACCAATCTTTGTAAGTAACATATACAAATGTAAAGGTAAAAATCATGTGTTTGAATTTATCAATCTGACGCCTTAAAATTAGTTAAATCAACCAAACAAACGTTGAACTACTGTTGGGGTTGCTTAACCTCGAACATTGTTGTCATAAATTGTGCAAAAACTTAAGAAGTCCATATGACATATTTTATGGAATAGTTGGTCTTAGTTTTTAACAGAGATTACATTCAAATTCATTATAAATTCATATTCACCCATATCTGGAGTATCGGCGTCTTAAGAATAATAAATGGTACCAAAGAATTGGCACAAACTTTTCCCCCATATCAAACACTACAAAATCAAAACTGGTAATTACCAGTTTGATTCCCAAATATGTTATTTTTCCATAACTAAAAACCTAGTCAAGTTAGAGACATGCGGTTTTTACTAAAAAAATTTTAAATTGTAATTTATGTATTTTCTGAAAATTTAATCAAATTCGTTAGAGCCGTTCTTAATAAAATTCCATTTTTATATATTTTTGCTCATAAAAATTAAACAAAATTCAAAAAGTGTAAAAACTGTCTGGAGATATTGGCTTAATACCATTTTCATTAATACTTACCAAATTTCATAAAAATTGATCCATCCATTTGGTCTCCAGCTCATACCACTGGACTGTATGTGGGGCGAGCGGGTGGGTCAATACCACTCACTGTACGTTTATGGGGCTCGGGTGGGTGGATCAATGCCACTGTATGTAAATGAGAGTCTAACCCAGTGAAGGAAATCAAATCAAGTAAAAACATCTTTATTCAAAAACAGTTCTAAAAATGAGACGAGTACACATACGGACAGACATAAAACAATTTTCGTAAAAACCCACTTTTTGGGTTTAGGGGACCTTAAAAAAGATTTTTAGACCATCATGTAAAAAAAATATTTTTTGGACGATCATAATACTTTCTCTAAGCTGTGGTAAAAATAAATAAAATACAAAACTTATTGAGCGGCAATATTGGGGTGAAAATGGATTGCAAATAAGTAAATTGAGCTTGGATAATCGAATACAAGGTTTTTTTAAACTGGACCAAAAGACAATCCCTTTAAAACTGTTTTAACATTTATCAAATTATATGGGACTGAAATTACTATTGTTAAATTAAATGTTTTCTTCCAAATCTACGTAAACTTGTACATTTTGTTTTCTGTGTTTCTGTGATATGTGTGAAGACGTTAATTGTATGTCCTGTAAAGTTTAAATTGGTTTTTCGATGCTTCAACGACGCCTGCAAACTTGCATCAAGTAATTTACATGTAACATCAGATTCATTAACTTGACGTTTACTGCGCACTTTACACATTGCTGTTAGTACTAGATGTAAGCTTGTATGTAAACATCGTGTCACGTGACATAATGCATGGTCTGAATATATTTACCTCAGTGCTCCACTTTCTGTAGCTATATTTGTGTTTAACGACTAGAGTTGACCCTTAAGTGTGTTGTCTTAGCTGTATCAAATTCCTGTTGGTTGCTGTCAAATCACAAATTACGCTGTTATTAAGAAATACATAAAAAGCTTATAATGAAGAAATACTAATTACGACATTGTTGAAAAAATCCTAATATAATTGATTTCATCTGTATTTATTTATTTTTAATATTTTTCCAATTTTATAGTTTACTTTTGAATATAACATTTACAGCATAAATAAAGTACATTATTTCTTTTAATTAAATATTATTGTAATGACACACACACACACACACAAACACACACACACACACACACACACACACACACACACACACACACACACACACACACACACACACACACACACACACACACACACACACACACACACACACACACACACACACACACACACACACACACACACACACACACACACACACACACACACACACACACACACACACACACACACACACACACACACACACAAACACACACACGCGCGCGCGCGCACACAACCGAACAGTACAAACAAACACAACAGTACAAACCGAAGATGAAATTATCACTCCATCCCTTTTGAACAGCCTGTTTTCTCCTAAATTATTACAAAAAACTCATAATGAAACAAAAGTGCACACGATTAAAATAATTTGGCCTCGTTTCTAACAGTAGTTATTTTTTAAATACCTAATCAGTATAAGTATTATAAGAGAATGTTAGCTTACATACTAAACGTTTGACCCACCCATTTTAAAAGAGTAATGCATCAAATACCCTTATATCAGACAAACCGACAATTATACAGTCTGTTTTATCTCCAAACGCCTTAGATCTCGTTATATCAGTTGTCCCAATCTCTAATTTCGTAAGGCAAGGGTGTTGCTTGACAGGAAATCAGTTTCCTCCAACGTCGCCGTGAAATATAAACGAATAAACACAAGTAGATGAGTTGAAAACATCAATTATTTTCAAACACAACCGAACCTCGATTATCCGACCCCCTTTAATCCGGAATTATCATTGTGATATAATAGTAATATACGGAAGGTATGTACATATCCACGTAGTATACTTAGTTTTAATATACATATATTAGAACAAAATATATATGTCGTATTGGTATATGCAGAGTATTTAGTATAAAATTGTATTCCGAACCACTAATTTAATATAGGATATATTATGTACAATTAGGATTACAGAAATTATGTTAAATATTGTAAATACGCTAAATTCTATTAACTATTTTGTCTAATGTTTTCGTAATATACTTTTTTAATATATTTTAATGTCAATTAAATCGTCACATAAATTAGAAAATTGTTTAAAACTGAAAGAAAGTACTTATGGAGACTGAGTACATTGTTTGACAATCCGTACAGTTTGACGATTCTAATCAATTCGGATTAGCAATCTTCCCAGTATTTTCTCTCCTTCACCACACGTTTCAGCATTATAAATTTTTAAATTACAACTAACAGTTTTTCTTTGTAATTTACTACTAATTTATGCACATTAAAGTGTATTTATTCACTTCTAGAATGTGTGTTCACTAGAAAACTTATCTCTATGCAGGAATAAAAAACTATTTAGGAAAAAATAACGAAGGAGAATTTTATTATAATATTTTATTTTTATAAAATTACCAGCCGATAGGCATTGCTTCGCTACGGGGTGATTTATCTACGCAAACCACATCAATATAAAATTTTACACGAACTGTTTGAAATAAGTTAATAAATTAAATAAACGCCAATATTACTCTCATGGAAAAAAGGAAAGTTTGGAGGGCTGTCTCCATCCCTTAGGAATGGAGTTTTGAAAAATCCATTCTTAGTGGGTTTCTATGATGCAAAATCTAACTTCTATCAAAATTTCATCAAAATACGAGTGCTTTTCTCGTATGATCAGTGCGTCCGGAGATTTCGTGATAAGTACGTCGTTTTTAGATGTTATATATCAAGATTTCTAGTATTTCAAAGTTGACACTTAAGTTGACACATTTCAGAGCAATAAATAACTTAACGTTACTTTTAATGAGCCACTAAAATGGGACTAAACATAAATAAACACCAGGAGATAAGTTGGAAACATCAATTTTTTTCAAATACAACGGAACTTTTTCGATTATCCGTCCCCTATAATTCTTAAGTGTAGTTATATATACAAATACAAACACGGTGGTCCAAATCCGTGTGGGTGGAGAGAGTTTCTGTTTGATTACCAGTCAAACGTTCTTTCCTTGACGGGGCGTCATTTACATATGTCAATATCAGATGATCAACAACCTGTGTGATGTGGGGAGGGGTGTCAGCCACAGTAGCAGACAGCTGTTCAACACAATCACCACTCGCCCTTGATGTCCTAACCACGACTAACCACCAATTACGGATATAAACTGTGAAATTCAACGAATATTTCATATTTAAATTAATTTTATGTTATTAAACCCACGTTCTGAAAGCATATAAATAAATAAACATATATATAATTTTAAAAATGAAAATACTGAACAATCAAAATTAGTTGAACATGCTATTGATAAAAAGCATAGTATAAAATTTGAAGAATCGTCTATTATATATAAAGAAAACTCTTGGAAAAAGAGAAATAAAATTGAAAGTGCATTCATGGCATTAAAAAAAGATGACTGTATTTCTCAACCATCTGTTAATTTTAATAATATATTTTTACCTGTAATTAGAAATGAACTAGAAAACAACTTAAATAATTCAAAACCTTGTTTTTAAATTTTAGATACTTATCCATCAATGTTAATTAATATTTACAAATTGTATATTTTTTAACATATCTATATCTATAAAATCCAATGTACGTTTGTCTGTCTGTCCTTTACCAAACCGTCCAGCCGATCGCCATGAAACTTGGGGAAGTTGTTCTATATACCCCAGGGAAGGTTTCTGTCCTATTCTCATGTCTTTAATTCCTCAGGGCTCCATCCCTTGGACTTTAAAAGTTTCAATGTTAATCAAATAGCAGGATGCATGAAGGTATAATAAGTCAAATATAAAAAGAATATCAGCTGTGGGTTTTAAATATGTCAAAATTAAATTAAACCATGTGTTAATTTTTAAACTGTTTATATTTTTATGTTTTGATTTCTTTTGAAGCTATATTAATTGATTGATTTATTTGATTAACAGCTGTTAAATAAAAACAAATAGAATAAAATTGTGGTAGGCAAAACTTTCAAAATTAAAAATAATTGAGTACAGTAGTAAACTACACAAAACATCAGCTGTTGTAAATTGGATACTGTGTAAACTGAAAGGTTGCTGCACATTTCAATGATACAATCAAAACTCAATATTATGACCGGCGAAGCGGGCGGGTAGAGCTAGTGTTTTATATTTTTGTACAATTTGGTTATTATGATATGAAGATGCCGTAACTGGCGAAATGCATTAATCAAAAATTAAAAACTGTGGAATTAGTAAAAATATTTCATTTAAATCCATCGAAATTCCACCAAGTACCAAATAAAGATCTGAAAGCCCAAATGTGATTAAAAAAAAAAGCTGGAATTGTTTGCCATGGTCAATACCGTTCAGTCAAGTGATTTATTATTCACCCTCCACTTGTGGGTTCTTATGTACAATCCCATCCTAGATCTTCTCTTGGTGTGTAGCACAGAGAAGTAGGAAACAGAGGTTGCATTCAATAATGAGCTACTGTATGTCGAGTTTATCCAGTTCACCACTCAGATGCTAGGGCCAGTACTTTGTCAGTTCCTCTTCTTATTCCCCCCAAATCTTCAAGGATAATCGTACTCATTATTACTAAATATTTATAAATATTAGTTATAATTTGTTATAACAGCCACTGAGGCTTTCGTTGCGGCCATAAGAAAGCGACCTCTGTTTATTTTCTCTCCGTAGGTTTGGCAAATCTTTAGCAAATGTCACAAAACCATATATAACGCTTTGTGACAAAGTGTTACTTGTCTTATTTATTCTTAAGACGCCAATCGTCAAGACACGGGCGAATATGGGTTTCGAATGAGTGTGATGAGTGTAGTTGAACGAATATAGCCATTGTAAGAAACCGAACCCTTGGAAAGATCCATCCGTTAATTAAGAGCCCAATGGCATATACAAAGCCGGTTGCTATCAGCTGATCCCTTTCAAAATTTGCCATGAACTATTTGGATCGGTCTGAGAACCGTTAACTCATGAAGCTGAGTTTTAACCGTCCTTCTTAACATTTTTGTTATGACTCTCATTGGAATCATATTGAGAAACTTTATCTCATGAAGCTGGGTTTTAACCAATAGATAGTTGCACAAACGTCCCAGATTTTTTTCTGAAACAATCAAGTGGATTCAAATTGTTACAAAAAGTTTAGAACAGGAAATCATCCTAGACCAGGGTCTCCAATGCGTTCAGAAATAATACACGCCTAATCGTGTATTTTTCTGCTTTTTTAGCCTTTTTACTCTTGTTCAAATTGTGAGAGTTTTTGCTATAGCAAAAAAACTATTGGCAGTATAAGTACAAAAATGTTGGCCAGTTTGACCTTTGATCTCGAGTAACTTCCTGAATTGGTTAAATTCACTGAAGAGAGTTGGCGCTATTGGCAAGACTAAATATAACACAAACTACAAATACCTAGCATAAAATATTGTTCCCTAACCTATTTACCATAAAATAAGTTAATACATAGTCATTTTTAATCAATCAAAATGTTAAATGAGTCTTGTTTTATCTATATGCCTGTCTTTAAAAGGCAAAGCCCTGGCTGACTCACTGATCATTAATTCACCAACTTCCCATGTAGGTTGACAGCTGAAATTTTGTACACTGTTTCTTTAGGTCTTAAACAGGACAACTAAAGTATTTTCATCTTGATAAAGTACTCCTAAAGGGTAGAAACCACCCCTAAAAGATTGTTCTATAAGGATAACATTGGGTTGATTTGAGTAAATTAATAACAGCTGTTTTGTAAATAAATTAACATGTTTATTTTGTGTGTGTTGACAAAAAAACTCCTGTCCTGATGCATTATTAAGAGTTTAATCTTCAGCTGTAAAAAAAAAAACAAAACAAAAAACAACTAAATGAACACGTTTGAAACACGCTAAGGTAGCTATGCAAGTAGTGTAATTTTATGTTATACAGTTAAGTTAATCTACTATTATTTGTTGTAAAAAGTCATTTATCGAGGCCGACGGCCAAGGTGTATCGAGCTCAGCGAGGGGGTATCGGTGCTGGCACGCGAAGCATGCAGGGGGTGTCCCCTAGTTTTAATATATTTTACAGGATAGAATTGTTAAGTAAGTCACTTTTCTTTCAACCTTGTCATGAAAATATGTGACCAATATTAAAGAGTTGAAATTTGTTATAAACAATTCAACAAACCTCTATTGTATGAAATTTGTTTTATGTGATGTACCATTTGTTTTCCACATTTAATAATTACTACCAATATATAATAGTCTAAGACAGTGGTTAATCGATCAGTTAGCACGGTACTGATTGAGTGTTAATTAGGCGACAGTCATTTGCATGTAAATGATGGAAGGCAGCAGCTTGTACACTCTGGTCGAACCATAGTTTGCAAGTGATGTAAAATGCATGAAGAGTTCCTCCCGGCTTTCACGGCTGAGGAACAAAATGGAACCTTGATCGTTTCCTCTCCCTCTCTGCCTCCTCTCAGATGATACTCTGCAGCGAATCAGTGATCTATTAAATTGAACCCTATAGATAACGTGTAGCCTATATAAAAGATTACTGAAGTAGTAAGGATTATATTTTCAGCTTCATTTCGTTTTTACGTACAACGTTAGTGATCTCGAGTAAATGGTAATTTGGAAGGGTGGGTGATGGAAGAGGGGGTCCGTCACGAGCTGTGATTATAGTAGATGGGATGGAGGGCCTATCAAGAAACTCATTTAAGTTGTTGGGAGGGAGAGCCCGTCAAGAGCTGCGTCTTGTTTTTGTTGATGGGAGGAAGAAACTTTCGAGAGCTGTGTTTATGTTGGATGGGAGAGAATCAAGAGCTATTTTACGATGATTGGAGGAAGAGTTCATCTATAGGCTGGTTATACGTTGATGGGAGGGATAGTTCATCTATAGCTATTTTTCGTTGATGGGAGGGATAGTTCATCTATAGCTAGTTTTCGTTGATGGGAGGGATAGTTCATCTATAGCTAGTTTTCGTTGATGGGAGGGATAATTCATCTATAGCTAGTTTTCGTTGATGGGAGGGATAACCTTTGAAGATCTGTGTTTGCATTGATGGGAGGGAGAACCTTCCAAAAGCTGTGTTTACATTGTATGGGAGGGAGGGTCCGTGAAGAGATATGTTTACATTGGATGGGAGGTGGGGCCCGTCAATAGATTTATTTACGTTCAATAGAGGTAGTAAAGAGTTGGTTTACGTTGATTAGAGGGAGTCAAGAGATGTGTTTACATTGGATGGGAGGTGGGGCCCGTCAATAGATATATTTGCGTTGGATAGAGGTAGTAAAGAGTTGTTTTAAGTTGATGAGAGGGAGGGTCTTTTTTATTTTGATGGGAGGGAGTCAAGAGCTGTGTTTACGTTGATGAGAGTCAGGGCCCGTCAAGATACGTGTTTACGTTGGATAGAAGTAGTCTTTGTCTACGTTGATGGGAGGGAGAGAGTCAAATTCAAATCAAATTACTTTGTTTCCAAATTGTGTGATTCCTTGCAAACAATTTATTTTTTTACAATACAATATTTGACATAAATATAATCAGAACCCCTACAGAGATGTATTCTTATCATAGGTTAAATAATACTCTTTTTTATAATAATGGTCAAATCAACATCATGGGTCCTTAGTAAAAACAAATTTTACAAGCTAGAAAGTTTACAAGCAATAGTAACAATTAATAAATAATATAAAGAAAAAAATTGGGTGTGCGTCGGACCACACGGTGGAAGTTATACTTCTTTGGCCATTCTCATACACCCACTCACGCACACAAACAGACAGGATATATAAATGAAATATAAGACATTTTTCAATATTATTCAATATATTTATCTTCAATATATTATACGTGACTTCATTATTATATTATACACCTATATTATCATTATCAGTAATTTCTTCGATTAAATTTCTTCGATTAACAATCGATTAATCGATATTTCTTAAAAATTTGTTCTTACTTTTCAGCGTGACGCGGTTTCTCGACCAACATCCCATCCCAAAGTGTCTAACGGGCGCAAAGAAGTATAACTTCAACAAGTGTAAGGGGTTCATCGAGAGGCATATATAATTTTTTTAATGTGTGAGATAGTAAACAGGAAATAATAGTTTCAATTTATTAAACATTAACGATTAATAACAGTTTTGGGATATTCGGTGGAACAGGTCGTTATGTTGTTATGGATTATTTAGGAAATATAATAATATTTAATGTAAATAAGGCTGTTTATTTTTAAAATATATTTATTGCTATAGGAATAATTTATTGTAATCAGTAATCAGCAAAAATAAACAATAGTATTTTTTGATAAAAGCAAATTAGGGCATGTAAAAAAGAAAGATATTGAAAAATACAAACCTTTAAGGTGAAAGTTGCTATAGTTAACCTCCAAAAGGCCGGAGATGCACTATCAGACGTACAGTCGGCAGAACAACACATGAATGAAGATTGGTTAGCCAACAATATTGTTTATTCTACAAGAATGTTTGGTGTACCGGAATGTTGTTGTGTGACAGGAATGGAATCTGCTGCAGAGTTTTTATATTGTTTTATCAATTTTTGGTGCAGTAGTGTCGTGACACACGATATTTGGCAGACCATCCTCTCTGCACATGCACAGACTCGCCACGGCCCCATCACCCACCCCCCACACACGTCTTGGCGAAATTCCCTACGATCATCGAGGAGTTGTCACCAGAAGATGCTTGGGATGGTTGCGCCACTAACCGTGACAGTACTAAAGAGTGGTGCTTATAGGGATCATTTTATAAAAAGTAATTCCTCACAACGGGACGACGTTCATCTCATTTAAAATAAGACTGGGGCGTGTGGATCCGTACCACGGTACGTATATTAACAAATTCGATTATGACATGTTTCGATATAAATATAGTTTTAGGCAAATTAATAGTTTAAATAGTTTGCCAACGCTAGTGCATCCGTATGGTCGGTAAAATACCAAATTAGTTTAATCTAATTAATACGTTAACTAACTTTTCATCTTTTTAATAACATTTTATTTTTTCTATAAAATTAGGCTCCACTAGAGTAAATTAAATTTGAAGCAATCCTTACTTATTAATCTGATTAAAATGTAGATAATAATTAAAGTAGATTAGTTTATTAGTTTAAGAACATAGTTTTATAAAATGTTTGTGTGGATGTAATTTAGTTTTTAGCACTTGAAAAAGGTTTGGTTTTTACCAAATCGAAACGTCATGATTGGTAATTTTCACGTAATGATGGCAAATGTCCAACTACCTTTGTCTCCCTCATCCGATACTCCATCATTAACAAATTTCAAAAACAAATTATATAAAAATAGTTGTGTATATAAAAAACCTTTCCTCCACTTTTCTTTCCATCCGAAGTAAATCAAATCATATTATATCATCTATATTTGTTCAAAATAATAGACATTAGGCTACAGAACACATCAATATTTACAGTATGTTCTATAGACTACTACAATATGTTTTACAGAAAGTGTTAGGAAAATTAAAAACAACTATATTATTTTATTTTATCAGACAATATTTTGTAAGATAATATAATCATAAATTAACTGCTAAAATATATCTTTAATTTCATACGGCCTTTTATTCAAAAAATCTGGTTTTACAGCTTTCTTGAAGCTATTGCCGGATTTTTCTTTTCCGCAATTGTAAGATTTATAGTCTTCAAACTATAATAAAAAAGTTTGATGTTATAATGGCTACAGTTCATTAATATTTATAGGGGGAAGGATATTAACTTTAAAACAAAGCTAAAATTAATTAATTTTAAATAAATTAAAATACAAATTATTAAAAACATAAAACAGATGAATAAAGAAAGTTAAATATTAACTGAATCATTAAACAGTCTTCTTTCTCTCGTAGACTGTTTTGAAAAGGAAATAATGACATTCACTGCACAAAGTCGCAAATCTCCAACGAACCGCCTGGGGCAGTTTAATTTGCGCTTTTTCCTCGCGACCAAATTGCCGTCTTTGTGTTGAAACGTGGGAGCAGCAATTAGGTTTAAACGTGGACACTAAGTCCTTAGCGCCATCTGTCACAGAATAATTGCAAGATATTTACTCAACAAGTTGTATGTTTATTTTTATTGTCTTTGTGAATTGTTATTATAACAGTCAGAAAAACTTACCGAAAAAAATAAGGTGGTGACGTAATTTTAAATTAAAACGTATCTAGTCACAATTTTTAGTTTGGTTATGCTATAAAAACACTTCGTGATTGATGGCACTTCCAATGTTACATACTGTGATGTAGTCCTTTGACCTCGTTATTTTGGGACCATTGTTTATTTATTGAATATCCCGACTCGACTTCAGAGTGCTCTTACAGCAAATGTTGGAACTACGAGGAGTTTGGGAGCGCTACGACCAATGTCGTGACGATGTGAGCAGCTCACAACGCCTGTTATTTAAACGTTACTTTCTTTACAAGTGAGCAGATTTTTATGACATTTGGAGGGAAATTAACTTTTGAATCATAGAGACCCGCTAAGAACGGATTTTTCGAAATTCCTCTCTTAAAGGGGTAGAAACAGCTCCTGAACATTTACCTTTCTCCTTAAGAGTAACATTAGTATTAATAAATTTTGATTATTCATTTCAAACCGCTGATGAAAAATATAAACATAACACAAAAGCTTGGCTAATTTGGTTTTCAGTGTGAAATTCGTAAGGTAATTTATCCGTACTCTGACATGAGGGCACTACTTTGCATTCCCATAAAGTATATTTACAGGTTTTTCTAAACTATAAAACTTTGTTATCTAGGAGAACGACAGCAGGCTGAGCTATTTAATTAATTAATGTCATGGTTTAAGGACAACCACAGAGGGATGGGTAAGCAAGCGAAGAGAGCAACTACACAACAAAGCAAATGCTGTCAGCTGGTGATAAATAAATTAACGAAATGAATCTCACCAGGAATCTCACCAGTGTTTCCTTGAATGTTGTTTGATTATTTTTATCGTTATTTTGTATTATTTGTAGTCTTAATTTTTCAGATTATAGACAAAAATAAAGTTATATTTAAAATATTACAATTTTAATTTTTAAATATTTCCAGGTATTATATCATTAACTTCAAATTGATTAGTTTTACTTCAAATGAAACATCTATATCATGCTGTTGCAAAATAAAATTACTTTCTATGTTGACGTTAAACTAAACAATTGTTCGTAAATTGATATTGATTGGACATCAACTAAATAAAGAATAGGCATTCATACTCTCCTACACCCATGATTCAAATGTCGTAGAGTGGCTGGAAAGACCATCAATGACAATCATTGTCATGGAATAATTAGGAGTAATAGTTAGAAATTGTTTTATTTTATCTATTTATTTCCATTGAATTGTTTATTTTACAAAGAAAATAATATTATGCAAACCTTTGT